>CM054057.1:635676913-635987489 GCA_028641055.1 Alopecurus myosuroides | reverse complement strand
TGTTTCGCATAGTTGTTATAGAAATCGTACCACTCCCCGTCGGAGTTAAATGTCGTGGACATTATCTTCCAGTAGTTATCCAGTGATTTTTGCTGATCTTCAACAGTCTCTATGTCTACGACCAGTTCGTGATCGTGGTCATCATAACCAACCACCTACACAGACAATTATAACTTGAGTGTATAACTTTTTGTAGCACAATTGCGACAAAATTGAGGATCTTACAAAATTATCACCATACCTGACTCATGTTATCAGCGCACGATTCATCCGTCTCTCCCTCTGAATCGGTGTACTCAATTTCATTTACATACAACAAATTTACCTACATAATTTAAAAACAAAAGGACTGTAAGTTTCAATGTTGTCACTTGCAATAGAGAAAAATCGAAATACACACGACTCACGTTATTATTATCAGCTTCATCACCGACAACATGGTCGTCCTCCGGTGGAAAAATTGAGTAGGAAGAATAAGGCACTTGCTCTTCTTCATTATCTTGGTTAGTACCAACTAGTTGGTTCTCCTCTGGAGGATCAGTTGCGTATGATGGCCAAGAATCGACCACGTCATCATTCTCATCCACATTTATATGGTCGTCCTCGTACGACCAAGATTCAGCGCTGCCATTAGAGACGTCGTTGGCATTCTCACTTATATCATCATTGCTATCAGGTGCATTGCTATAAGAGCTGAATTCATCCATCCCTGCAATTTTATGTACACAATAATTTTTTTTACAAACTATTGAATTAGACATAATTAAACAACTGCAAGATTTTCTTGTTCGCAACTTCATCTAGATCAGAAATATGGCATTGGCTGAACTATGCTGACATACTAGTGCTGTGACATTACTCGTGACAACATAGTTCAGAAAAGCACTCACCGTGTGAAGCAATAGATTTTCGACCTAGATGTAGACTTCCTCCTCGTGTAGAGGTACAGACACAGCGGTTTGATGGTGAAGAGGTCGCCGATCAACCGGAGATCGAGGGGGATGTGACGACGTCGCCCTCGTGAAGACGGCGATCGGGTGAGAGGAAGTAGACGGCGC
Source organism: Alopecurus myosuroides (assembly GCA_028641055.1). Lineage (NCBI taxonomy): Eukaryota > Viridiplantae > Streptophyta > Magnoliopsida > Poales > Poaceae > Alopecurus > Alopecurus myosuroides. Next base: position 635,986,431 of record CM054057.1, on the reverse strand, counting down.
GGCCTACGAGGAGGCGGCGAGTTGCGGCGACACCACACTGCCGCCTAGATCGGCCGGCGGAATTGGCGCCTGGATCGCGCGGCGGCCTCTGGATGCCGATCGGCCGGCGGAATTGGCGACTGGATCGCGCGGCGGCCTCTCGATGTCGATCGGCCGGCGGGAAGGCTACGTCGGGTCGATCGGCCGCTACGTCGATCGGCCGGTTCAAAAGAACGTGCGTGCTGCATGTCACAGAAACCGAGTTCAATTATGATTCTAATACAAAAGAAAAAAACCTAGGTTGATTTCGATTGAAAAGTATAAATAAAAAGCCCAATAGGCTTACCAAAACAGATAAGTGGCTCTAGTCTAGTGGTTTGCTATGCGTGCGGCTACCTGTAGACCCAGGTTCGATTCCTGGGTTTTGCTAATTTGTTTACTTATTTTAGACTGGCTTGTATCCAAGCCAGCCGATCGGCTCGTTTTGACCGCGGCTCATTCAGCTGAGCTCGTTTAGCTGCGGCTTGACTCGTATTTCTACGTTTAGGAGAGGCCGGGGGGAGGACCGAAGCAAGCGTGTACTTGTTGAGGTTAGTGTCATGTGAAATTCCTGTGCTGAAGAATGTACAAATTTCCTGCTCTGCTGATTGACCTCTGTTGTGGATAATTCAGGAGCTGTACGGCAGGATCGTCACTGTGAGCAAGGCAGCTGTAACTAGTGGTAGCTGTGCCCAGGCAGAAGAAACACCATCATCGAGACAACAGGATTATTACGAGGAGTACACATCGGAGGAGTACAGAGTGGAGGACAGACAGCAGGATTATTTCGAGGAGTATACACCGGAGGAGTACAGAACTGCGGACGAGGAGGAGTACTTCGATCCCGACGACGAGGTCACGGTGTGCGTCGGGAACCTGTCCTATGACATTGACAGTGAGCACCTTGGCCAGCTTTTCGAGTATGCCGGGAACGTCATGTCCTCGGAGGTGAGCCTTCTTGGCTCAGATGTGAAAAAAGTGCCTTAAATTTCTGATTCGTCAGGAATGTGTGAAGAACTAAACATTTTCCCTACAAGTAATGTAGCAACTTCGCATTTCTATACTTCCCCTTTGTTTTGTGGCGATGTCCGACGGTGAAGTCCATGGGTGGAGCTACTGGAATCCAATTTGTTGTTTTGTGAGATTGTGTGATATGCTTTACTTGTTCGATGTTCTTACCGAAGTTGTGTTATGTGGAGATGCTTTTGATTATTAGCTCATATAGAATTTACTCTAGCCACCTGCATTGGTCATTACACTCCTTAATTTGTTGGGTGAGCAGTGGTAGATTCCTGATAAACTCTGAAATAGGTTTAATGCGTTTCTTGGTGATACGTGTTGTGTCAGTGATTTTGTGATTGGAAGGCAATTAAACAATACAGTTACTAGGGGACATGTGTGGGTTTTCTCTTTGTTCTAATACACAGTTTCTACTCTGTGTCTCTGCAGATCATATATGACACAGAAACAGGACAGAGCTGTGGATATGGGTATGTCACCATGAGTACTGCTTCGGAGGCTGAGAACGCTGTAAAAAATTGCCATCTGCGCGTGAGTACACTCTCCTTAAATTGCAAACTTATTCATGTATTGATTGACTATTATTACTTGTTGCGGTTGGTGTCATGTGTAATTCCTATGCTGAAGAATGTGGAATTTTTCATGCTCTGCTGATTGACCTCTGCTGTGGAGAATTCAGGAGCTGTACGGCAGGCTCGTCACTGTGAGCAAGGCAGCTGTTGCTGCTAGCGGTAGCGGTGCCGGGGCAGAAGAAGAAACGCCGTCTTCCCCCGTGTCTTCTCCGTTCAAGCTCTACGTGTGCAATCTGCCCTGGGAGGTGGACGGCTCTGAGCTGAAGCAGCTGTTCAGCGGATACGGTGAAGTGGTCCATGCCAAAGTCCTCTACAATGGAAGAGGGGGTCACCGGCGCTCCCGGGGATTCGGTTTCGTCACGATGGCGACGCAGGAGGGATTGGAGGGTGCCATTTGGGACCTTGACAAACAGGTCAGTGTATTCTTCGCCTGGTTTCCCTGCCTGATAACTGGTTGGTTTTTTATGTTTTGGCTTTGAGTTGTGCAGGTCTGGAGGGGACGTAAGCTGCGAGTGCGAGTTGCGTGCGAGGAAGGGTCACGGTGAGGCTTTCAGGTGCCAGGACCTGGAGCCTTCTTTAGATTTCTTGCCATGCCTAATGTTATGGCCCCGGTAACAGATGACTAAGGTTGTCATAGAAACATTTCGTAATCCTGTAAATTTTTATCATCTTGGAAAAAAAAATCCATGTCTAAAACGATGGCCATTTTATCGGCCACTGGACGACTCAGCACTGTGCTGTCACTTGAATCCCACCGCGTTAGTTCAGCATCCATCCCGGCCATTGGCCAATAAAATGCACTGTGACTTATCAACTTCTTTTTTGTTCACCTGAAAAATAAAACTTACTGGACGAGGAAGTCATCGAGGAGGGCTTGGTTAATTCTGAAACAGAGTCCCTCCCCCCCCTCGCGTCGCCCGCGCCCAAGGGCGACTCGGGGGCGACCCCAACCCTAGCGCCGCCACCCCCCCTCCCTCCCCCTCCCTCCCGCCGCGCCGCCGCCGGAGGACGCCACCGGGCGAAACGCCCGCGTGGTCGACGGCGGCGGCGGGGCTCTCCTTCGCGCGGAGCCTCCAGGGGGCGTGGGCGGCAGTCCATGGAGGGCTCGGCGGCGGCAGGTCGCGGTCGGCGGCGGGGGAACTCGGCGGCTGCAGGTCGCGGTCGGCGGCGCCTGTAGGAGGGGCTGCGCGCCGGTGCACCTCCGGTCCCGAGCGGCCCCGGTGATCTGCGCCCCCCCGGCGAATTCCGTGGCCGTGGAGCCGGCCATGGCTCCAGGCCTCCTCCAGGGTGCTGCGCAGGTTCGCCGCCGGGCGGGGACGACGCCTCCTTGCTACCTTGGTGGTCGGGTGGCTGCCGAGCACGGCGCCGTTGGGGTGGCTGACCCCGTCTCGATCTGGCCAAGGTATGAGGTGAGGGGTTGTTCCTGAGGTGGGAAGGTGAGGTCTTTCCCTCCCGTGCCTTTGGCCGGCGATGCCGGTGTGCCGCTTGGGGTTTGTGCTTGGGGCAAGGTCGGGGAGAACGTCCATGGATGGAGAGGTTGCGCCGGGAGCTGTCCGTGGCTGCATCCTTGCTCGGGGTGGAGGCAGAGGTTGGGCTGCGCCTCCTCGGCCTTTCGGGGTTGAGGTTGGGCTGCGCCTTGGGGTGGACCTCGGCACTTGGCTACTTTGGAGAGGGGCTGCGACGGCGGCGGTGTGTAAGGCAAAGATGCTACTCCAATCTGACGGTTTTGGTGGATGGTGGCGGCAATCCGGACGAAAGTCTTGCCCGGTTGGGGCAGACGGCGATGGCGCTCGGTGCGTCATTCCCCTCCTTGGAGGCGTCGTCGAGGAGGGCCGGTCCTTTCCTCCTGTCCCTTCGGATTGGTGGTTGTCTCCGGGCGAAAGCCTAGATCCGGCTGGATCGACGTGATGGCGGCGTTTCGACGTCGTCACTCTGTTGGGAGCATCACGTTTGGAGTCATGGTGCAAAGTCCCTTGCTGCTTTCCTCCGGTGCCGGTCGCCGTCCTAGGTGGTTGTTTCGGAGGCGCAATGCACGCCATCGCCAGTGAGCCCAAGAGGGTGTCTCTCTCGGGATCGATCAAGTCCCTCCATCCACTCGCCACCTCCGGCATCAAGAGTGGATGGTGCGTCGACAAGAGAAGTCCAGCTGGAGTCGTCGTTCTTCGGAGTTGACAGGCATTGGTCGAGACGCGGCGATGTTGCTCAGCTTAGGGCAGGCTCTATTGCTCTGTAGTTAGTGTGTCGGTGGTGGCTGTCTTCGGACTAGCCAGTCGTGGAGTGCGTGCTACGCTTGTTCTAGCGAGTTGTAGCCGTTTCGCTCTACTAGGGTGTGTCAGTGTTGTACTGGGTGGTGTCTGCTCATTCTTGAGCTTGTAAATCTCTTCTTTCTATCAATGCAATGAAACGCAAAGCTTTTTGCGTTTTCGCGAAAAAAAAAATAAAACTTACTGTTGCCGTCTCAGGTGAAGATTGGCATTCATTACAGCAGCATACCACAAACTTGTCAGTCAGGCAACACAGCAGCATACCACAAACTTGTCAGTCAGGCAACACAACCGATCGTGTGAGAAAGGACCATGCTCCAAAAAGAGCTTTATTATTCCCAACACACTCCCAGGTATTGGTACTTGCTATTACAAGTTTAAATCCGGCAAGAATGTGACAGCAGAAAGAGTTCATCATTGCTCCAATCGCCGATCAAATGTAACACCGGATGCTCTGTTGTTCAATATGCTTCTAACAGGCCAATCACTTAATTAGGCGATTGGCTACAGGGGCTGCTTCAGTCGGATCTTCAGGTACCCAAACTTGCCTGCACCAGGAGACGAGCCGTCGAAAACAATCGGCATGTACCCCGTGGCTGCCTTGTACCTTTGCTGAATCTGTAAGTGCACATGTGCAAGTTAACCTCTCGCTCGCAAAGCACAAACACTCCAAGTCAATGAGCCGCTTGGTACTTTTCAAAACAGAAGGTGCTTTTCAAAAAAATTGGGAAATTAAGCTACTAAATTGACCATGATTCACTATATGACAACGTGATAAGCACTTATTCCGAACTCACCTCGGCAATCTCTTGATCGCTCTCGAGGCAGTTCTTCCCAATAACACAGACCGAACCACCAGATCCACCTCCCGTAATCTTTGCACCGAATAGACTAGGACTTCCATTTTCTGCTGTCTTCCTGTGCTGCATTTCTTGTACTAGATTGACCAGCCTATCAGTCCCGTCGGAACCAAGACCACATGCATTATAGCTGTAGTGGCACTGCCAAGCATCAACAATATGAGATGAAAACGATGTCAGCACGATCAAGGGCCAGTGATATGGAAGTTGATATATATGCATCGTTTTTGGAACAAATGTACGTTGTTGACTAAAAAAATAGTTAAGAGATTCAACTTCACCTGGTACATAAGTTCTCCAAGGGCTGACAATTGCTCATCTGTGTTAGCTGCTGTTAACAATGCTTTGAAGGTCTATATACCAGAAAATAAAAGAATGTCAGTGGTAAGATCAACCAAAGAATGTTTTTCTTGCTGCTCTGTATTTCTCCGATAAAGGGAGATCAAATGAATGGTTATTGTTCGGCGAGAATTTAGATATTTTTTGGATAGTACACACTATTGTGCCACTTAGATGGTTTCAGAAAGACAATGAAAACCTCCAAATTGGTTCAAGCCAGAAAAGTAGACATGACTTTCAGTTACAGGAAAAAAGAAAGAAAAGGAAGATAGTGGACAAATAAACAATATGGTGAAGAGAATCAAACCTCAACTCGGAAGTTTTCATATATGGGATGTCCGGTAGGCGCCTTTACGCTGTAAGATCTTTTTGGATCAATTACTGTTACCATGTCATCGTGGTCCCCGTATTTCTCTAAAAATGCATCTCCAGTAATGATCTCCGGAATATCTTTTGAATAAACAGCTTCATATCTAAAATTCATATTTTATCATAAGAAACTATTATACATGTAATGTCCAGAATGATTCATGTTTTCGAAGAATTAACTAAGTCTAACCTGTGAGGTGGTAGGTTGCATAGATACTCCATGGAATCTTCAGTACTCAGTACATCCCTGCCCTTTTCTCTATAATCATCAGACTGAGCAGAGGCATCTAAAGATGAGGATATCGATACTAAGTCGGTGGCTGCGCACTTAATCATCTTTCGTCCCATGTAAGTGCCTACCCTTACAGATCCATAATCTCCCCCACCAACACTGTTATCTCAAGACATAACAAAATACTGCAATTAGATACAACTTTTCCAATAACAAAAGTATATCCCACAAGGACACGAATTGAAATCTCAGAGAGCGAAAAATTCTACCTATGTCTTATTCCAGAGTCTAGGCCCCAAAATCGCATATGAGTTGGAATCATAACCAATTCCTTCACTTCTGCAGGCTGAAAAAAAAAATATGATTGAATAAATACAGAAGCAACATGGCCTACTGGAGTTAGGATAAAATCTACACCCTTATGGAATTTAATAGACTACTAACCTGACAAACCATTGCAAGGAGTTTGTTAGCTTCTCCACAAGCAGATGTCATTTGGTCCATGACCCCACATGGAGCTCCAACAACATGATTCTCAACCTGAAAAATCGTAGATCTATAAAGGACTTTCCGGATTATATTTTTACAACCAGACTTCTGTTCAGATCATACCTTTTGACAAAGCAAAGCAAGATCCCTTGGAGTAATGTTTAAACCTGCAGACAACAAATGAAAAGAAAACAACTGAGAAAATTCGAACAAGGCTAATCAAATAAATGGCAGGATTACGTAAAATAGAAAGAAATGGGCTTGGAGGTTAAATTTAGCTATGGGGAATCTACAAACCGTAGGCAGCTGCAATAGCAGACATCGTGGCAACCTCCACTGATGCAGAAGAAGAAACACCTTTACCTTCTGGCACAGCAGAAGAAACCTATAGTTTGAGGGCAGAAATTAAATAAGCAACTGATTGTGTAAAACACATAATTCTTATCATATGCGTCCAACAGAATCCCCTAATTAGAGAGTACAAAATAATTTCTGAGAATACAAAAAATAACATGCACATTAATGGAGGACAAAAAGATGCTTATGTGCCTACCAGAATGCTCATGCTGTCAGAGAACTGCACACCTAGCTCAGTCATCAAGATTAAAATTGTTCCAGCGACATAAGCAGCCCATCTGAGATCAGATATAGTTTGTAAATATGTGAATATAATTGATCACTTGGAATTTCTGTAGAAACATACAAGATACTTACTTTTGAGATGGGTCCTGGCAGAAAAATTCTCTGGCTTTTTCATAGGACATTGGTTTGTCACCATCCATAAAATCTGACATGTCCATATCAAAAGTTGGTGCACGGTTACTCAAATCAGAACCAAATGAAACCTGCAAAAGATTGATATTTGCGTAAGGTAATATTCATTCACTAATTTCATCAGAGTTACAAGTATGAATTAGGCAAAATGGGCATTTTTCTCATACATGGATAAGGAAAATAGTATTAAGAAAATCTTGAGAGTTGGAGATAAAAAAATATATTTAAAACAAGTGAGTAGAACATACAATTTGTACCACAGGTTCTACCCCTGCGTTCTCAAGCTGTCTTGCTTCTGCATGTTTCCATAGCTTCTGCTTGCTGGGATCATTTCTCTGAATAGCAACATGACAGGCTTCCCGAAGAGGCATCTACTAATGGCATCATAATTTTCCATCACAACAAGCTACGATATAATCTGAAATAATGCGGCATTTATTTCCAAAAATTTATCTAATTAACAGTGATACTGAAGAATAAACCATGAAAAGTAAATTTCAGGTTTTTGCACAGCATATTGAACTCAAAGATACAAAATCTAAGCAAAATTCATTTCATTATTCTAGAGAAAAAGGTTGCTTGCTTCAGTTGGAATAGATGTTAAAGTAGTCACTAGTCGGGGGACAATATCATATTTGTAAGAGTTAAGTAGCATTATATTATCTAACATATGATCAATATTTAACTTTCTGTAAAAAAACATAACTTTAATTTTCGAGCATACCTGCAAAACAAGACTTCCTGAATAGTCTGCAATGCCACCCATGACATCTAACCGTCCAGGTGCCCTTGCCACATATATTTCCCTCTGCGATGGAACCAATTAAGAGAAAAATAATTATAAAAAACCAATCATTCATTAGGAATTTTGTATGACTGACTTCAGTTGTCATTGTAACATGACATAAGAACAAGCTAGCGATACTAATTAAGTGTCAAGTCTTCCTTTCACAAAAGCTTGACAAAGTCATATATATGCATGAACAGAAAACGAGAGAAAAAGATACAAACTTGAGGAAAAGAAAGACCAACGAAAGAAACATGATTATTGACAAAAGAAGAACAGATGTTACCTGTTTGAACACATGTTGTACCAAATAATGGCTGTGGAGTTATCATGGTGGAAATCGTGGGCAACAATGTGAATTCGATTTTTATGCAATTATCTTATCTTACAATTTTCCGCTGATTTGTAGTTTATGACAAAACTTGAAGCTGGCATGGCAAGTTAGCTCTACATGGTCTGTGCAAACTAAATAAAAGTGAGCCAGGCTTTATACTGATTGAAACGAAATAGTAGGCGAGGATAATAGATTAGCAACTTCAAAATGAAACCTCACAGCGAATGATGGTATTATCTGATTCTTATTTAGGAAGTTGGTTCGTTTCTCAAATTTACGAAGAAAATATCTGATTTTACAAGGTCAGCAGCAGCAAGATTAGTACCTCCCAGTCAAAGAGCACGGATGCAGCGGTTCTCTCTCGAGATTGCACCTCAGAATTCTTCAGCTCATTTCCAGTAAGTCCTGATAAGCTCTTCAAAAAGGCCGTGGTATCTGTTAATCCTTGCAGGTCACCATGGAGTATCTCAAAGTCTTCGCAGCATCTACCAGAACCAAATATATTATGTTAATATTAGAAATTTACCACTGGGTAACTACAAAAATGTGAGAGGATAAACTCACGATTCTGCATTTTCCCTTTCTTCAATGTTTTCGGAAATTGGGTGGTCACCAACTTCTGTGCCAGAAAGAGAATACCAGTCAGGAATTTCTACATCTTTCCCAGGAGTCCTTTGTAGTTGATATCCTAACACTATTGCATCTTGTAATCGCCTTGCTCCATTAAACTGTAATTACATATAGAAAAGATTGATCAGCTCACACCACTAAGGTCTCTGAAAAATTGCTTACAACTCTAATCTTCCTTAAAAAAATTAACAAACAAATCAGAAAATCTGTGCTCAATAAGTAAGGATTTTACTTTCTGCACAGCTTAGATCCTAAAATATGCTACCGGTCTTTCCATCTCCTCGAGAAATTCTTTTTTCCATATGGAGCACAGAAACTAGAAAATTTTCGGGATGAAGAGAGAAACAGTAACGTATAAAGAGTGGAAGAGTGTGTATGGGAATAATCTCTATCATAGTCACATATTAAAATATTGTCCCATTGATAGGTCACAGTCGTGAGTGCCGAATGACTCACTTTGTCAGAAACACACTTCTTTCCGACAGCAATGTCCTGTAGAATCTGAGCAGCCACCTGCATGGACAAATATTGCTTATTGACACATGTTATGAATTTCAATAATGAACCCAGGGAGTTACCCTCCTAGCTCGATCAAAAACAAATATGACTTCTGCATGATATATTTGATTATGAACTAATAAAAACTTTCTTTTGAGGTGACATATACAAGTATTATGCTGTTAATGTCATAGTGAGGTACTGCAACTGATTCTCACAATCTTCAAAGATTCTAATACACCCTGGCTGATGATCGGAGTACAAGTCTCATCAACCATAGGACGAATGGGTTACTTTTGTGGATTCCAAGTATGCTTTTCTAATATTTGAAACTTTTACATGTGCATTGTGAGTTATCAGATGATTACGCTGGCCAATTGTCCCTGTCGTCTCTAAATACAATTGACTGCATGCATATTTTTTTTAGTGCTCACAAACTAGGAGGATGTAGTTATGCACAAGTATTATAAGATTCCTACTGGAGAGCATGCAGGAAAATTACCTGACCACCATTTATTGGGCCATCATAGCAAGGTCGAAGTGTGATAGCACGGAGTAGATATGGTTTCCAGTGCCCATTAAGGAAATCCCTTCTAATCATCTCAATGCTGCTTTGGTAGTGCTGAAACAAAGTGGGAGAGAGACACCACAGTAAGGCATTTTTAACACGGCTATACAAAGTTGCCCCCAAGCATACTGTAAGAAATGTTTCAACCTCAAGCAAATTCCGCAAAAATGGCTCCTCATTAAAATAATCTCTGCGAACAAACACAAATGGTAGTTTGTAGGCCAAAGCCTCACTTGCCGTTCCATATCCAATTTTACCTATATGAGACTAGAGTCAATATCTAGGAAGAAAAAAAAATAGCATCTAGTATTCAATAGGAATATACAATGATATATTTTACCAAGCATGCAGTCAGATGCGGCCATAACATCTGGTGTGTAAATATCTTTCGCAAGCTTAATGAAGTTTGGAGGAACCTCTTGAGAATCAGATGCACCGCATACCTTTTATGAAGAGATAACTAAGTTCAGTTTAGTTTTTGTAAGAATAGAAGTCCATATTGCAGAAAAACACATACCAAACAGATCCAACCATCAGGCAGCCATTCTTGCTTCAGTTTCCATCCTGCTGGCTGGGGAGAACAGAGTGTTGATAATTTTATTTTGTAAGTGAGTATGCTTATCTCATGAACATAAAAGTGTAGGACCATTCAACATGGAAAATTGTCGATTTTCAACAAAGCATGTCATATGATTATATGGTATAACAATGTTCACACGTTTTTTATCTTGTGAAAATGGTATATAGTGTATTTTAACGATTTATTACTGCAGGAACATAACTTCAAAATGATGTATGTAGATAATGCCTAACGACATTTCAATCAGATATTTGTACGATACTTCAAATTGACCTGCTAGCATTTTTTGTGTTGAGCACCACGAGCACTTCTGAAGTCTGTCTCTAAGGGGGTGTAAGTTTCCCTTTACTGCAGAAAGTAATCAAACATGTCTCTTCAACCCACCTGTCCACCAAAATTAAAAATGACCACCTTAGCATTGTCCGCAATCCCAAGGTCTCTCCTCACCTAATAGATCAGAATAAAAAATTGCAGATTAGGAAACAGAGGTGGTGTTCAAGCCTGTGGCACACTCTTCTCCAGCAGAGACACAGAGTCACACAAACCTCAGATCTAGATTTGCGCAAACCTCTTACGACAAGAGGCACATCAGTGACATCACGAAAAGCCGGCACTACAGAGTGAAAGAAGCGTTCAATTCTGGTTATTGCTGAGATGTCAGGCATATATTTTTGCAAGAAATAAAACGAAAAAATACAATTGCACATACTAGGGCAGTATCCAGGTAGACGAAGTAAGATCTCACAATGAGAATAATCCTCTGCTATCTGTAAAGTATCCATGAGCGTATATGCAGAAAAAAGGACAGTGTTAAAGGGCACAGTAGCAGATAGTCGGAACATACACCACAGAATCACGAATTATTTTCAGATAATCTTATGATTAAAATCTGAACACCTCCAATGGAAAAAAAAAAGCAATATGGTGATCTGGGAAATAGTAAAAGGCAACCTGCCAAACAATAGATCGATGGTGATATCCAGCCCCCACGATGTATTCTGCGTATATGTAGTCCCAACTGCAAATCGCACATAGAAATATCAAATGCAATCTTTTCAAACCGTTGTTATTTATTTCCAATGCAAGTGAAATTAGATTTTTTTTTTTTCCTTTCAAATAATCAACACTCGGTCAGAGACCGGTAAGAAAGCTTCACATGATTCTGCAAGGTCAAGAATTGCATCTTAAAATACTAAGATGCGGCAAATCGGGGAAAGTGCTGACAGGTCTGGCAGGACACCATATAGCATGAGACAGGGCACATCAAAATGGTATCACTGATGATTTCAGGCAGTGCAGCAGAAACGGAGTTAACAAACAAAAGCTCACCTGAAATTCCCAATGCACACCGAGCGGACGCCCGCGTCTGCAGCCGCCCTGCACACCACAGGGACAACATCCGAGACCTATCCCAGAAGCAACATTATTCACTTCATACATTGACAGGCATCAATTTTGACATGGACTGAATCGTAGCCATTGCAGAGCAGAGTAGTCGTACCACTAGGTCTGCCTTGACGGAGCCGAGCCACTCCGCCTCCGTCCTCAGGATCGACTCGCGGGGCACCACGGCGGTCTGATGGTACTGCATTCCGCAATCACACACACCCAATATATGAGTCACAGCACGCGCGCGCAGAAGCAGAACAACAGCAGTATGGAGTGAGGAGTTCCTCTGTGCGGAACCTTCTCGAGGGAGGCGAGGGGGTCAACGGTGAGCGGGTCGGACTGGACGGCGCCGCAGTCGAGGAGGACCTTGCGGACGTGGAGGCAGGGCGAGCGCAGCTCGGCGGTGAAGACGAACTCCGGCACCGCCGTCGACACGTGCACCTCGTGCCCCGCCGCGATCAGGTGCCGCACTACCTGCGAATCGCGAAGCACAACCTCATCGCCCGCACGCTAATTGAGATCGTAGTGGTCGAAATTGCCGGAGGAGGAAGTTGGGAGGGAAGGGGCGGGACCTCGATGGCGCGGGTGGCGTGGCCGAAGCCGTGGCCAGTGAGGTAGAAGGCGAAGACGAGGCGACGCGGCGGCGGTGGCGCAACGTCAGCGTCTCCGGCGGTCGACATTGCCGGCGAATTGGCAGGAAGCTCTGGATCCGTTCAGCTGGGATGGGGGCGCGTCAGCTGTTGCTTCAAGTGTAACTAACCGGAGTGACCGAGTCCACAGTACGAGTACACGACTCTGCCTCGCTCTCTCAGCTTCAGCTAGGAGTGGATTTAGACAAAAATAACCCTTTACTAGTATAATATTCAGCATAAAATAATTTTATTTTAGAAATAATTTTGGAATAATCCTTTTCAGTGACGCCATTGTCCATCATGGCTCCGTGGTACATAAGTCATGCAAAAGGGAACTGTTTTTGAGATATGACTATTTTGTAGTACTGAATTTTTGAGAAAATGGTATTTTCCATAAATTCACCAACTAGTTTAGTTTTTGACCTGGGATAGTTCGACCTATAACTGCACAAAAGACCGAGCTTAAAGATTCTATCAAATGGCAAATGCACAGATCACACTATGTGAAGATGACCTTAAAATGTACTCCCTCCGTTCCATATTAGATGACTTTGAATTGGATGTATCTAGACATATTTTAGTTTTAGATACATCCATTTCAAAGTCATCTAATATGGAACGGAGGGAGTACCATTCAATTCAGTTTGAAGTACATTCTGATACAAGATAATTCTAACGTTCCAATGGTTATCATAAGAAGAAACTTGTTCATAATCTCCAACGGGGTGAGGGTACGACTGAAAGTCATGCGTAACTAAAGTCATATATTACAAAATATTATAAAGATCTGTATGGGACACCAGAGAAAGGAAACTTCTCTCTCGATGAGAACCGAAAACATGGTATCACCCGGATAGATGGGAGAACACCTATCTTGCTCCACCTTATACCGATAAAGTAGTAAGAAAAGTGGTTTTCCAAATGATAACAAGGCCCAAAAAGGTCCGGATGGTTTTCACACTGAGTTCTACAAAAAAATACTTTAGGACGTCATTAAATCGAACCTTTTAGAGTTATTTGGTTTTCTCCACGCCGAACATCTAGATTTGTTTCTTCTTAATTTCGATGAGATCATTTCGTTTGCTCAAGGGGATGCAAAGGGAAATTTCCTCATTTTTTCCCGAGAAGAAAGTTATTTACATCTCATTTCTTCCAAGGGTGTGGTGATTAATTAAAGCTGCTCAAACGTTGTTAGTCATATGAGTTGTGTCGTTTCTCAAGGTTGTTCTACGGCTGACTTGAAGCATGGACGATCGACTTGGTCACTTGGGCAGTTGCAGGTCAATGGTGACTGGTTTTTCCTTTCCCATAGTACGTTTACACAGGTCAATGGTGACAGGAACTATTTTTTGTTTGGGCTTGCATATGCAATGACGGTTGTCCGGTGATTAGGTGAAATAACCGTACGCTCATTCGTCCTTTTAGTCTACGCTGATTATGTCGTCGGTTAATCCTTCTCATTACGCGCTGGTGCAGGTCGGGCGTACGGATCGCTGGTTCCACGTGGCTGTCTAAAAACTTGTATATAAACAGACTAGCAAAATGCCCGTGCTATGCTACGGGTGATAATTTATTGGTCAACAATTTATATTTTGCTTTCGACAGGTTTAATTTGATCAAAATAGACATATTCATCTTCCATTTGATTCACTATTCCCTAATAAATACACAAGTATTCATATGCAGAAAATTATTGATATAGCACATGTGTATTTTCGCGCTAAAATTTAGAAAAAAATGAAGTATCTTTACGGCAATAGAGTGCACTCTACTTATTTGTAGCTAAGATCCGAAAAAGGGCAGCCAGGTGCATGTAGCTCCTGCTTGCATAGAGTCTAAGAAACGTCTGACCACTTTGGAGATCCGAGAGGAGAAATCATTCCGAATTAAATGGAAAAAAAGAGGAAGACAAATATGTCATGGTAACTTGTAGGATATATTCCTTTTAACTCAAATAAAACAACTTTTAAACTAACGAAAGTGGGTCAGTATCACATTTATAATTCAATGAGTCAAAATAGAACAATATGGGATGGCCACGACTACAGACTAAGAAAGTCCACATACCTTAAAAGAATCATGGACAAACCGCTACCTGAACAAACTACATCACATTCGGCATTGATGCAATCTTCAGACGTAGAGTTTGCCATTTGACATCACAACAAGATGGGACATACATACAGGTTATAAATATTAATCTTTCACCCCTATCGACATACGAATTACCAAGGTAAATCTACTGATGGTAAGCATCCTGCACCTACACCGCTTGACCGTACCCATGTTGCTGCCATTGCAGACTTGTAGGTGCATTGAACATAGTGTGTTCAGTCCCGAAGCCTCGCCAACCTGACAAAAAATTATCTGGGCTGCTTAGATTTGTCTTCAGCAAGCGTTTCAAATTTAGCTGTTTTCGCTCATCCACGTTGGATCATAATATTTATAATATTTTTTTCCAATTTTCTTGTGTAAATTTACAGGACGCTGTTTGCCTACTATCAAGACAAAAAAAAACTAAACATCATTTATCAAAATACGATGCAAAAATATTTTTCTCACGAATATATCTAAAATGTATCTATGCATGTTCAGTCTAGACTAAGCTCAATATATCTAAAATGTATCTACGGGAATATAGCTGAAGTACCTAGAAAGTTCTGTAGTCTATAATTTCCTCCTCAAAACATCACATACTCAGACGTCAAGGTAGCCCTTTTTTACACTAACATACTTCCTCTGCAAAGGGGAAATGGATAGAGATGAGATATCTGAGTGAAGTCTACCGTGTCCTTTCTGCAATAGTGTTCTCATTGCAGATTTACACTTAAGGAATTCACCATCATCATGTGCAAACCATCTGTACTCAACCTTCGACTCAAGAGCATAAGAAGAAACTTTAATTGCTCCAACCATGCGTGAAAATTCCCCTGAAATGTAAGGATCTCTTTATGTATTTTGATGAGTTAAATGCGTGGCCACTGCAAAATCAAATGAAATTGAAGTACAAACTTTAAAGATTGCATTGATCTCTTACTACTTGAGGGCATCCAGCCTACCATTATAGGAAGATAGCAATGAGAAAGTATGATCATACTTAACGTCCCGTGTATCATCTAAGCATTGGAATTGAGTGTGGTCTAAATGATATCGTTACTGTGCACTCATGTAGCCTCATCAACAACTACAAATGTATCCAACCAACTAACTTGATTCATATGCTGCAAATTACTATAAGTAGAAAAAATTGAAAATGCAGATTCCTATAAATAGAAAAATTGCACTTTCCATTCTCCTTAGATTTTCCTTTAATTTAGAGATCAGAAGATCACCACAACTGATTGGAAATATCATTTGATCCAAGGTGGTACTGAGCTTCTCAGAATTAGCATGGATGTACCAGACTTGTAGCAAGAAAAAAGAGGGGTTGATAATTGAAAGACACCGAAACAACAAACCTTTGTGTGGTTCCTCCTGACGTGATGTTGGGTTCTCTTCTCCAGTTTCTGTTTGGAAGTAGTTTATACAGGATCAGTTCATCCAACCTAGCTTTCCTTGGTCCTAAAAAAATAGTCAGCACTTCAGAACATTTCAACTGAATAACATTTCATCAAAGGGTGAAGCATTGTGTTAACTGTCAATAAGTATCTTTGATCCATGCTCATTTCATCTGAACAAACATTTGGTTGGCTGGAG
Source organism: Alopecurus myosuroides (assembly GCA_028641055.1). Classification (NCBI taxonomy): domain Eukaryota; kingdom Viridiplantae; phylum Streptophyta; class Magnoliopsida; order Poales; family Poaceae; genus Alopecurus; species Alopecurus myosuroides. Next base: position 635,970,380 of record CM054057.1, on the reverse strand, counting down.
GATAAATTAAGGAGCAATCTGATTTCCACTTAAATCTTGCACTATTTTAAGGCATTCAAGTCATGCCTGACGGCAGCGGAGAAATTTTACTTCAAAATGAATTAATATTTCTGAAATAGAGTTTTCCATACCACACACATAACTCTCAATCAACAACAACAAAAGTACATCAAATATTTTGTGTCGTGCTGCAAAACATGAAACTACAATTTACATAAGAAGTAACTGAAGTGCTGCTATATGTTTATTCATAGGATAGGATGACAAAGAATTGGTTCGACATATACCTTATTCTGATGTTGATAAGAAAAATCATTTTCTTGGCCAAAAGCATTGAGCCCTCGTGTATTTAAAAGCTACAGGTTGATAAGTGCCCATACCAAGAATTGAAGACCTCAATGTTACCACCATACTGAGATATTAATCATGCTTACCTGGTATCTCGAGGTCTTCAACCAGCATTGACTCAGTGTAGTAGTAGCCAACGGATGGTGTTTTCCCTTGTGGTTGTAGCTGTCACAATATCACCAGGCGAGCAAAGCTGCCTGTGTGCCTGGCCCATGTACGTTCTCCTCCGCCGAGGGGCTGGGACGTGCTACGCCTCCCCTGCCCCCACTGCCATCATCCATGGAACCATGTCTCTTCACGCTGCCGTCTCCGCTCATGCACCAGCCCCGTCTCCCGATTCTGATTTGTGTAAATAATGGCTACTAATCGTGAGATATGTACATCCATTGAAATTTGGCACACAAAAGACTGGGGAACAGAGGTGGATGGGCGCTTATAGCTTGAGCCTGAGGCTGACATCGTGGATGAAGAAGCAGTAGGTGGCCCAGAGCTGGGCCTCCTTGGCGGCGCTGACGCGTTCCACCTTGACGGCGACCCTCACTCAATATCCCTCTTGCTCAGGTACAGGGACCTCCATAGGCAGCCTCAGCGGCCGGCCACCCACTCAACTCGATCCCGGCCGAGAGGAGGGGGCAGGAAATTGGGGGGGGGGGGGGGGCGGGCGCAGAGGAAGGGCGACTTCCGCTTCTGGTGGCTGGAAGAGTGACGATAGAGATCAACATAGCCACGGTCTGGATCTTGGTGAGGGGTGGAGGCTGGTCTGCGAATGCGATAATTCCGGGGGAAATCATGAGGAGCCGAAAAAACCGGGTGGAAATTGGACGACGTGGACGAAAACTGAGGGTGTCGACGAAGCACAGGCAGAGTGCGTAGGAGGGTCGAAGAAGGAACGAAATTCCTTTTTTAGATAGGAGAGATGTAAGCTGATTGTCGACTGCATCAACCCGAAACCCAGAGCTTGCATTGCATCCACCTCGCTAGGTAGCTAACTCGACTGGCCACGTGAGTCATGTCGAAGGGAGGCGACGCCCGGCAGCTCCGCCGGCCAAACCCAACCCCTCCCAAGTCTATAAAGGAAGGCAAGGGTGGCGAGGGCGGGGAACATAACAAACTTGTGCTTAGTAAAACTCTCAATGAAGGAGAAGGATCAGCCGGTGGCCATCCATTGGCGACACCCGCCGCCACGGAGCCCCACTGGTCCGGCCTGGACAGTAAGGTGGTTCTTCCTACTGGTACATCACTAGCTCCTATGCCCCAGCCGAGCAAAACTCAAGAGGAGATCAGCTGATGCATGGCGATGATAAATGTTCATAGTTGCGTAAGCCGTTCCATTTATGTGAGGGTTGAAGGAAGAGATGTCATGATGTCTTACTCATATTTTAACGGGGATTATTTGCAATCGTTAAGTTTGGAGTCTTACTGTGGAAAATTATAGGAATATTCCAAAGGTCTTGTTGAATCTCAGTCGGCTTATGTAGTTGTCACTTTATTTGGTCTACTTGTGTTTTGTGTCCGGCAATATATTTTACTAGTTTTTATGAGTGATATTAGTGCTTGATCTATACCCGGGCAACAGGGGCCATGGCCCGGGGTGCAAAACTTTTTTTAACCTTCATATTAATGAAATGGCTGAATTAATCTACCACTTAGACTAATCACGACACTAAAAATTAAAATTACCCCGGGGTTTGGTTGGATCCTAGATCCTCCCTGAGTGACATGATAGTTGTAATGTCTTTCGGGCTTGTTTTCTTTTCTGGTTGCGGTTCCAGAAGCTGAATCGGCACCAATAATATTGTGAAAGATTTGGTGATCATCACTAATAAAATGTTTAAACAAAGCATGTTGTTACTGATCGATGAGGCAGACTGCTGAGGTGGATAGGGTGCATGTGCGAAGAAATAAGTGGGGATAAGAGGTGGATAGGATGACGTTATAGATGTCTTCATCTAATTTTTTGTTGTACTATCTACGCAGCTTTGGGGGTTAGTTAGTATTCCTCTATTTAGATTGTCAAGATTGACACAAATCTTGATCCTTGACATGAATTTTTTTTGCACCTTATTTCGTTATATCCACGAAGTTTGTACCACTTAGATATAAAAGTTTTTTCATCATACCCTAGCAATTGAAGATTGAAACAAGATTTAACCCTTTATAGCAAGTTCTCGAAGCTTCGCATCAATCTCTCGTGTGATCCTATAACACTCTACAAACGATAAAATTAACACTCAAGGGTTAACTAGGGATAACAAAGAGCGCTTCACGCAAGAACGCAATTCTAAGCTCAAGCCGCATGGTGATGGACCCTTCAAGATCCTCAAGCGAATCAACGAACGCCTACAAACTTGACATACCAAAGTCCAAGTACTTGATTACATGACCTTTCAACGTCAACGACATATCTCCCTTTCATGGAATCCAAGTGATGAGGATGATCATGAGTCGAGGACTACTCTTTCCCGATGGTGGGGCGTGGAGATGATGCAGTGCAATCCTTTACCCCAACACCACCAATTACTTCAATTGTTCCTACGACAAGAGTCCGCACAAACGCTATACATGACAATGTGAAATCGCTCTTATCCCTCCATGAATTCAATGTTTCGGTGAATGGATCACTATCTCAAGAGGATATTCTTTGTGTGCTCAGCTGTGACCTCCATGATAGCTCCCAAGATGCTCCGAATGATGTCAAAGATGTTGTCGAGGAAGAGCAAGAACATGGATAAGAAGATGTACAAGATGATGCTGACAAGACCCGAGTCTCCGGCCTGAAGTACCCCGGAGTCTCCGGCCTGACCTCGAGCACATGTTGCTGCAAACCGACATAACACTCTGGTCGGGGGTCCGGAGTATGGCCGTAACATGTTCGGAAAATCCCAAGACTCTGGGGCCCTCCTACCAGCCCGGAGTCTCCGTCCCTCACCTATCCGATGGCCCAAGCCATATCAGAGTTTTCGGCCCCACCAGTCCGGAGTCTTCGGAATAAGAGATTCGTCCCAAATGGCCATGTATCCCTCTACTTTGAGCCCTACACTATAAATAGGTACCTCCCACCTCCTTGAGGGAACATAATAGATCTGAGATTAGACTTGAGCATGTTGCTCCTATGAACTCCCTAGTGGAATCTACCAAGACCTCGCACTAGTCCAACTATTTGAGTGACTCCAAGGCTTCTCCTTACGCAAGATTCTACTTTGGTCTCTAGCCCTCTCGATTCTACCGTCAATCTTTCGTAAGGGAATTCTCCCCATAGTTTCTTCCCTTCGATTATGTTGATCCGATTGGTCCACCGGTGAGAGAAATGTATCATCAATGGTAAGCTAGATTTGTGGTTGTGATCCAAGGCTACTCGATCTCGTGTATATTTTGTGTGTTTGTGTTTGTTTTTCGTGTTCTTCGCTTGTTCTTAGCCTCCACTTCTGGTTCGCCCCAAATACGTGAAGACCAGGACATACCCCGCATGAGATACAACTATTCTTCTGTCCATCCAACCACAGGCTGGTTCTTATACTTTATGTTATTTGTTGGTACAAGACGGTGGATACTCCCTCTATCCTTAAAAGAGTGTACTTCTAACTTTCTTGAAGGGTTATTTTAAAGTTTGACTAAGTTATAGAAAATATATTATTTTTTGTGAAACCAAATAGGTATATGATGAAAATATATTTTACCATCAATCGAATGCTACCAATTTGATGCCATATATGTTAACTTTTTTTTGTATAAACACGGTCAAACACAAAAGAGTTTGACTTTTTAAAAAGTTGGAAGTGCACTCTTTAATAAACGGAGGGAGTAAGTGGGACGCAAAAGGAAAATTGGTGTCATTTTGCCGAAACAAGTTAATTACATCTCACTTCTTCCAATTGGGTGGTGATTAATTAAGCTGCTCAACTTACCTATGCTGATACTCGTACATGAGTTCTATCGATCGTTTCTCAAGGTTGTCTACCGCTGATTTGAGGCATGGACGACTTGGTCACTTCACACTGCTTGGTTAGTTGCAGGTCAACGGTGACTGATATTTCCATTCCCATCGTACGTTTACAGGAACTATTCTTATATATTGGGGCTTGCATATGTCAGTGACAGTGTTGTCCGGTGATTAGGTGAAATAACCGCACGCTCATTCGTCATTTTAGTCTACGCTGATTATGTCGTCGCTTAATTCTTCTTCTCATCACGCGCTGGTGCAGGTCGGCCGTACCGATCGTCCGGTCGATGCTGGGTGTACTAGCTGCTACTAGTATATAAACAGATGTAAGCTGACTGTCGACTGCATCCACCGATCCAAGCATCAACTCGAAAACCAGAGGTTGCATCCACCTCGCTAGGTAGCTAGCTCGACTGGCCACGCGAGTCATGTCGACGGGAGGCGGCGCCTGGCAGCTCGGCGGGCCGAACCCGACTCCTCCCGACTCTAAGAGGGAAGGCAAGGGCAGCGAGGGCGGGGAACATAACAAGCTTGTGCTTAGTACTAGCAAAACTCTCAGTGAAGGAGAAGGATCAGCCGGTGGCCATCCATTGGCGACACCCGCCGCCACGGAGCCCCACTGGTCCGGCCAGGACATTCAGGTGGTTCCTCGTGCATCACTAGCTCATATGCCCGAGCCCGAGGGACCGAGCAAAACTCAAGACGAGATCGGAGCATCAGCTGATGCATGGCGAGGATAAATGTTCATAGTCGCGTAAGCCGTTCCATTTATGTGAGGGTTGAAGGAAGAGATGTCATGATGTCCTACTCATATTGTACGGGAATTATTTGCAATCGTTATGTTTGTGGGAAAATATAGGAGTTTTTCAATGGTCTTGTTGAATCTCAGTCGACTTATGTAGCTGTCACTTTATTTGGTCTATTTAGTGTTTTGTGTCTGGCAATATATTTCAGTTTTTATGAGTGACAGGATAGTTGCAATGTATTTATGAGAGTATCTTGACTGCGGTTACAGAAGCTGAATCGACACCAATAATATTGTTAAAGATTTGGTGATAATCACTAATAAAATGTTTGAACGTAACATGTTGTTACTGATCGATGAGGCAGACTGTTGAGATGGGTAGGGTGCATATGCGAAGAAATAAGCGGGGATAATCTATTTATACTTATACATAGGAGGATATCGTTAGGGCGTCTCCAATGTAGAAATAAGAGCAGGCCATAAGGAAAAAAAGAAGCTTAAGACCCACCCTTAAACATTGTGGAGGTGGACCTTAGATAGAAAACTTTAAAGGCCGGCCTTACCGGTAAGACCAAGCCATAGTGCTTAAAAAAATGTTTGTTTATCTCCCCTCTCTCCTATGTGTATAAAATTCCATCGTACCCTACAAGGACATGTAAATATTTTAACCATTGCATGGTTCATGTGTGGGCTCCACCTTATGGCCATAGCTGGTCTTTAAGCATTGTGAGAACTTCACATCCTTATAAGAGGTACAGTGGGGTCCAGCTTATGGCCTAGAAAAAATTTAAGCATTGGAGACGCCCTTATATATGTCTTCATGTATTTTTGTTGTTGTATTATTTATGCATCTTTGGGACTGGATATATCTTGATTAGTTAGTATTTCTCTATTTAGATTGTCAAGATTTACACAAACCTTGATATTTAACATGAACGTTTTAACACCTTATTTCATTGAATTCACTTAGGTTGTACCACTTAGGGCATCTCCAGCCGTTGCGCCCCCCCCCAGGGCCCAAAACGCCACCGTTTTGGTGCCGCCGCGGCGCTAAACGGCGCTATTCTGGAACCTGGGGGGGCGCGTTTCCCAGTCGCGTCCCGAGCCCAAGAATCGGCCCAAACAAACGCAAATTGAAAAGAGGCAAAATTTTATTGAAATTTTTAAACTGCGTACATATTCGGCGCGAATTTACAGCTAGTACGAAAAATTTAAACTAAAGCTAACTACTTAAGCCCGAGGCTGGCGGCGATCGCCTGGCTGTAGTCGCCGCCGTCGTCGTCGTCGTCGCTGGGGGCGTCGCCGGGGCGCTTGCTTCCCCCCTGTCCCTCGTCGCCGCCGCCGCAATCCCACCTGCTCACCTCGAGCGCCTGCTGGATCACGCCGTCGTCGTCGGAGTCGGAGGCGTCGAGAACGATGTACACGTTCTCCTTCTGCGGCGGTGGGGGAGGGACTCGGAGGCGGGCCGCGTTGGCTGCGGCCTCACGCTCGCGCGCCGCCTTGCGCTGCTCGCCTTCAGCCAGCAGGCGGCGCTGAAGGGCGAGCTCGGCCTCGGTGGTGTCGCGCAGACTCCACTGAGTGGCGGCGTCGACGTCGAGCGGCTGCAGCGTGTCCAGCGACAGCTGCTCCGCGACCTTTTGGTCGGGCCACTCGGCCTCGTCGTCGTCGTCGCCGCTCTCCGTCTTCGGGCGAACCACGTGTTCGAAGCGTGGCTCGCCGATGCTGAGCGCGCCGCCGCTGCGCCTGCGGGCGGGCGCGCCGGCGTTTAGAAAGGGGGGGAGGTGGAGACGGAATGCCCGGCGGAGGAGCTCGACGTCGCGGACGAGGAAGAGCGCCGGTCCGCCGCGCCACCCACGGCTGGGTGGCCTGCGGCGGCGGCATCTCCAGGCGCGGCTGGTTGCCGGCGTGGATGTGCTGGAGGACCTCGTCGAGGGTCCTGCCAGGGGCGCTCCACCAGCGGCGCCGCCCGTGCGCGTTGAAACGGCCCTCGACAGGGCCGTTGTCGTTCAGGGAGTCCAGCTCCCGGGCGCGGCGTGCCGTCAGCCGATCCCACCAGAACTGGTCCACGCCGGTGAGCGGGAAGTTCTGGGGGTTTTCCATTCCGGCGCGCATCTCGTGGATGGCGCGGCGGAACTCGGCGTCGGGGGAGGGAAGGGGAGGGACGGGGACCCCGCCGGTGCTGAGTGCCCAGCGGCTCGCCCCCGCGGCGGAGCTAGGAGGCGCATGTCCGGCGGGCAAGGATAGCCCGCGCGGTACAGCGCCATCGCCTGGCCCCGGCGCAGGTTGTGGCGTGGGAAGCCGTTCGCCGCCGCTCCGTCAGACATTGTCGTGGAGAGAAGGGAGGAGGAGAGCGTCGAGAGGAAGAAGGAGAGGAGAGCTCGCCGGTGTGAAGAATGGTGGGGCGCGGCGCGCGGCGGGGGGGGGGGGGGGTTTATAGCGCGGCGAGCGGCCGGGCATTTACTGCGCGCGCGCGTCCCCTCGCTGCCGCCCGCCACGCCATTACGCCGGCAGCCTTTGGGCGGGGCGCATGCACTGGGCGGCCGCCACGCCATAAACGCCGGCAGCCTTTGACCGCGCGGTAGCCGAGAAGACGATCACGGGCGGTTCTGTTCCCGCGCTTTTCTCGTCGCGTCGCTGACAGGGCTGGCCCACGCGCGCGGCCGCGCAGTTTCGCCCCCCAGGCCGAACCCAGCGGCCTGGGTTTGGCCTGGGTGCCGCGGCGCTATTTAGCGCCGAAACGGCGCTATTTGGGCCGCTGGGGGGGGGGCGAGTGGTGAAGAAGCGGCGCTATTCGCCGCTTCCGCCGCGAAAAAAGCCACCTGGGGAGGCTCTGGGGGGGACGGCTGGAGATGCCCTTAGATCATAAATGGTTTTTCGTCATCATACCCTGCCAATTGAAGATTGAACCAAGATTTAACCCTTTATAGCGTGCTGATTAACCCTTTATAGTGTGCTGATTAACCAAGATTTAACCCTTTATAGCGTGCTGATTAACCCTTTATAGTGTGCTGATTAACCAAGATTTAACCGTTTATAGCGTGCTGATTAATCCTAGACTAGGCAAAGCTTAATTGGCTGTCAATTTATTAAGCTGCTGAACATACGTACGATGATAGACCTGTAAGTTATGATGTCGTAGAAGAGATAAATACGCCACGGGTCCTAAAAGTTGTTCGGGATGAGCAAACTGGTCCCAATTCTTATAAACTAGGGCCAGGCGATCCCAGAAGTTGCTATCAGGTGCAAATTAGTCCCAAATAAGTTCTGGTGCTGACATGTGGCAAAATAATTTTGCGAAAACACCCCTATCAATTTTTCGTATATCACAGACAACTTTACATGTGCTAAAGACGTGGGTCCCACATGTCAGTGGGACGGAAAAATGAGAAACGGGTTTGCCGGCGCTGGGAATCGATCTCACACCCTCTCGCTCGATCTGGGACTCGCTGCCACTGCAGCTCATACCCTTTCGTGCAATGTCCATGTACTAACGCTTTTTATACAGATATAATTAAGAAGTCTGACAAATGGGAAATCAGGACGGGAAAAATCCAATTATTTTAGGGGCGCTGGGGTTCGTACATACGAACTCAAAGCTCCAGCGCATTCACGCATGTACAAACCACTGATCTATACAAGCTTTTATGTTGTGTAGTCCATTGAGGTGTTTTTAGATACATATTATCTATCACGTTAGTTCATATTGTCTCACACAAATAACATGTGTTATTTCAAATGCAGCGAGTATAATTTTATATATAATAACTAAATTTATTTATTCTCTCTAACTATTATCTTGGCTTTTATTTAAAAATTAACAAGTTTAACGCTTGTACACGCATATGTGTGCTCACTTACTATAAATATAAAATATGACGGGTCATATTAGTATTCACAAGTATTTTAGGAAGTAGGTAATAAATTTGATATTGATATAACCATGCTATGATAATTATATTACTTAAATTTTGTATTAGCTTATTTGTTAACCTGTTTGTGTATACCAGTATAAAAGAGATTAGTCTATTGGTTTTGCTCAAATGCTTCTGAGTTGCATTGGCAGAGTGCTCCGGCTAAGAGCTAAAAGCGTGCGGGTTCGAACCCCTTTGCTGCAAAACAATTCGCTTTTTTCCGTCCACCCTATTTATCAGACTTCTTGTTTATACTAGTATATAAAATGTCCGTCTATGTGTATGACACAACAGCGTACGAGCTGCAGTGGCAGCGTGCTCTTGAGCGAGCGAGCGGGAGGTCTAGCGATCGATCCCCAACTGCGGCAGTAGTTTGCTCATTTTTCTGTCCCGACTGACAGGCGGGACCCACGCCTGTCAGCACATGTAAAGTTGGATGTGATATACAAAAAATTGCTAGGGGTGTTTCCGCAAAATTATTATGCCACATGTCAGCGTCTGAGCCTATTTGGGACTAATTTGCACCTAATAGCAACTTTTAGGACCACCTGCCCCCCGTTTATAAGAACTGCGACCGGTTTGCACATCCTGTACAACTTCTGGGACCCGTGGTGTATTTATCTCGTCGTAGAACTTGACTTGAAGCTGGACGACTTGTACGTAGTTGCAGTGTGGTCAATACGTCAAAGTTTTCTTTTCACATGGTACGGTTACAGGAAGTATTCTTTACTCCCCCATGCGTATGTCATTGATGATTGTCCGCTGATTAGGTGAAAGAACGGCGCGTTGATTCGTCACCTTGGTCCGCGCTGATCCTATCGTCGATCGATCATCCCTTCTCATCACAAATTCACACGCTGGTGCAGGTGCAGCTTGGACTAGCCATTAGCTAGCAAGGTCCGCGCTGATCCTATCGTCGATCGATCGTCCCTTCTCATCACAAATTCACACGCTGGTGCAGGTGCAGCTTGGACTAGCCATTAGCTAGCAAGCTTGCTAAGACGTCGTATATTTTTTTCCCATACGGCCCCACAGGGGTCGGGTTCCACTATCGAAAGATAACAAAACAGAGATCTTAAACATTGAAAAAAAAAAAAGGAAAAGGAGGTTTGACAAAGTTGAAAATAAAAACGGCCACACAACAGCAAGTGGAAAAAAGGCCAGGCGGGCTCCCGCGACCTCCTAGGTTCCGCGGCCGCCGCCGCCCTTGCCGGCTCGACTCCGCTCCGGCAAGCCGCCACCTCTCCCTCTCCTCCCGCACCACATCCCCCTCCTCCTCCTCCTCCCCCTCCCCCCCCCCCCCGTTCTTCTCGCTCCCATCGCCCCCCTGTGGCCGGCCGGAGCGTCCTCAACTCCAGCGGTCGAGACCTTTCTTCCCTCTCCTTCCCCACTGTCGCCGGCAGGTGCCGCCGGGCTAGTCCCGCGCGGGGCTGGTGGCGGCGGTGTGCTCCTTTTTCCGTGCTCCTTGATGGCCCGGCGGGGCGGGTAGTCGTGGAGGCGGTGCTCCTACAGGCGGCGGTGGCCTGGCTCCGGCTAGGAGGCGAAGATCAACGGCGACCTCCTCCAATCTGCGGGGCTACGTGGGTGTGGAGGTTTGCGACCCGCAAGTCCTCGCCGGCGCTTGTACGGCCCAGATCTGGGTCCTGTGGGCCGCATCCGGGTCGGAATGGGTTGGGCGGACCTGCAGGGCGTTCCGCAAGTGGTGGTTTCAGAGGTGGTGCACGAGAATAGCAGGGTCGGCGGCTCGCCTGTTACAACGTGGTGGCAGGCTTCACGGGACCTATCGGCCCCGGCCGGACCCCGGTAGGACTAGTGTGCTCCTACGGGGGCTTCAGGGCCTGGCCGGACCTAATGGGGACTGGTGTGTCGGGTGACCGTGTCCGGTCGACTACCATCCTCAACGGTGGAGGTAGTTCCCTCCCGCGCGTCTGCCGTCCTGCAGTTCCCTGTACTTCCCTATTACCTCCTCCGCCTTGCAGACCTCGTGTCGTTCACTTCGGGGAGACAACGTTGGTGGCATCTTGACCGTGGTGGCGCATGTTGGTGGACGGTTGATCTGGTGGTGTCGAGGCTCAGCCTTGTGGGGCTCCTGTGCGTCCGATCGTCCGAGGTGAGGATAGGGTTATCGGGAGAAATCCTTGTCGGTCTGTCCGACACAGGCACAATGTCATCTCTGGGTGGTACATCTCCTTCCTGAAGGGCGTCTTGGCTACCCTCCGTCTGCTACTCCCAGTGTGTCGGGGGAAACCCTAGTACCAGTGCGTTGGTCCGGGCAGTAGCGTGGCCTTCCTGAAGGTGCTGCTTGGCACTTGTCGACTCGGTGCTAGGAACGTGGTGGTACTATGTTGGAGGGCGCAACGGTTGAGGGTCACTGGCGTTTAGTCAATCCGCCTACGTTGTATTTTGTTTTCTCATCTTTTCTGTTGGGTGTGTCTTGGCTGGTGCCCCAGTCGTTGTTCTCGTCTCACGTGTGTTGTTCGGATGTTTGCTATATTAATATAGCGGGGCTACAGCCTATTTCGGCACAAAAGAAAAGGAAAGTAAAAGGTACCTTCCCCACGCAGGAGGGAAAACGTCAACAACTAACAAGTAATGCAAAACGCCCTAACAAGGAAGGTGGGACAGACATCCACCGGTGCAAAATAACAAGAGTTCAACAAGGCGAAAAGCTCCAGGGAGCACACCACAGTCTCTAAACTTCCAGCAAAACAAACCACCAACAGTATTCTTCTAACGCGCACGATTTTTCATTCCTCCATGACGTCCACATATTCCACTGCCTCAATTATGTTCCTAGCAGCCTGATCACGATCTTGGACAGCCAGAGCCACCTCCTGGATCCTTGCAACTCCCTCATCTAGCACGCTCATGTCCCCCTCGTTCTGCAGGCCTGTCTAGTAACGAAGGAAAACGCACATGTAACAAACAAGCTCAACAGGTGATGAAATGAGTTTCTTCTCAAAACAAGCTTTGTTCCTGGTTTTCCAGATCGCCCAGCAAAAGGAAGCGATTCCAATAATATGAAGATTAGAGTCCCCAAGAAAGATCTTAGAAATCCACCAAAATACTGAGTGAAACAAGTGGGTATAGAAAAGGCTCCAAGGACACAGAATAATCCACATGTACCCCGCAGCGGGATGATACGTCGAAAACGTATCTCCTTTTTCGAACACTTTTCTTATTGTTTTCCTCTAAACTTATGTGCTTTGAATACAACTAACACGGACTAAACGCTGTTTTCAGCAAAATTACTTTGGTGTCTTGTTTTTATGCTGAAAAATCAACTTTCGGGAAATTGCCCAAAAAAGACCCCATTGATGTTTTCACCCCGGAAGACCCCGGGAGCCAGAAGGGGGCCAGGAGAGGAGCCATAGGGTGGCCACACCCCCCTGGCGCGGGTCCCCCCTAGACCGCGCCACCTAGGGGTGTGGGCCCTCCCAGAGCCCCCCTCGGACTCCCCTTTCGACTATAAATAGCCTCCAACCCTAAAACCCGAGGGGGGTCGTCATATTCCACAGAAACACAACAGAGCGCCGCCGCCGTCCCGAACCTCGATTCGAGGATCAGAAGTTCCTATTCTGGCACACTGCCGGGACGGGGAAGTGGAGGAGATCATCGCCATCGTCATCATCAACGCCTCTCCATCGACCATCCATGTTTCCCCCATCCATGTGTGAGTAATTCCCCGTTGTAGGCTGAAGGGGATGTAGGGATTGGATGAGATCGTTCATGTAATAATGACGTGATTGTTAGGGCATAGTGTCTAGTATCCTCTGTTAGTGCTATTGACATTGTTGCAACTTGTTATGCTTAATGTTTTCCACTTTGGGCCCGAGTGCCATGATCTCAGACCTGAACATGTTATTGAATCACGATGATAATTATTGTTTCTTGATCATATACCTGCAAGTTGTTTACACATATTGTTGTCTGGAACCCGAGGTCCCGAAGTGACAGAAATTGGGACAACTGGAGGGGGTGGTTGCGATGTGAGGATCACCTGTGTTCACGGAGTGTTAATGCTTTGCTCCGGTGTTCTATTAAAAGGAACACCTTAATTACCAGTAGTTCCCTTGATTCCCCGCTGAAAACGGGCTGGTAGGACAAAAGATGTTGTACAAGTTCTCATTGCGAGCACGTACGACTATTTACGGAACACATGCCTATGGTTACTTAGTGCTTAGATTCTTTATCTTATTTATCTGCAATGCCCCTTACATGATCATTATTTGAACTTTCTTATGCATTCAACACCCGTTCATCCATCCCTATGCCTACAGTATTTAATCCCGTTGTTTACTTCAAATACTACTGCTACTGCTGTTTTCATTCCACTGCTGCTATTATTTCACTACTACTGGTACTATAAAACCGTTACTACTGATAAACCACTGCGAACAAAAGTACTTTCAGGTGCAGGTGAATGGACAACTCGCTTGTTAAGTCTCACAAATATTCTTTGGCTCACCTTGTGTCGAATCGATAAATTTGGGTTTTACTTCCCTCGAAGACTGTTGCGATCCCCTATACTTGTGGGTCATCAAGACTATTTTCTGGCGTCGTTGCCGGGGAGCATAGCTTTATTTGCAAGCTCACCGGAGAGTACTATTATCTACTGCCAATCATTCATCATGGGTAAGTCTCGTGATGGAAGATTTCCTTTATTACTATCCACTACAAGAAGAGGTACAACTCTGAACACCTCTGTTGCTCTTGATTCACCGTCTGTTATAAATAAGCTGCTTGCACCACCACATGCCACACATGCTACTTCTGCTGAATCTTAAAATTCTTCTGATACTTTTGATGATGCTTCTACTGTGCTTGATGAGAGTGGTTATCTCGGTCCTTTCTTAGATGCTACTATTTCTAAAGCTAAAAATATTGCAAACACTGAAACTCCTGATAAAAACCTTGTTACTCCTGCTTTTTCACCTGAGTTTAGAGAAAAACCCTAGTGATGATTTTGATGATGCCTATATTGAACTGAGTGATGATCTTATTGATGAAATACATTCTATGAAGGATAAAGATGCTGCTATACGTCTTATGGAAAGTTGTGCTGTTAAATATAAATTATCTCCTGATGCTAAGTTTGCCACTTCTCCTATTAATATTAGGGATAAGGATTATGGTTTATCTCTTGATTTATCTTATATATCTATTGTTGAGAAAGAACCTTTTTGTGGAACTGAAAATGAAAGTGCTATGAAATATATGAATGAGCTCTCCTCTTTGAGTATTTTATTCTCTGATGATCTTAAGAAACGTAGCTACTTTGTTGCTAAATTATTCCCTTTATCATTAAAGGATGAAGCTAAAACTTGGTTTAACAATTTGTCTCCTGGATCTATTGATAGTCTATTGATAGTCCTATTGGTTTGGTTAATGCTTTCTTTTAGAAATATTTTCCTGCTAGTGCTCAACATGCTTCTTTACAAAGTATATTTAATTACAAGCAATTGGAAGAAGAGAAATTGATTGTATCTTGGGCAAGGTTCTGTTCTTAAGTAAGGGATACACCTGGGCATAAGCTAGAAGATGATAAACTTCTTAATATATTCTATAATGGACTAACTGTTGAATCTAGGACATACCTGGATAGTTGTGCTGACTGTGTTTTCAGGCAAAGAACTCCAAAAGAAGCTGAGGAATTAATGGCTAAAATAAGCCAAAATCATGATGATTGGACTATGGTTGAGCCTGAGCCTACCCCTACTCCAGTACCTATACCAACACCAACACCCAAGAAGAGGGGAATGATTGAATTAAATGATGAAGTGACGAGAGAAGTCAAGAAATCTCTTAAAGAGAGGGGTATTAAATCTGAAGATGTGAAGAATCTTCCACCTATAGAAGAATTATGTAAGCCAATCCCTCACCCATCCACCATTGAGGTACAGTCTCTCCAATATTTTGATAGTAGAGATATTCCCTATAACAAACCTCCTGATCAATGTTTAGACGAATTTGATAATTATGGTAGCAAGCAAGATAATTTTAATATGAGAGTGCAGAACCACCTTATGGAAAACTCTAGAGCTATTGATAATTTGCATGGTATTATAGAAAGAACCTCTAATGATGTTAAAATGTTTGTTAAACATTTTTAAATGGTTCAAACTCAAATTGATCAATTTGCTAAAGTGCAAAAAGATTTGCTAGTTAATGCTTCTAAAGAAAAACATGTTTATGAAATAAGAACTATAAGTGGTATTGTTACACAAGATCCTTTATATCCTAAGGGACATCCTAAAAGAATCGAACAAGATTCTCAGCAAACTAATAATGATGTTATTCATACTAAGAAGAAAAAGAAGAAGAAACATAAAACTGTTGTAGAATCCTCTGAACTTTCTAAACGTCAAAAATGAGGCAGAAAGCCTCCTAGGAGACCCCAGAGGGACCCACCAGGCAGGCACACCCCAGGGTGGCGCAGCCAGCTCCCTGGTGGCGCCAGCACATGGTGTGGGCCCCCTGGCCCTCACTTACTCTCTCCACTGCCCAAGTCCTCTATCTCACCTACCAAACTGAAAACATTTCCTGGATCCCGTGTTCTTGGTGTTCTTCCTCTGGATTTTTGATCTCCTTCTTCAGCCCATCATTTGTGCTGATTTTTGGTGTGTTTGATCTCCGGTATGTGACTCCTCCGATGATCCAAGTAGAATTTTGTTTAGTGAAGTATTTCTTGAGTATTTTGCCACGGTAGGTGACAGCTTATGTTAGTTTGCATGCTTGATTTGAGTATAAATAATATAGTTTTATATATGTTTAGCTCTCATATAAGTCCCTATGGTAGTTTCCACCTTATAGTTGCTTCAAATTAATTTTTGTGATGATTGTTGAAAATTTTCAGAGATGGATAGCTACAACTTTGGTGAGATATTTAGCAGTGATGCTCCTAGAAGGACAAGGCCATCACGCTCGTCTACTTCAGCAAGGCCATCATATAATGAAGACATTATTGCGTCAACTATTGATGATGCAGAAGATGACGGTATCATTCACCCATCTAGCTTTTCTTGTTGTACATTTTAAGAAGTGCAGGTATTTTAGATGATTTTCTTATGCTTATTGAGAGAGTTGGTCTCACCAACTTTATGGAGGATGAAATCCCTCAGCATGCCACGCTCACAAAAGGTTTTGTTAAGAGTTTTAAATTTCAGAACACTCAATATGGTCCAACTGTTGCATTCAAATTATATATTAGTCCTATGTCTTTGTCCTTGGTGGAATTTTGTGCTATTATAGGTATCAACGCCACCTGGACGGCAAGCAAGATTCAAGATAGACCAGCATACCTCCAAGGGATCTACCAAGAGATCACCAACGATGATGGTCGCTCATCCCAGCGTGGGAAGATAAGGAACATTCAACTTCCTGCTCTTAGATACTTTACTTACTATATTGGTACTATTATTCTTGGTAGGGAGAACACTAGCAATGTTTCTAGTTATCACCTTGCTTTCATTGATGTTGCACTGAACTGTAGCACAAAGTATAACCTTGGTGCACTTGTTGCACGCCGCCTTGCTGCTGCTGGGCCTATTTTTGGTGGCATTATTGCTACACGTGTCGCAGCTGCTTTACATGTTTCCATTGACCCCAATGATGAAATAATTGCTCCGCATAGGCTTAACCTTGCTGCTATGAAATCCCATCAGTTTGTCACTTCTAACTCTACTACTGAACGTTTAATATATAGAGTTTTATATATGGATGGAGAAGAGCGGAAAGTTACTTTGTCGCAGCCTGTTTTGTTTAAGATTGACAGGTCACCATGATCGCTCTCCAAGGAGCAAGTAGACGAGCATCTGAGTACCATGGAGTTTTACCGGCAGCAGGAGAGGCAAGACGCGCCTCCCGAGGACCACAACACGCAGTACACTGGCGCATCCTCGAGCATATATGAGGAGGAGGTTTCCTTCTCGGCGTATTACGGGGCGGCACCTCTTGGCCCCCTTGGTGATTGATCTCCACTTAGGCCAAAATACTAAGCTTGGGGGAGGTATACCGACATCACACTCATTTATATATCATGTTCGGTCAGTTCTTTGTATATCCATGTTTATCATTTCTTTTGTTTGTTTTTGTTTCTCTTTATTTCTTTCGCTTGTTTTCGTTTCTTTCGTTTCTCTTTGTTTTTATTTTGTTTTTGTTTTCCAAAACACAAAAAGACCAAAAAGATTTCTGTTGTTTCTCTCTATTTGTTTCTTTAGTTATTTTGATTTATCTTTTAGTTGCAGTTTAATATTCAAAAACCCAAAAATATTTTGTTTGGTTTATTTGTTTGTTTTCTTTTGTTCTTGTTTCACTTCGAAAACCCAAAAAGATTTTGCTTTGTTTCCCTATTCTCTTTTGTTCCTGCTTTAATTCAAAAACCCAAAAATATTTGTTCTTTGGTTTTGTAAAGTTTGTTGCAGAGTTCAACAGTCGTCCGTGATTCCATTGGAGCTTGGTTTTCATTATATATTATTCGAGCCACAAGTGAAGAGCAATAATGACGATATACGACAATTCAATTTGTTGTGAGAGGATGGTATGAACTCTATTTGCTTTCATTTTTGTACATATATCCATCTGTGTGAGCATGCTAAGTTTGTTCATATAAGATATATGTGACTTAATGGCTGCTTAATAGTTCATGCTCTCTCATGTTTTGTTCCAATTTATTGATAGTAAATGACCTATCATATAAATATTTGTTTTGATTATTCTATTCATAGAAGGGTATGATATTGTGGTAGTCTCCTCTGACTTTTTCATTTGAATCGACTTGGCACATGCTCACGCAGGCTAAGACTGAAAACAAAAAGTCAATAAGCCTCGATGATTTATTTTGCCTCAGAGTTCTAGCATCAATTTTATGCCTCGGTTAATTTTACTTTGTCGCAAACATGATTATGATAGTTGTTGCTTTCTTGATTATCGCTCCCTGTCTATTTGCTAGCCTTCACTTGTACTGAGTATGAGCTCTACTCGTGCATCCAACTTCCAAAAACCAAAGTTTGCCAAATGTATCCACCATACCTTCCTATATGTGGTATTTAACCACCACTCCAAGTAAATTGCTCATGTGCATATTTAAAACCCGCTAAAAAGTATTCATGTTTTGTGCACCTGTTTTACCTCATGAGGGCGTAAATAGAGAATCTTTATCTCACTTGTTGATTGGATTTCACACCATGGACTAGTGGCTTCATCCTCTTATCCAAATGATAGAAGAGCTGGCAGCAGGGTGCCCAGCCCCAAATTAATACACACAAATTCTCTTCACTCCTTTTGCCCCTGATTTATCAGTCAAAACATAATTGTGTAAACAACAGAGAAAGAGGGGTGACCTTATACCAAGATGCTTCCTTCACATGGGAGGCTCTCTTGTGAATCCAGTTGACTTGTGACGTACTGTATTGTCTGTTTACCATTCGTTGACATAAGCATACACCTCTCTCAAAATGTTTTCAATACCTCTGTTTAATAAAATAAAAGTCTCTAGCACATGAGTGATCCATGCTTCCCTCTGCGAAGTGCCTTTCTTTTACTTTTATGTTGAGTCTCCGCCATATTCTTTGAGCACTTTCTTGAGAGCATAATGGTCATTCTTAGTGTGATGTGTTTGTCTCAATGTATAGCTGATTGTGATAATAACTTTATTACTTGTATCTTTGATATCTTTACTTCCAGTCTTCCCTTGAACTTCAGAGGTGCCCTGGCATTTATGTTTTGCTTCACACTTAAGGGCAAGTGAGATACCACTTTATTAGATTATTTTTATGAATAATTCAATCTTGCAAATAGTTATGCTTCATGTTGTTAATTATTAATATGTTGTTATCACTTCATGGTTTGCATAGCTATTAAGTGACAGTATTTTGCATGTATCTTATCATGAGCATAATTAAGTATTTGATCACATAGTGAATATATTTACATCATATGAAAGAAATGTGTTCGTAAAAGTCTTTTATCGCACTCAGTTGTCACTGAATTGCTTGAGGACAAGCAATAAGCTAAGCTTGGGGGGAGTTGATGCGTCGAAAACGTATCTCCTTTTCCGAACACTTTTCTTATTGTTTTCCTCTAAACTTGTGTTCTTTGAATACAACCAATACGGACTAACATTGTTTTCAGCAGAATTACTTTGGCGTCTTGCTTTTATGCAGAAAAATCAACTTTCAGGAAATTGCCCAGAAAAGACCCCATTGATGTTTTCACCCCGGAAGACCCCGGGGGCCAGGAGAGGATCCATAGGGTGGCCACACCCCCTGGCGCGGGTTCCCCCTAGGACGTGCCACCTAGGGGTGTGGGCCCCCCAGAGCCCCCCTCAGACTCCCCTTTCGACTACAAGTAGCCTCCAACCCTAAAATCCGAGGGGGTTCGTCATATTCCACAGAAACACAACAGAGCGCCGCCGTCGTCCCAAACCTCAACTCGGGGATCAGAAGTTCCTGTTCTGGCACCCTGCCGGGATGGGGAAGTGGAGGAGATCATCGCCATCATCATCACCAACGCCTCTCCATCGACATCCATGTTTCCCCCATCCATGTGTGAGTAATTCCCCGCTGTAGGCTAAAGGGGGTGGTAGAGATTGGATGAGATCGTTCATGTAATAATGCCGTGATTGTTAGGGCATAGTGCCTAGTATCCTCTACTAGTGCTATTGACATTGTTGCAACTTGTTATGCTTAATGCTTGCCACTTTGGGCCCGAGTGCCATGATCTCAGATATGAACATGTTATTGAATCACGATGATAATTATTATTTCTTGATCATACCTGCAAGTTGTTTACACATATTGTTGTCTGGAACCCCGAGGCCCCGAAGTGACAGAAATTGGGACAATCAGAGGGGATGGTTGCGATGTGAGGATCACATGTGTTCATGGAGTGTTAATGCTTTGCTCCGGTGTTCTATTAAAAGGAACACCTTAATTACCAGTAGTTCCCTTGAGTCCCCGCTGAAAACGGGCTGGTAGGACAAAAGATGTTGTGCAAGTTCTCATTGCGAGCACGGACGACTATTTACGGAACACATGCCTATGGTTACTTAGTGCTTGGATGCTTTATCTTATTTATCTGCAATGCCCCTGAAATGATCATTATTTGAACTTTCTTATCCATGCAACGCCCGTTCATCCATCCTATTGCCTACAATATTTAATCCCGCTGTTTACTTCAAATACTACTGTTGTTGTTGTTTTCATTCCATTGCTGCTATTATTTCACTACTGCTCTTACTATAAAACTATTACTACTGATAAACCACTGTGAACAAAAGTAATTTCAGGTGCAGGTGAATTGACAACTCACTTGTTAAGCCTCACAAATATTCTTTGGCTCCCCTTGTGTCGAATCAAAAAATTTGGGTTTTACTTCCCTCGAAAACTGTTGCGATCCCCTATACTTGTGGGTCATCACGGGACAAGAGAAAACAAATGGAAAATAGACTCATCAGCAAAGCAAAAGCGACGAGAGAAATCCCCAACCCATTTTTCCTTTTTAATGTTGTCTTTAGTTGCAATAGAGTTGTGCTAGATTAGCCACAACCAGATTTTGATTTTGAGGGGAATTTTGGACTTCCACAGCTGATTAAACGATCTATCCATAGAGGAGGAGGATAGTTTTGTATACATGGATTTGACTGTGAAGACCCCTGATTTGGTGAGTTTCCATCTAGGTTTGTGAGGACCCTCCCCAATGGCCATAGTCATGAGGGTGCTCCTTAACGCACCAGCTTGGCTCTGCATCCGAGGATCCAGCCATCTCCTAAGCTCTAGATGCCAGTTTTTTTCCCACATCTCTCTCACAGAGATCACCTCATCTGTACACACCTCATATAATTGTGGGAATTGCTCGCAGAAGGGAGCAAGGCCACACCACTGATCATGCCAAAAATTTGTCTCATTACCTCCCTGAACCATCATAACTCTCCCCTGCATGTATAGATGTTTAATCCTGGGAAGATCCTTCCACATTGGGGAATCGTTTTGTCTCTGTCTCAATCTTCAAATCCCTTTACTAATTTCATAGTTTGCTTTTACTATATTCTGCCAAGTTCCATCTTCAAATTCCAGCCTCCACCACCACTTACAGAGCAAACTGATATTGAACAACTTCAGGTCTTTAATCCCCAACCCACCTTTAGTCCTGGGCTTGTTAACAATAGGTCATCTCACCAAATAATACTTCTTCTTGGTTGCATTATTCTTCCATAAGAATTTTCGGTGTTGGTGGTTGGGTTGGTAATGGTCTCCAAGTATCAACTCGAAACACACAACTTCCTCCGACGCCCATCACCGCAAGCTTTGGCCAACTCGGCTAGCCATGCGACTCATATCGACGACACGACTTGCCTTGCTGCACCCAGATCCTCCCCCACATGATCCGAGAGAAGCCCCTCCCGGGAAGCACAACAAGCAGATGCCCGATGAAACTCCTAGGCCTCCCAAGGAGTTTTTTTTTTGCGGGGGGCCAGGCCTCCCAAGGAGTTGAGCCGCCCACCACCAACACCAGCCGCCACGAACAGCCTGGTGATCAAGCTCCACGGCAGTCAGGGTTCTAGCAAAAGTGCGAACGAAGGCGAATGAGCGGCTGAAGGCGGTGTTTTCTGTGTGAATTCTGTATGAGAAGCAGGAAAAGAATTAATCTGATTATTCGGTTTCATCGATATTAAATTTGGTTTGATAACTTTTGACGATTAAATTATTTTAAACCATTATTAGCTAAGGTTTTATGCGGGTCGATGTGGACTAAATTGTAATGATCTCGATGTAGCCTTGAGTTTCGTTAATAAAGCTTAGGGATGACCCTCTTTGCTAAAAATAAAATAAAGTTATGTTACACTCGACAAGTGGTGTGTTGTTTGACCGTTGAGTAAACAACTCTACTAATATAAGTAGAGGTGTGCTAGATCGGAAACATCTCTCAGCCGTTAAGCTAGGTCAATTCACGGACGTGGTTGCCCCGATGTTGAGTATCAGTAATTTGTTCCCATAATTAGGTTGAGCGCTAAGCATCAAGTGTCTCCTAAGTTCCTAAGGTCATGGACAATGTTAAATGTAAGGTTCTTATCTAGGTTCATAAAAATAAACCAAACCTTTTCGTAAGCACTAGTGCTATGCCCTTATAATTAGTGGGAGATGATCGGCTCTCAGGCTTACACACACCATTTATTGATTAGCCCCTAATTTGTACCACAATCTGAATATTGTTCTCACTTTTCTATTTAGGGCATTTTTATTGATTATAATAGATACCAACAAGGTACATAAACATAATGAACAATACCCCGTTTGTACTGCAATATGAATATTGTTCTCACTTTCTATTTAGGACATTTTTATTGATCATAATAGATACCAACAAGGTATATAAACATAAGAACAATACCCCGCTTCTACATAACTAGTATGCACATAGCCAACACACAAAAAAAAAACACACACACACACACACACACAAAGGATCTCGCCGGTAAAGAGCTAAGTCATACAAGATGGAAGCAACACTAGGACAAAGAGAACAAAGAAAATCCTAAAAAGGTAAGAACAACATTTGGCGATGTACATAGACAACCATCGGCACCAACTATCTCACGACAGTATAAAGACTGCATGAGATGTTCTTCACAAGCAATACCTATAGAAAGGGAACGGCATGCAAGTGACGCCTTTGCTAGATCCAACGCTCGAAGGTCAGATCGTGGGTTTTCACCCTCAAGATCAAGTCCAATCAAACCCTGAGTAATGCCTTCATCAAGGTAGCAACATTATGGTTCCTCCATCTACCATGCATATTGGTCTAATTGGATCGACGCAATTCCTTTTCGTAATGATCCTCTTTTCGTTTTCTGATTTGTGTGCATGTTATGCAGTCAGCTTCAGCAGCCCTGTAAGGGTGATATAAAATAGATAGGTTTGGTACACGGTAAGAGCATTTCCCAAAAATATCTATAATAGGGGACTTGAGCCATTTGGGAAAAAACACAGCTCCAACAGATAACTTATCTCTATTTTTTAACCCAACAAATTTAGAACAAAAGTGCATCGTACTGGAGCTTAGGCAGGTAGTACCCCAAGTGCCCCAAGTACCCAACTCATCAATTCAGTACTTATGGATATGTTATTGTATATATGATAGAACCAAAAGAGTCTTACATAAATTAAATTATTTCCGATCGAGATTTCATCACGGGGGCAGTACCCCTGCCTATATAGAAATGATAAGATTTTTAATGCTATAAATTTCTCTCTGTTGTAGGTTCTATTTCGATGCACATGTATTCCTCGTTCATAGTCCTTATTTCAATGGCCGGAGTATCGAGACTTTTTTAGCTCAAAGGATATTTTACCCAACATGGATGACCACAAGATCTTAGGGCCACCATAGGTATCGGCGATTTACTTCATGATTGTAACTTGTCGGTTGCTTCCTTTTTATTTTTTCGTTCTTTGGTTCGCGGCCGTGTACATTCTGTTACGCAGAGGTGTAATGCTTAGATTTCTTCAGTAATAAAATACTTTTATCAAAAAACAAAAATCCTAAACATACAACAAACATGTTGTTGCCGCAAATTTGTGAAGGCAGCGGGGGCCGACGCATGACCCCACCTCGTAATGTATTTTTGGGGCACCACTTTTTTTAAAGAAAATACCGCTCCAACGGTTGATGTACTCCTCTGACTCAAAATAAGTGTCTCAAAGTTGAACAAAATAATATATATCTAGACATATTTTAGTGTAAGATACATCTAGTTTTGTCCAAATTTGAGATAATTATTTTGAGACGAGGGGAGTATATGCAAAACAAAGTATAGTGTTGTATTCAAATCGAACAACTCAGGCAGAAAATAGTCTACCGCGAAATAAAAAAAAAGGCAGAAATTAGTCTTCAAAATTTGTACTCCGGATCCGAGTAATAGAGAGAATTTGCGGAAAATAAGATCCTTGGCAAATTTACCGTCCTGAAACTGAGTTTCCTTTCCTGCCCGCCGCCAAACGCCATCGCGTATCCTCTCCTCCCTCCCGCCCGCTCTGCCGCCGCCTCCAGCGCCGAACTCCCCCACGGCCGAACCCCTAGTCCGTCTCGCCGCATCTGCTTGATCCGACGCTTAAAGACGAGGGGAGGGATCCGCCGGCCATCCTGTCCGTCACATCGGCGATCTCTGCGTTGGCCAGGGTGAGATTCCTCGATTCGCAGTCTCTACTGAATCGTGCCACCACGGGAGGTTCTTCCCATCTCACCATGCCTTTGTTTCAGTATAAATTAGCTATATTCCGATTTTTTCCGCAGCTAGGGTAGGAGGTTAGACTGCTCTTATGAATTGGTTGGCGATTTGTTCTGTCTAATTCAGTCGCATCCACTATTTGTTAGCACAAATTTTCCTCTTGGGTTTTAATGTAACTAGCACACTGGCCTGTGCAAATGCGCCGACAATTTCCTTGCAGCTAAACTTTACATAGATTTTTTGTAAACTGTATGTGTTTGTAGATAATTTAGTTAGTGCAAATAAACTGTCATCTAGCTAATTTAGTTCATATAGTGTGTTAAAGCCAAATTTGGATGGTTCAAATTAAATGCTGGTTCAAGGAATTATGTAAACGACCGTGGAGTAATCTCAAGTAATTAAGTCATGGGAGTGAAAATTATGTTATTGCATTGAGAAGAAACAAAAATATCCTATGTTAGGACTTCTATACACGCAGATCGCACTTTTCGGACAATGACCCTTTTTTATTCATCTTCTCCTAATTTTGTTATGCAAAATGTGCACTGCTTGGTGTCAGATTTACTTCTTACATGTTACTAATATAATTAGACCTTTAGAACTTTTGTTTATACTAACCAATTGTTCCTCGCACACAGATCTGATAAGTAAGAATTGAGTTTCACCATGGAGCCAGATGCCCCGCCAGCTTCTTCCCAGCAAGCGCAGCTGCCAATGGCTCTGTTTGCTCTGGAGAGCAACAGCAAGAAGCGGCTGGTCTTTGACCTCTCCACCAAGAAGATCCGTGGCGTAATCAGCGCAGTGTTTGCAGACGCCACCTGCGTGTTTGAGAATGGCGGGTGGCTGCTCATGATCCAGGAGAAGCAAAAATGCTTCGAGGAGCAGCGCTCGCAGACCATCTTCCTTGTGCATGCCAGCACCGGCATGCGGGTGGACCTGCCGGCGTGCCCTCCTGTCATCGACGGGCTCTTTTTCTTCTACATGGGCTCCCACAAGGTGCCTCTGGTTGTCGCATGCATCGAGACCATCTCGAAGGTTCCGACCGTCCATGTCGCCTGCCCCGGAGATGTGTACTGGAGCGTCTACGAGAACAATGATGACCGCTCCTCCAACCTAGTGCAGGATCCACACAGACGCATCAAGTTCACCCTCATCGTCGACGCCGTCTTGCTCGGGAAGCAGGCAGTCTGCGTCGACTACAATGGGAAGATCCTGATCTTCGATGTTACCGAGATGAGCTGGAGGAGGGCCGCTCTTTCTCCCGGGTGGAGCGAAAAGGATGCTCATTTCCTGGCAGCATCCGGTGAAAAGGCTGTGCTCATCTCATGCCGTCGCTGCCGTGCACGTTTCTGCGATTTTGAGTTCTCCAAGCTGGACGCCGAAGCGCTGGAGTGGTCGCCTCTGGATGACGCGGAGCTCGATGATTCCAGCTGGTTTCTGTACAGAGGCCGCTCCTTCCGCGCGAGGGAGGAAGGCGCGAGGAGAGTCTACACCTTCTTGCCTAACCAGTGGGGTGGGTCGACGCCGATTGATGCCGCGAGCTCGAGGAAGAGGGTGGTAGCCTGTACTAAGAACGAGTCATCGATGCATCTTGTTCCGAGGGAGAAATCCGTCACAAATATATACGTGCATGATTTGAGAGACGGCGTCCTTAGGACGGTTCTTCCAGCTTCAATTGTGACGGAGGCACGCCATTGGGTTCAGCCTGGTGTCTTTGGTGGAACATTTCAGTAATCTTGTGCAATATATATGATGACTTGTATAGTTTTGAAACTTGAGTAGTAATGAATAGCTTAATACATGATGTGGCTTCCTCGGACTGAAACCTACAACGTCTGGGCTGCAAAGATGTGCATGAGTTCAACGTGGCTATGATTGCAAAGCAGGGCTGGAAGCTCCTAACCAACCCCTTCTTCTCTTTGCGCAAGGGTTCTAAACGCCAAGTATTTTCCTGATACGGAGTTGCTGCTTGCGGAGCCAAGATCTTGTATGTCATACACTTGGCGAAGTGTTTTAAAAAGGAGTCCAGCTGCTAAACCAGGGAATTATAAAGACGGTTTGGGAATGGCCCGACGATGAACATATGGAAAGAGGAACATCCAGCCTACTGGTTGCGCTGTCTGAATATCAAAGCCTGAAAGGCAAGGCCACAGTACGAGCACCAGGTATTTGGCAGTTATCAGATAGGACCTGCTCCAGCTTAACTTAGTTAAGGCACACCTAGTTCTACCATACGGTCGTCATAGGAGCCGGTACATGTAACACATGCTGACAAGTCTTTTACACCAGCTACTTAACTACGGGGATACTAAGGGCTATGACATCACCAAAACTCGATTAATCGGGCGCCTGACCGACCACATCCACATCCTGGATTCCTCGAGCCGAAGTTAGTTCATTGACGACAAAATGAGACCGAACCGAACCGACGGGGAGGAAGAAGCTACCGCCTCCGAGCTCATAGCTCCACATGCTCGACGTCGATCTGGAACCACTCAGGTTGACGTGGCCAGCTGGGTGGAGCTGTTGGGCAGCGCCTCGACACTTGTTTCAGGGCTCTCCTATTGGGCTGTCCTGACGATGACGCTTCTGTCAGGGTACTCTGCGTGTGCTCACTTGATGACGGCGACGACGGGTACGCTCTCCTCAGGGTTCTCTTCTTGGTGCGCAGAGGCGGTGCATCGTACACCCCGGACTCGTCGAGGTTGACGGGGTTTGAAGCTGAAGTGCCCATTGCACGCAACTCTGCCCGAGTAGGAGGTGGTGCCCAACCTATTGGATCCGCTGAACAAAGAATAGACACACAGAGTTATATGCCGGCAAGTGACACGAAACAGCAACGGAATAATCAGGAAGAGAAAATATATCAACTACATTGACACGTGCTGAACAGCATCGTAGATGGTATGAGGACAAATAATGAATGGAAAGCATAATAATTAGTAGTGCAAGGACTAATTCACTGCGCATTTCAGACTGCTCCTTGGAAGATGCATATTAGCGGTAGCACATATGTTTGCAGAAGGCATTTCTTACTGTACAATTTCCACAATTATGCCTGATTTGAAGCATGGACTATCTAACGGCTTAGGGTATGGTAAGATAGCTATGCAAATGTAGAGCAGAACGAGTTAACAGTACGCCAAATCTTTGACTGACTTAACGCACCTTCAACTGGCTCAAGAGGCTGGGGGAATGGGCGAGGTGCTGAATATGAATATTTACGCTTCCTGATATAGTCTTCTTGCAGAGGTTGGGGGGTAAGCATCGAAAACTGAGATAAATTAACCCCTTGTTGAATGTAGTATGGATTCTCTGCCAGGTACCTGAAATATCAAAACAATGAATCCATCAGTTCTTACAAGAACTTGCCAATAGTTTGGCTTTGTAGTACTACATCAACTGGGTGACATAAGTAGCAAGCATTAGGCAAAACAAATCATGAAGTCATCAGCTCACCTCCCAATTTCGACCATCGACCTCAACACTGTCCCAGACGGGGAAGTGTAGTACCTGAAAGAAGCAATTAACTCACATTCGTTATGATCAAGCATCTTGGGTGTTGGAATACCAAACCAAACAACTTCACAGAAAACAGAACATCACCGAAATTGATAAACATACAAATTGGTTGTCCGGACTGACATATATTATAAGTAGAAACCGTCTACTTTCATAAATCATGATTATTGATTAGCAGGAATATATCTCACAGAGCAGGCTAGTCCTTCAGTACGTACAACTAAGCTAAGAGATAATCAAGATTGAAGTAGCACAAATTGTTCCATGAATAATATATGGTGCATAAGCTATGAAGTACTGTCAAGGACTAATTTCTAAAGAAAACTGTGGTAAGTAATGAACATAGAAATGACAGATAAATTTGATGATTAGAAATCAAGATATTATTGCAAAGTGCAGGAAAAGAAACAGTGACATACACATCTGCAAACTTGCTGCACCCCTCCCCCCTGATTCTGACCTCCCTATCCCAGCCAGGAGGAGGTTGGACAATGTTTGGTTTGTCAATTGCCCACAACAAACCTCCATCCTGTGACATGTCTTCTGGCTCATCACATGATAAAACACGGTTCCATTCACGAGCCCTTTCACAAACAAAAAGTTCCTGAGAAATACTCTCGCGCAGCTCTTCATATTTCTCCTTTGTTGGAACGATCCTCCATTTGAAGCAGTTTGCGCACTGCACAGTATAAGCACCAATAGATGGTAAAACTCTGCCGTGTCCATAAATTGCCTCTGGGGATCTTTGGTGCAGTGGAGTAGAGTGATTTATGGCTTGGTAAATTGTGCTTTCCTTTGCTTGCGATGTGTGGTCTTCGGTTCATAAAGGATAAGCTGATTTGACTCGTCTTCCATTGAGTAATCCTTGTCAGTGTAATCGTCATCATCATCATCACTGATGATAAACTTCCTCCTTGCAGGCTGGGACTTGCGAGAATGAACCATCCCTGTCTCAGGGTTATGATCTCGAAAATGCCCCATGAGATAACTGTATTTTCCTGTAACAATGACGTAAAGGTTCAATAAATACCTGCATCATTTCAGTATGGTTATCACATATTATTCTGCGTAAGAAAGCGGCATCATGCTAACAATCCAATGCAGTTGCAAGAAATCAGCACATTTTTACAACTCCATTATTTACATGCCTAAAGGATGGAATTCATCACCATGGAAAACTGAAGAAAGAAATAAGATCAATTGCTGTAACTACAAGCGTGCCTTTGTTAGGACTACAGCTACTTCACGATCAACACAGCATTCCATAAGTGAATTTAACCAAATTAGCATGACTCAATTATCCAAAGACTATCTGTAAGATGCAGTTCTGAAGTTGTGTGTCGTGTTTTAAAGATATTACACGGTTAAACTGACGGAGAACACCGCATCACACTAAACAAAGATCAGAAGCACAGTGCCATGGTGCCTTGAGTTGCCTGGATGCTCTTACATTAAACTGACGAAGAACACCACATCACACTAAACAAAGATGGGAAGCACAGTGCCACATCACAGGATATCATGCGAAGCAAATGTGGTGCATTGAGTTGCCTGGATGCTCTTACATTGAGTGGTCAGGGCAACATCAGGTTGATCCACGAAACATGGCATTAGCAGCACACAACCTAACACTTTCAATGGCTAGATAACCGTACTTGGAAATCAACCAAGTGAACAATAATGTTAACTGTCCAGGAGGTAACAAACAGAACTAACAGAAATAAGATATAACAACAGCAGTCAGCCGGTGGTTTCGTTACTACCCCATCATCTATATACCGCAAGTCGCAAGCATTACATATTGACTAGCGATACCATGTACACCGCGTAACAATATATTCCAAAGAACATAAAACTGTCCAATTGGACACATCGCTGTGACTGTGAAGTGTGAACAAGCAGAATCAAGGCAAATACCAAAAAGAAGAGTTTACAATCCAACAACCTTGCCTTTTCTGAATAAACTCAAAGTCCACCACAAATGTTATGCACACAGGTTTATACAAGCCGCAGCAGAGTGTCCCTAGATGAGTTTCTCTAAATGCTACTACTCGATGAAACGCTAATATATGCAACTAACGGCCAAAAAATCAGTACACGTGCAACCCAACTAGGGTCCCTGAATCAGAAGCGATGTGCATATTATTAACAGTCAGGCAACCGCCAACAGTTAGTCATCCAGGGCACGGTACTTCCGCACCAGCGCCTTGGAGAAGAAACCGCCGAAGCCTTCGCCACCGGAAGATCCACACAGATCCAAGAGCATGACATCCAAAAAAAAAAAGAACTCACAGGTCGCACGCCGGCATACCGGAGGCCACACAAAAGAGATGGACAGGAGGCCGGAGAACCAAACTGCAAAGAGAAGGCGGTACCGCCGCGCCGATAAACTCTAACCTCACCGGAAAAAGAGGCCGGCAGGAATTTACGCCCTCGAGCCATCGTCCGTCGCCGCAACCGACGCCGTCAAGATGGAGATGGTCCATCAAAAATTAATGAACAAACACGGCAACGCAGAGGAATACTCCTGGCTACCTACCAGCACCAAATCCACATCCTGTACAATGTCGGGGACAAGAGACAGCAGGGCCCCCAAGCTGGCCCCAAAGGCACAACAGCGACAAGCATTTGGTCGCAAACCCCTAAACCCCACCCGGCGACACCCGAAAGGGTCGACCTTGAGTTTCCAAAAGTAGTAAAAAAAAAATCAATAGGCCAAACCGAACCGGACGATCGTCGCAGGAACCGCCGGGAACGTCCCCGCCGTTTCCCTAGCGGGAAACTGAATGCGCGTCGCCGACTCGCCGTCCGCCGGGCAGGCCGCGCCGACCGGCTAGGACGGGCGCGACTGAGCACGTACGGACGGACGGGAGTGCGGTACCGAATGGAAGAGCGGAGAGGGAAGGTGGGACGGTGACGTACGTGAGGCCGGCGAGGCAATGCGGGGGGCCGGGGAATCCGAGGTGTAGCCGTGGTGGAGGGAGGAGGGAGGAGGAGGCGGAGTGGCCGTGGTGGGGTGAGGAGGGAGGACGGGGGAGTGGGACAGTGGGTGGGTGCGCTTTCTGTTGAGAGTTGAGACTGTGCAGGAGCTCTCCGCGATGAAAAAGGTGGGTGGGTCGCTTCTTCGCTGTCAATAATTGAGTCGCGTCTCACCACTCTCACCGTGGGTCCGTGGCTCAAGCTAGATTTTTTTTATAAAGAGAATACTGTACTGTATATTAATATCCAGAAGATACCAGTTACACACCTTTACCAACATAATGTCAAGGTAGATGTGTGTGCCAGGCGCCACTTTGGCGAAATTTGTCAAATTCGTTCCGTTGGTAATCTTTTTTGGTTTGTTTCGTTCACGGTCTAAGTTTGTATCGCCCATTTATGAAGCCTCCATTTATACTCATCATCATAGTCTTCTCGAAAAACAAGTGTGGGCGTGTTTGTACCACATCTGGTGAGCTGTAAAAGAGCGCTCAGTCTAAAAAGTTGTTACTGATGTCTCACTTCCAAGTCATTTGAATATACTAGTTTAAAATATTCTGCTCAAAATTTGAACTAAAAAATTTAGATGACTTGGAATGGGATATTAATTCTCCCCGCAAAAGAAAAAGTGTGTCGCAACCCTGATTTCTAGGGGATACTCACCGTACGAACTGGATAGCAGATGTTTGGATTATGGGGCATAACTGCTCCCACGTCCCAGCTTCCTGGTAGGCCTGCGCTTATGCGCGACAACACAAGCCCTGCTATTCCATCGTCGATGTAAACTATCCACTAGAGATCAAAGGCACTTCCGTCGACGTACTTCAAACCATACACACATGGTACGTCAACGGCGTTGAACAACTGATATCACAACAGATCTCTACGACACAAAAGATTGAAATAAGTTGCAAATGGCTCTCATTAGAGCAGAGATAGCAAATACAATCATTCAGAGGGCACATGCCCCAACAATACATCATTACAATACAGCGGAAGCATTCAACATGTCTGAGTACAGACAAGAACCAAATAGGCCTAAGAGGCCGGGAACAAACAGACGGAGCCCATCCACGAAGTCTCGGATCCTGCCCGGGTCCGCTATCTACTCGTCAGCAGTCTCGTCATACTCCACGTAGTAGCCACCATGTAGATCCTCGGAAACGTAGGTCTGCGGAAACCACAGCCCCAAAGGGGTCAGTACATAAACGTACTGGCAAGCAAGACTCACAGTTCACCAAAGTGTAACCCGTCAACACCAAGCACAGATGCTTTGGGCTCAACGGAAGGAAGGGGATATAACAGATGCTGCAACTGGCTGCGCTAACCAACTACAGAGATTCTACCACTTCCGGCTAATAGAAAGGAGATAAGATCGAGGATTGTAACCAACTGAAAGATAACTTCAAACAAACCCATCCTGGATCTCGCCCCTTATCCAAAGAAGCAATCCGAGGATAACTCACACAGTTGTATTAAAGATGAATCAAATTATTGTGTCATCAACCTATTACTAGTCAAATTATTAATCATGGGGTGTAACATGTTTGATCATTATGTTTAAGTTGTCCTGAGTACTTGTTAGCCAGTACTTTCACCAAGTAATCCATAACCGCGGAAAACACGGCTTCTCGAGAAGATTATCCCTGCAGGGTTGCACCAATTTGGCCGTACACGCAAGAATAACCCGCCAGATGGGAAGCTAACCCACCAAGCGGGGTACTCTACACAACCAACCATTCTTCGCATCAAGCCAAAGCACCTTGGCGCACGGCTAATCAAGCCCCGAAGAAAAGGGACCCTCATAGCACTCTAAGACCGTGTCCCCCTATATGCCGACTACAAAAGTTCCACCCTGGCCTGGGCTCGCAAAAACATGCATGCGGCAAATAGAACACACGAACTAAATGAGGCGATTTGGACGAGATGCGAATCAGGTCAAGTTGAGGGGGGCGCCCATACTCGCTTCCCATATGCGGTTAGTGCGCTCATCATGGATCAGTAGACAAGACCCTTTTCCTATTAGGGTCGACACTAGCAGGCTTCAAAACCTCTCATGGGCCTCCTGCCGGTGCCTTATCATCAAATTTATTATTTAACAATATCATTAGCATGATTGATTGATTAACATCGAGCCCCCAGAACATAATGAAATAGTAACAGAAAGTAACGGGTAACAGACTCGAGCAAAACAACCTAAGCAGGCTAGTAAGACACGGGCTCAAACAATGGTTATAGGTATGGAGGTGAGGCAATATCAGGGTTAAGGGATTCATGTGATAGGATCGTAGCAGAAACAACTACTACTAAGGCTAGCAGAAATAGACAACGGAAAGTATCGGTAACCAATGTTGAAAGGAACACAGTGGTTCATGTGAGTGATAACTTGCCTGCAAAACCCAGTAGCCTGGTACTGAGCTAAATCCTTAGAAGGGATGTCGTAAGTATCGTTGGTCTCAACGTCGCCGTTTATCCGATAAGAAGCAAACAGACAATGCAGAAAAGGTAGACAATCAATATCATGGCATAGTGCACAATCATGGGATGATGCATGTCAAGTTAATAGATGCATCAGAATAAATTACTTGACAAGATAACACAAGTTAATTGGACCCATATGCAATTGGATTGGCTATGGCAAGAGTCCATGAATTAAGTGGAAACAAATGATCTACAATTAATTATTTATGTGAGAGTTGTTAGCATGATGCATGCATGATGATAACAACAAAATAACAGCAAATAACAATGATAGATGCAAGTGAAAAAGGGATTTAACAAGTTTGGAAATCATTTGTTAAGTTTAGCAATTTGGTTAATTAAACATGTCACACAAACAATTATTGTTTTCATCAAGTTAAAGTGTTCAAAACAAATAACAAAGTTGATATTTGAAAAGGTTATCAAATTTTAGTTGGATTACATGTTTCACATTTTGACATTGGACTTAGGATTATTTAATTATGAATTAAACAATATTAAACAATTTTTAATTGCATTAAACAAGAATTAAATGTTTAGGCAATTTTAAGTATTCAAAACAGAAAACAAAAATTATATTTGGAAAGGGTTTAATTTTGCATGGAAAACATATTTCATTTGTTGAAATTGGATTTAAAATGAGCAAGTTATTATTTTGGCAATTTTAAATGCAATAAATAAGAAACAGTTGTTTTCAGCAATTTAAATTATTCAAAACAGCAAACAAAATTTATATTTGGAAAGTACATGAAAAATTGATTGGGAAACATATTTGGTTTGTGAAATTTGGAATTTTTATGAACAAGTTATGAATTTTGCAATTTTAAGTGAATTTGACAAGTTTTCAAATATTGCACCAATTTAAAATATTCAAAACAGTAAACAAATTTTTATATTTGGATAGATCATTTAATTTGTATTGAAAACATATAAAAAAATGTTGAATTTGGAGTTAGGATGATTTATTTAGGCAATTTCCAAAATTGGGTGCAAATCTGCCATTTTTAACTTATTAGGGACTTGGAAATATTATTTCACGGGTCTAGATTTTATACCAGGGGCCTAGGTGTGATTTCCTATAAGTTCTAGGACCAAAACATTGCAAAACAAAAAGGTTTTTTAATTGTGCAGGGGGTGGGAATTGATCCTTGCACCTCCTGATACGCTGGGGAACAGAACCAGTAGGGTGGTGGATCGAGTTGTGATACAGAGGGAGCAGCGGTGAGGATAAGGCTCACGAAATTTGCACTGAACAATTCAGAAAAAAGGGAAAAAGGTGGGGTTGGGGGGATTCGACCCTGGGACTCCAGGCATGGAAGAGCAATTCTGCTGCCACTACGCTACTGAACAACTTGTGTTGTACATGGATCTGACTGAACATGAAGGGAAGTTTCCACGTTAACTGAATTTTTTAGACAGAGCAAGGTGCAGGCTTTCGGTCCTGGGCATTGGACAGCAACAAAAAAAAAACGTGGGAGTTTGCATCACAGGGGAGTTGAACCAGAGATCTACTCGAAGGCAGATAGATGGAACAACCACTAGGGTGGTACCTTGACTGTTAGGAAATTCAGAGCTCCAGGTAGAGATGCAGGGAAGCGAAATTAACTGAAGTTAACAACAGCAAAAAAGTTCAGACTTCGAGATTTGGCAGTCAGGCAACCACGGACGGGAACGATTCTCTGCTGGATCCTTGCTCGCTCGGGGATACGAGGGTACGTGGGGTATCTGGAGGGTGCGTCAGGGTGGCTTGTGAGGTTACGGTTGCACGCTACAGGAGGCGAAAACGATGGACTACTCACCATGTTTATCTCACTGTGACAGTCGCCATGGCGACAGCAACGAGGCACGGAAAAAACTGTGACCAAAACATCAAGAATTCGGGGCGGAAAGGGCGGAATCGAACTAGATGCTCACCCCGGGCTGCTGCTGTAGTCAGTTGGTTGCGAGGAAGTCCGTGGTCGGCGAATTTTCGCCGGAGCAGTGGTCTGCTCTCTCTCTCTCGGGTCCAAAAAAAGATACAGAGAAAGGGGCAGAGGAGGGAGAAGGGGGCGGCGGCGCAGGAGGAAGGAGAGGGCTGAGGAGGGCCTAGGGTTTGCCACGGGATTGGGAGTAGATAAAAGGAGGGAGGGGATGGGGTGGAGCAGTGGACAGCAGCACGTCGCTGTCTCCATTGCGTTCGTCATCGTACGGAGGTGGGGGACGACAGGGAGTGGGCTGAGGGAGAGGGAGTTGGGCTGAGGGGAAGAATTGGTGGGATGGGCCTCTCTCCCTTAGTTTTTATTATTTATTATTAGTTTTTTTTTTGCTGAAAACCAATTGGAAGTAAAAAGAGGTGCTTTGTGGGTTAGCAAAATTCTAGGAAAAACAGGGTGAACTTGTCATGTTAATTTCAAACATCTAACCAATTGGATTTCCAAAAATGTTTAAGTTTTTGGTGCTGTTTGGAAATAAACCAAAATTAGATTATTTTGAAGATTTGAAATGATTAATGAAATCAACCTTTTAATAAAGTGACCCAAAGAATTAATTGGAAAACAAGGGATGAGAGAAAGTTTTGATTATTATTTTTATAGTTTCAAATTGGTTTGGTTTGAAAATATTTGATTTGAATTGGAATATTTTGTTAATTAATATAGAAGCAACAATTTAATAGGGTGAACCCTATTATTAGGTGGATTAGAATTATTGGAATGGTTTGATAGTTTATAATTTCCAAATGAGGTGTTGTTGAATTTGAGTTTTGAGTTTGAAAACAATTTGGGAATTATTTATTTGAAATAGAAGCACCATTATTAGTTGAACATTATGGGATGATTGGAAAACAATTAAGGTTTTGATTTGGAAACAACTATTTGGATGTTGGTTTGGAATTTCAAATGGAAAACAAATTGAATTTGAAAAGGGTTTGATTATTGGATGCATTTTTATAGAAATAAAACAATAGTTTGGAATCATACTTTAATGGAAACAAATAATTGTTTTATTTGGAAATATCATTTTAGAAATTGTAACATCACAAGGATGAAACAAAAGGTTTGAAATTTGAGTTGAAATTCAAATAGAAAACAAAGGAAAACAAATGAAAACAGTTGGAAAACAACTGAAAATAGAGGAAAACAAATGGAAAATAAACAAAACAAATGCAATCAACATGATGCCATGATGCAAAACATAAAATAACAGAGAGCAAAACATTCTAAAGGCTGTTTTTCAGACTTGGGATGTTACAAAACGCCCCCCCTTGAAGGAATCGCGCCCCGAGATTCCTACTGAGAAAAGAAAAGGTCCGGAAACTTCTTGGGAAGATCCTCTTGAGCTGTGACACGTGAAACACATCGTGCACATTGGATAGACGTCAGGGAATTTGGAAACCACCGGAACATTTTCAAGTAAAGGGAGAGGTTTTTTTGGATGGAGGGTGTATAGCTGGATAGAATTTGATTCATTTGGAGAATAGATTATCTGGCTGGAATGGTGGAACAGAGTTATTGACATCAATGCGACACCAGGAATAATCATCAATGTCAGAATCATCAACATGAGAGTAACGAGGAATATGTGGCCTCCCATTAGAATTGGATTGTTCTTACTTATCTTGGAAGTCAACATTTGAGATCCCGGGAGTGAACAGAGTTTTGATTGCTTAGTGGAACCAGAATTAGGTTGTATGTTGTGGAAAATATTGTTGACACAAAGGAATGTGATGCTCCGGTATCAAATACCACTTTAACTGGATAAGAGTTTACGATTTAGTTTTGATTGGACGCCGGTAGAAGAATTGAATTGGAAAACAACAACAAGATTTGAACGGACGACAAGGATGTTGAGAAGAACAGGATATCAACATCGGGGAAAACAAGAACAAAACTCCTGAGGTACTACGGAAAACCCATCCGGCTCTAAAGGATCAATATCTACTGCTTAAGGAATAGAGGATCTGCTTCCGGGCCTATTTGCCACCGTTCTCAATCATGAGTAGGCAACATGATAAATCACGTCACAACCACCTCCATTCCTATGGTCTAGTAGATATAACCATCCTAGAGAAACCAGGAT
Source organism: Alopecurus myosuroides (assembly GCA_028641055.1). Classification (NCBI taxonomy): domain Eukaryota; kingdom Viridiplantae; phylum Streptophyta; class Magnoliopsida; order Poales; family Poaceae; genus Alopecurus; species Alopecurus myosuroides. The sequence goes on along the minus strand of CM054057.1, from coordinate 635,933,175 downwards.
TCGTGAAATCCTAATTTGAAAGTTTAGATGAGAAGGGAAAAATCAACGTTACACTTCCTTACCAGAAAAAGGGAGGGTGGGTGGGGAAAGAAGAAAAAAGAACAGAATTCCTACTCTCACGTTTCATTTTTCCTATATAGCTACAAAATAGTTTCTAGACTCAACTGCGACCAGTAAAAAGGGATCCTACAGGCAGACAGGCTCTGATACCATTTGTCGCATCCTGATTTCTAGGGGATACTCACCGTACGAACTGGATAGCAGATGCTTGGATTATGGGGCATAACTGCTCCCACGTCCCAGCTTCCTAGGCCTGCGCTTATGCGCGACAACAGAAGCCCTGCTATTCCATCGTCGATGTAAACTATCCACTAGAGATCAAAGGCACTTCCGTCGACGTACTTCAAACCATACACACATGGTACGTCAACGGCGTTGAACAACTGATATCACAACAGATCTCTACGACACAAAAGATTGAAATAAGTTGCAAATGGCTCTCATTAGAGCAGAGATAGCAAATACAATCATTCAGAGGGCACATGCCCCAACAATACATCATTACAATACAGCGGAAGCATTCAACATGTCTGAGTACAGACAAGAACCAAATAGGCCTAAGAGGCCGGGAACAACAGACGGAGCCCATCCACGAAGTCTCGGATCCTGCCCGGGTCCGCTATCTACTCGTCAGCAGTCTCGTCATACTCCACGTAGTAGCCACCATGTAGATCCTCGGAAACGTAGGTCTGCGGAAACCACAGCCCCAAAGGGGTCAGTACATAAACGTACTGGCAAGCAAGACTCACAGTTCACCAAAGTGTAACCCGTCAACACCAAGCACAGATGCTTTTCAACGGAAGGAAGGGGATATAACAGATGCTGCAACTGGCTGCGCTAACCAACTACAGAGATTCTACCACTTCCGGCTAACAGAAAGGAGATAAGATCGAGGATTGTAACCAACTGAAAGATAACTTCAAACAAACCCATCCTGGATCTCGCCCCTTATCCAAAGAAGCAATCCGAGGATAACTCACACAGTTGTATTAAAGATGAATCAAATTATTGTGTCATCAACCTATTACTAGTCAAGTTATTAATCATGGGGTGTAACATGTTTGATCATTATGTTTAAGTTGTCCTGAGTACTTGTTAGCCAGTACTTTCACCAAGTAATCCATAACCGCGGAAAACACGGCTTCTCGAGAAGATTATCCCTGCAGGGTTGCACCAATTTGGCCGTACACGCAAGAATAACCCGCCAGATGGGAAGCTAACCCACCAAGCGGGGTACTCTACACAACCAACCATTCTTCGCATCAAGCCCAAAGCACCTTGGGCGCACGGCTAATCAAGCCCCGAAGAAAAGGGACCCTCATAGCACTCTAAGACCGTGTCCCCCTATATGCCGACTACAAAAGTTCCACCCTGGCCCGGGCTCGCAAAAACATGCATGCGGCAAATAGAACACACGAACTAAATGAGGCGATTTGGACGAGATGCGAATCAGGTCAAGTTGAGGGGGGCGCCCATACTCGCTTCCCACATGCGGTTAGTGCGCTCATCATGGATCAGTAGACAAGACCCTTTTCCTATTAGGGTCGACACTAGCAGGCTTCAAAACCTCTCATGGGCCTCCTGCCGGTGCCTTATCATCAAATTATTATTTAACAATATCATTAGCATGATTGATTGATTAACATCGAGCCCCCAGAACATAATGAAATAGTAACAGAAAGTAACGGGTAACAGACTCGAGCAAAACAACCTAAGCAGGCTAGTAAGACACGGGCTCAAACAATGGTTATAGGTATGGAGGTGAGGCAATATCAGGGTTAAGGGATTCATGTGATAGGATCGTAGCAGAAACAACTACTACTAAGGCTAGCAGAAATAGACAACGGAAAGTATCGGTAACCAATGTTGAAAGGAACACAGTGGTTCATGTGAGTGATAACTTGCCTGCAAAACCCAGTAGCCTGGTACTGAGCTAAATCCTTAGAAGGGATGTCGTAAGTATCGTCGGTCTCAACGTCGCCGTTTATCCGATAAGAAGCAAACAGACAATGCAGAAAAGGTAGACAATCAATATCATGGCATAGTGCACAATCATGGGATGATGCATGTCAAGTTAATAGATGCATCAGAATAAATTACTTGACAAGATAACACAAGTTAATTGGACCCATATGCAATTGGATTGCCTATGGCAAGAGTCCATGAATTAAGTGGAAACAAATGATCTACAATTAATTATTTATGTGAGAGTTGTTAGCATGATGCATGCATGATGATAACAACAAAATAACAGCAAATAACAATGATAGATGCAAGTGAAAAAGGGATTTAACAAGGTTTGGAAATCATTTGTTAAGTTTAGCAATTTTGGTTAATTAAACATGTCACACAAACAATTATTGTTTTCATCAAGTTAAAGTGTTCAAAACAAATAACAAAGTTGATATTTGAAAAGGTTATCAAATTTTAGTTGGATTACATGTTTCACATTTTGACATTGGACTTAGGATTATTTAATTATGAATTAAACAATATTAAACAATTTTTAATTGCATTAAACAAGAATTAAATGGTTTAGGCAATTTTAAGTATTCAAAACAGAAAACAAAAATTATATTTGGAAAGAGGGTTTAATTTTGCATGGAAAACATATTTCATTTGTTGAAATTGGATTTAAAATGAGCAAGTTATTATTTGGCAATTTTAAATGCAATAAATAAGAAACAGTTGTTTTCAGCAATTTAAATTATTCAAAACAGCAAACAAAATTTATATTTGGAAAGTACATGAAAAATTGATTGGGAAACATATTTGGTTTGTGAAATTTGGAATTTTTATGAACAAGTTATGAATTTTGCAATTTTAAGTGAATTTGACAAGTTTTCAAATATTGCACCAATTTAAAATATTCAAAACAGTAAACAAATTTTATATTTGGATAGATCATTTAATTTGGTATTGAAAACATATAAAAAAATGTTGAATTTGGAGTTAGGATGATTTATTTAGGCAATTTCCAAAATTGGGTGCAAATCTGCCATTTTTAACTTATTAGGGACTTGGAAATATTATTTCAGGGGTCTAGATTTTATACCAGGGGCCTAGGTGTGATTTCCTATAAGTTCTACGACCAAAACATTGCAAAACAAAAAGGTTTTTTAATTGTGCAGGGGGTGGGAATTGATCCTTGCACCTCCTGATACGCTGGGGGAACAGAACCAGTAGGGTGGTGGATCGAGTTGTGATACAGAGGGAGCAGCGGTGAGGATAAGGCTCACGAAATTTGCACTGAACAATTCAGAAAAAAGGGAAAAAGGTGGGGTTGGGGGGATTCGACCCTGGGACTCCAGGCATGGAAGAGCAATTCTGCTGCCACTACGCTACTGAACAACTTGTGTTGTACATGGGATCTGACTGAACATGAAGGGAAGTTTCCACGTTAACTGAATTTTTTAGACAGAGCAAGGTGCAGGCTTTCGGTTCCTGGGCATTGGACAGCAACAAAAAAAAACGTGGGGAGTTTGCATCACAGGGGAGTTGAACCAGAGATCTACTCGAAGGCAGATAGATGGAACAACCACTAGGGTGGTACCTTGACTGTTAGGAAATTCAGAGCTCCAGGTAGAGATGCAGGGAAGCGAAATTAACTGAAGTTAACAACAGCAAAAAAGTTCAGACTTCGAGATTTGGCAGTCAGGCAACCACGGACGGGAACGATTCTCTGCTGGATCCTTGCTCGCTCGGGGATACGAGGGTACGTGGGGTATCTGGAGGGTGCGTCAGGGTGTTGGCTTGTGAGGTTACGGTTGCACGCTACAGGAGGCGAAAACGATGGACTACTCACCATGTTTATCTCACTGTGACAGTCGCCATGGCGGACAGCAACGAGGCACGGAAAAACTGTGACCAAAACATCAAGAATTCGGGGCGGAAAGGGCGGGAATCGAACTAGATGCTCACCCCGGGGCTGCTGCTGTAGTCAGTTGGTTGCGAGGAAGTCCGTGGTCGGCGAATTTCGCCGGAGCAGGTGGTCTGCTCTCTCTCTCGGGTCCAAAAAAAAGATACAGAGAAAGGGGGCAGAGGAGGGAGAAGGGGGCGGCGGCGCAGGAGGAAGGAGAGGGCTGAGGAGGGCCTAGGGTTTGCCACGGGATTGGGAGTAGATAAAAGGAGGGAGGGGATGGGGTGGAGCAGTGGGACAGCAGCACGTCGTTGTCTCCATTGCGTTCGTCATCGTACGGAGGTGGGGGACGACAGGGAGTGGGCTGAGGGAGAGGGAGTTGGGCTGAGGGGAAGAATTGGTGGGATGGGCCTCTCTCCCTTAGTTTTATTATTTATTATTAGTTTTTTTTTGCTGAAAACCAATTGGAAGTAAAAAGAGGTGCTTTGTGGGTTAGCAAAAATTCTAGGAAAAACAGGGTGAACTTGTCATGTTAATTTCAAACATCTAACTAATTGGATTTCCAAAAATGTTTAAGTTTTTGGTGCTGTTTGGAAATAAACCAAAATTAGATTATTTTGAAGATTTGAAATGATTAATGAAATCAACCTTTTAATAAAGTGACCCAAAGGAATTAATTGGAAAACAAGGGATGAGAGAAAGTTTTGATTATTATTTTTATAGTTTCAAATTGGTTTGGTTTGAAAATATTTGATTTGAATTGGAATATTTTGTTAATTAATATAGAAGCAACAATTTAATAGGGTGAACCCTATTATTAGGTGGATTAGAATTATTGGAATGGTTTGATAGTTTATAATTTCCAAATGAGGTGTTGTTGAATTTGAGTTTTGAGTTTGAAAACAATTTGGGAATTATTTATTTGAAATAGAAGCACCATTATTAGTTCAACATTATGGGATGATTGGAAAACAATTAAGGTTTTGATTTGGAAACAACTATTTGGATGTTGGTTTGGAATTTCAAATGGAAAACAAATTGAATTTGAAAAGGGTTTGATTATTGGATGCATTTTTATAGAAATAAAACAATAGTTTGGAATCATACTTTAATGGAAACAAATAATTGTTTTATTTGGAAATATCATTTTAGAAATTGTAACATCACAAGGATGAAACAAAAGGTTTGAAATTTGAGTTGAAATTCAAATAGAAAACAAAGGAAAACAAATGAAAACAGTTGGAAAACAACTGAAAATAGAGGAAAACAAATGGAAAATAAACAAAACAAATGCAATCAACATGATGCCATGATGCAAAACATAAAATAACAGAGAGCAAAACATTCTAAAGGCTGTTTTTCAGACTTGGGATGTTACAAAGTGGTACTCCCTCCGATCCATATTAATAGGTCCTCAAGTGGATGTATCTAGCAATAAAACATGTCTAGATACATCCACTTGAGCACCTATTAATATGGATCGGAGGGAGTACGTAATTTGGATCCCACCTTCATCTCTATTGGCAGGGATGGACACGAAGAGACGAGAGGGAGCTTAGCCATCCCAAAGGTTCACGTTTTTTGTGAAAGACGTTAGCCATTATAACTCGCATTTCTTAATGATTTAGTCATATTTGTCATGTTCATAGATTTTATAAAACTAAACCAGCCCACTAAGCCCCCCTAAAGGCCGGCCCTGCCTGGGTCTGGTGTGTTCCTGATGCATGTCCGGTCGGCATCCATCTTGGACGGTGGAGGACGGACTCCTCTGGCGGGCTGTGGTGCAGCCTGCAGCCGGTGGCCGGATCCGGGCATGACGTGCCTAGAACTAGTTGTCGGCGTGCGGGGCGTGACCAGCAGGATGTACGGAGGTGTCGTCTTCCTGCCTACTACATCTCTGCCGCTCACTGACACTTGCCGGTCGCCTCGCTTCGTCGGCTCTATGGTGTCTTGTTCTTAATACCACGGTGTCGTGTTCGCGGACCTCGGGGCGACGGCCCTGGTGGTGGGAGCTATGGAGAATGTGGCCGGCGCCCTTAGCTCGGGTGCAGGCCGGCTGCCATGGCCGTGTGGGCGGCATGGTTGCTGGGGATCGACGTGTGATGGGGGTGGTATGGCTTGTCCGCACCACCCATCTAAGGTGGAGCATGTTTGCTGGGGTGAAGACCATGTATGGAGTTGGCCGAGCCGACGATGGCGGCGCATGTGGGCGTCGTCTCCTTCCTAAAGGCGTCGTCGTGGCTATCCTCCATCCTTCGTGGTACTCCGGGCAAAAACTCCGATCCTTTGGATCCGGCGGTAGCGGTACTATGGTGGCGTTCCCTTTTTGAAGGTGCCATCTTGGAGTCCATCATTCGTCGGACGCGGCTTCTTCTTCTCGGTGGGTTGGCAAAGCTGCTCTTAGCACCTTTCTATCTCGTCTTGGTTGCGTGTGATGTGGGTCGTATTTTGGGTGAGTGAGGTGTGGTGTCGAGTTGTACGTCGGTTTGTATGGTCGTTACTTTATTTATAAAACAAGGCAAAAACCTATTTCGACAAAGTTTAAGATGTTGGATCCATCCACGCTATTGGCAAGGGTGCTTTTGATAGCTATTGTTGGTGATTGTAAAAATAAAACCTATTATTGTTAGTTTCATGTATGCAATTGCACGAATACCTCTTGAGCCTGAAGATGTATAAGCTGGATTGTTTGTCATTTTTGTGTACATAAAATAATTATGAGCCAAACTAGCCCACTTTGCCAAAAAAAAATTGATATAGACATACTTCTTGAGTGGATTAGGTCTGATTTTCACAATTTTGACCATTTATCAACATCATACACATAACCATCTATAACCCCGATTTAGCTTAGCTTACAGCTTGTAACCATCCATACATGCAAAACAATACATGTGTTAATAATCATCATATAAAGATCCATACATCATACCATCATAAGTAGATCCATAACCATCCAATAGATAAAATGCTACAAAAATAAACAACAAAAGGAATGGAAGGTATGGCCTTATCTTGCAATCACTAGAGCGAAATTGCAGTGGAACAGTGGTTGCGGTCAGGGTTGGGGTACATAGAGGTCGACTCATTGATCAAAGGGGGTCTTGGTTCAGGTGAAGGAAGATGGAAGCGGGGTCGGCCAATAGACGAATGAGTCGGGAATGAGCGCAGATCTCGACAAAGATAGTTGGATAGGAGGACAATGGTCGGGGAAGATGCATGATAGAGGTGTCTCACCTCCTGTCGAGACATCGTAGTAAGGATCATAGACGGGGTGCCATGAGCCTACGGGTAGAGACGTGGGGGACATGGTAGTACGACAATCGAGAACACCAAGTTTTACCCAGGTTCGGTACGACGTAACTAGGCGGCGTTCCTACTCTCGCAATCTCACTAAATCAGGGTTGAAGCCTGAAGTATACAAAGTACAATGTGAGTAGGGTTTCGCTAACTCGACGTGGATCAACTTCTCGGCGAGTTGGCTTCTAGCTAATTGTCTGTGTCTTTCTCCTCTCTCGTCCGGCTTTATATAGATAGCCGGGTTAGGTCTTACAGAAAGGAAACCTAGAAGACTACGGAAAGTATCTAACTTGAAAAGTAGGAATCCGTCTTCTCCTCCAATCCGCACCACTTTGGGCCGTGGTTCGGGTTCTTCTAGAATCCGTCTTCCCGCGCATCAGCTTACTGGCCGCCCAATGGACTGTGATCCACTACCAACAGGCCACCTAGGTAATCCGGCTCTTTAGACCAATGCCTGACATACCCCTATTCGGTATATATCCGACAGTAGCCCCTAAGAAGGATTGAGACTTCATTCTGCCACCTTTCGACAATTAGATTTCTTTTCCAAGAAATGCTGGCGTTTTGTCTTGATTCTTCTTTTCCCAAAAACTTATAACACACAACTCGGATTTTACCAAAACCTGCCTTTTTTCTTCCACGAGTCTTCGCGGAGAAGGAACTTCGTGACGTCAGCGATGAAATCATGCTGATATCAGGGACGTTTGGGTTAAGTCAAAACCCTGAAACATATCCTCTGACAGATTCTCGCGGGAAACGAGGAGATAGAAATTATCACCCCGTCCTCTCATTTCCCGGAAACTACGGGCGTTACACGCGTGGATCATCCAACGGTCAAAATAGCCGTTGGAGCTAATCTCCACACATCCGGCTACAAATAGCCACCTCGGGATCTCCGGTTCCTCTTTCGTTCCATCTTCCTCCTCGATCCCCCAGCACCACTGCAACCAGAGCGAGCCCGAGCGCAAGTTACGGGCCGAGAGAAAACGAGCCCCAAGCCTTCCCCGGAGACAATCATCGGAGGATCAACTTCACGGCTACGCCGCTCGCAAATGGCCACCGGAGAATCTCCCCGCGCCTCGGACGTGGAGAACACCGCCGTGGACACCGAATTCATCATCAACGATATGGATCCCCAACTTGATTCTCCGGCACGCGCTGCACCCACCGCGCCGGAGGGAACCGTCAGCGAGCCGGCCGGCGGGGATCTGCATTCCGCGGCCGGAAACACGACGCCGTCGTCCTCTACTGCTCCTCCTCCGCCATTCTTCTCCGTGCACACGGAAGGAAACACCACTCTCAGCGGCGAGGAGGTTGCCGCCTCCACCGCCGCCGGTGGAGAAGACGAAGGGGAGGAAAACTTCGGGAACTGAAGCCACTGCATTGTGGTTCCTCCCTCCTTTCGGCCCTGGAGAAAGAAGGGTTCGTGCTGGAGGGGAAATGGAGGTACGATGAGGACGACTCCGAGCCCTCCCCAAAATCCAGCGAATGGGTTCTCCTCGCCTCTCACGTAAACAAAGGTATGGGTTTTCCGCCATCCGCCTTCTTCCTTCAGGTCTTAGACCATTACAAGATCCATCCACACAATCTCCCTCCCAAATACATTCTTTATCTAGCAGGGTTTCAAGCCCTGTTCGAGGGGTATCTAGGAATAGAACCTAGGTTAGATTTCTGGCAGTATTTCTTTGGGGTGAAACGCAACCCTTCTAGGGGTGCTCTCCCAACCTGTGAAACCATCTCCTTCACCTTACGTACGTTTAGGAAAGATTGGTTCCCAAAAATCAAAACATCCGAGTCCGTCAAATTCTGGACGGGCTCTTTTTTCTATCATGCGGATGTCCCGTTTCCCGGAAAGGAAGCGGGCATCCCACCTTTCGTCAATTCCGCGGCCACTCCCCAAGACAATTGGGTAGTGGACGCGGTCTAGACTCTGCCTCCAGATCTGGTGAGGATCAAGAGGAGAATCGCCAAACTTGTTTCCGCATCTCCTCCTCTTACTGGCATGGACACTGTCCTGTGCTGGCTCGAAAGGCAGATCCAGCCTCTGGCTCACCGTATAACTCGGCTTATGTGTGAATACACGGGCCCAGAAGATGCGATGAGGGCGACCAACAAGTCTTTGTCGAAGAAAGACTTGAAGAAACGCGTCAACCAGCTGGTTTCAACTCGTGATCAGTATGAGGAGAGTCGGCCAATGTATAGCGTAGAAAACTCAGATCCAAAGGTATGGTTTTGTCATTTTGGGCATTTTTCTGAGTCTTCCTTTTTATCAGATGTTTTTCTATCTCTTGCCCGGATTTTATTTCTTTTGACAGCTTCTAACTCTTCCTGAGGCTGAGCTTGCCACCGACGAGGAGTTGGACGCACTTCGTGCCAACTTCCAATCTGGCGGAAGGAAACGCAAGAAGATATCCACCTCTCAGGAGGTTATTGATCTTGACGGCGTGCCCGTCGCAACCTCCAGGTAAAAATCCTGGTTTTTTTTTCCTTTTTATGCTTTTTATCGCATGCTTTTGTTTCTCGGAATCTTACTTCTCGGAATTTCCATTTTCTTTTTCTTTCTAGCCTTGCCCCTACCATGTTGAAGGGAAAAGGCCGCAAGAAGCACAAGGTTGCTGCTCACAGAGGAGCAAATCCATCTCCTGCTGCTGCGCGGATACTCCGACAGCAGCGGGTGAAGAATACTCGGCTGCCCGGGAGGACGAGCACCCTTTGCCGTCCAGCCAGCCCATTGCATCCAACTCGGATGCGAGGGAAAGGGCGGTGCTGGATGAGGGAGGTCCTTCAAACATCCCGAAGGAGGAGCCCATCCCAAATTTCGACAAAGACTTCAAGGTAAAAGAAGAACATTTTGATGAACACGGATACATTCATCCGTGGGCGATAAAATACTTCGCTCGAGCTCTTTTAATCCGTCCCTGGCCGCAAGGCGGACTTATAGTTAGGAATAATTATGCGTTCTCGCCTCGGCAAGTCATACAAGACGGCCTTTGCCATGTCGGAATCCTCTTTGCAGAATATGCAAAGGAATTTAACGACAATCTGGCAAGTCTTCAGAAAATGAGACAGGTAATATCTCTAGCCCCCAAGCATTTAGCCAATTGTATTCTTTTTTACTGAATGCTTTCTTCTTATTCTTGCCTGTTTTTTTTACTTAAGCGATACTTCTCTTGTCCGTGTTTCAGCAAACTGCCGAGACGATTAACATGGAAGTTTTTAATAAACTTACCATCAAGAATAAAGAGGTTAAAACTCTCCTTAGCATTCTTGAGGACAAGGACTCGGAGTTGGCTTCGTTCAGCAAGAGCTGAAAGACTCGGCAGGTAAATATTTTTATTATTTTAACTGCTTAATTTTTCTAAGTCATTTTTCGAGTTTTGAACTCTTCATTTTCCTTGCTTTTCAGCTTCTTTGGTGAAAGCCAAACAAATTGCTGAAGATGCTGGCAATGCCGAGAATCTCCGAAAGGAGAACTCTAAACTTTACCAATTGACGGTAAAGCTTCAGAAGGAGCTTGAGGCTAGCCAACTGGTTGTTGGCGTTGCCGAATCCAAGGCTCCGCCCAGGCCGATAGGGACAAGGCCACCATCCAGTACCTGGAGAATGCTCTAAATCAACGCGTTGAAGAAGGCATTGAAATGGACTATATTCTCGATAAGTTTTAGCTCTTTTACCGGATTTTTCTTCTTATACTTTTTACAGTATGTTTCCTTTCTCCCTCTCTGTTTTTTTCTAACTTTTCTTTGTTGATTCAAACAGAGGGGAACCCCTTGCTTACCTGGATTGACAGAATCCGGGCTTTCGGGAGAATCTTCGCCGCCTTGAAGACTGCGGGGATGCTACTTGTAAACAAGTACATTAACGACAAAGCGGGGGAATTCTCGGAAGTAAGTAAGCTTCCGGAGGCAATAGAGGAAGTGGCGAACCAGAAGGAGTCTTGGTTCTGCTCCGCTGCTCGCGGTGGTGTGCGCATGGCCCTTGGGCTAATGCGTATGCATTTTACCACCGCGAAGTCCTGGCGTGTTGTGACCGGTATCCCTCAAGGGTACACGAAAGCGCAGAGAGCCGACATTTTTTAGTATGTCAAGGGGCATGCCACCAAGATAGCTCAAATGGTGTCAATTTCGACCTTCTACCTGGAGGAAGAAATTCCAGCAACTCCCGAGAACCCCAGCGATTGCGAGGAGGAAGACTCGGGCTCTTCTGACGCCTCTTAGTTCCTTAGGAGCTGTTGGAGAACAAAATAGAAGCATTACTATTCTATCAATGTAACGTCTATTTTAATGCTATCTATCCTTTGTATGAAACAAGTTTTCACCCCTTTTGCGGTAAAATTTATGTCTTTGCAAGTTATTCTGGGTTTCAATTCCTTTTCCTTCTAATTTCTCTGGCTTATATGTTTTGACTGTCCTTAGTGTTGAAATGGCTCAATAGTACTTAATCTTCATGCCAAGTGACTGGGTTCAAACCTGTCAGTCGAAACTCGGAAACATGGATTGTACCTAGACATTTTTACTTACTATTTCCAGTGACCCAACACACAAACAGATAGTACTTAGGAAATAATAAGGAATTTTTGCAAATTATGAAACTTAGGCACGCAGACACAATCTGGGTTTCCTTAATCCTTTTTAGGCTGTAAAAGCATTCAGTTTTTTAACACCGAGCATGCAGGCACAATTCGGTTTAACATTGAAGAATTTTGAAAGATCATTGGGAAATAGATAAGGAAGACTTATGCTTTGAATGTAAATAATCAAATAAAACAGGAATGCATGAATTCCGACAACTTTATTTCATGATCTTAAAGATGTTCACATAGAAATTGAACTAAGTGTAGAAGGGACGTAACTGCTGGATGCTCCAGGGTCTCTTTGTCTCTCTTAGTTCTACATCTATCTTTCTCTTTCTCTTGCGATTCGAGTTTTTAGGATCATCCTCCGTATCTCGAATATCAACAAGGTAATATGATACATTTTTCATAGCTTTGCTAATGACGAACGGTCCCTCCCAAACTGGGGCTAATTTTTGCTTCCTTTCTTGCACCAACCTTAGCAATAAGTCACCTTCTTTGAAAGAACGGTGTCTGATTTTCCGACTATGGTAATGTCGTAATACTTACTGATAAATGGCGGATCTTTGTAGCAAAAGCTCTCGTTCTTCTTCTAAAAGATCGCCGGTATCCTATCGCGCATTTTCGGCATTCGAGTCTTCGTATGCTAGCACTCTTGGGCTATCATGGAGCATGTCCGTGGGAAGCACTGCTTCTGCACCATAAAACAGGAAAAAAAGGTGTTTGCCCTGTTGATCTATTCGGCGTCGTTCAAATACTCCAAAGTACAGAAGGTAATTCTTCTACCCATGCACCATCTGCTCTGTGTAGAGGAGATAGGAGTCTTGGGCGTATTCCTTGCAAGATTGAGCTATTCATTCTTTCAACCTGCCCATTGGATTGTGGGTGTGCCACAGATGCAAGGTTTAGGCGTATTCCCGTTTCTCGGCAATATTTTTCCAACTCTCCAATAGAAATAAATATTCCGTTTAAGTGATTATGCTGTGTGGAACGTCGTATCTCATGACTATGTCAATGATGAAATTTCTGGCAGTCACACTGTCAAGTTTTTTATGGGTTTCGCCTCCACCCATTTGGTATACTTATCCACTGCAACGAGTAGATGTGTAAGTCCACCTCTCGCAGTTTTGAATGGTCCCATCATATCTAGCCCCTAGACCGCAAATGGCTATGTAATGGGGATAGTTTTGAGTGATTGGGCTCGCATATTCGTCTGCTTGGCGTAATACTGACATCTGGCACATGTGTTTACTATGTGTTCCGCGTCTGTCTTGGTTGTTAGCCAGAAAAACCTGCACGAAATGCTTTTTTAACTATGCTTTTTGATTGGGCATGATGTCCGCAATCTCCTGCGTGAATTTATTGCAAGATTTCTCAGCCTTCCTCTAGCGAAATATATCGCTAAAAAATTCCGATAGTGTTGCGTTTATATAGGCAACCATTGATTACCGTGTATCCTTTGCACCAACGTTGCATCTGCCTTTGCAAGACCTCGTCTGCTCCATCTGGAAACTTCTGATCAACTAAGAAGTTTAAGTATAGAATTGTTCAATCCGGGTTAATGAGCAGAACTTCTATTGACTCGGAAACTAGAGGATAGTCAATGTCTCCGCCTTTTATTGATGGTTCATGCAAGTGTTGGACAAACACACTAGGAGGTAGAATTTTAACCCTTTCCGAGCCCATGCGGGCTAAAGCATCCGCGTTCCAATTTTCTTCCCTTTTGATATGAAGTGCTTCAAATCCCAGGAAGAAAATGGCAAACTCGTCCATCGTTCTCCGATATTCGGCCATGATGGGACTTTTGACATCCCATGTTTGGTTTAGCTGATGATGTACCAAATCCGAGTCACCATAGCAAAGTATACGCTTAACTCCTATTTCTTTTGCAATATGCAAGCCATGAAGCAATGCTTCGTATTCTGCCACATTGTTGCTGACGTTGAAGTGTATTTGTAATACATACTCCATAATGTCACCTTTTGGAGATTTTAGCACTACACCAGTTCCGGCGCCTTCTTTCATCTTGGATCCGTCAAAATGCATGATCCAATATTCTGACTCCGACATTGGTGTGTTTTCCATTGATTCTTTCTAATCAGCGATAAAATCTACCAAAACCTAGGACTTAATTGTCGTCCTAGGTTGGTACTTAATGTCGAACGCAGCCAGTTCAATGCCCAATTGGGCGACTCGTCCTGTTGTGTCCGCGTTGTTGATGATATCCCCTAGTGGTGCTTTGCTTACCACTTGTCTAATAGTCATCTCAACAAGTCCCTCGGATGAACCGGTAGGGTTTCGATTAAGAGAACATGTAGGCGCCGGTGATGATCATCGGCTAACAGGGGGCACGATTTACCCAGGTTCGGGGCCCTCGTAGAGGTAAAACCCTTACTCCTGCTCTTGTCGATCTGTATTATCAATAGATCGGTTACAATGGGGGGGTGCTCAAGTCGAGAGTATGATCTCGATCTCAAGGCTTTGGTGGTGATAAAATTGCTTACATCCCACTCCCGGTGGTTCTCCTAGCCTTATATAGGTGGTCAGGTCTCAAACCGTACCCGAGGGGGGGGGGGTTACAAACCCTAGCTCTAGGTCGGTTTACATGTTTCCTTCTTGACCCGCAAGGCTTTGCGGGTGGGATTCAATTGGGCCTTCTAGAACTGTAGGTGGCACCTCCCTATGGGCTTAGGTGTTGGGCATTGGACTGGGTAGCCTCACCCGATAGGTCCAGGATTCATCCCCACGTCAGTAGCCTCGAGTGTTTACTCGATTGAGAATCCGTCGGGTGGACACTCAAAGTTCGTCTCGATTTCCTTCGATTGATTGTTCCAATCGCTTAATTTTGGAGGGTGCATACCCTGTGCGTGATGCCCTTCTGTACTCGAGTATCGAGCGATAAATGTGCCTATGTACTGGCTGTTTCCGCAGAAGGATGTGGCTCAGTCGTTTGGCTCTCCCGAAAGTTCAGGGCCAATTAATTGCTACTAGGGCAAAAACGGTTCTGGCCTACGTAGACTCGAGACCTCCGACTCGATTTCGGCGAGATGATCGTTGCGACTGGGCCGTTGAGGTCTTACCGAGTCGAATTTAACCTATAGGGGTACCCGGCGCGTCCGCTAGGATTTTTCTTTGTGTTGTTGACACGGAAATTTACCGGAGGACGCATCTTGAGTGCGATTCTAGGCCCACAAGAGAGATCTTTGGGTCTTACCTTCGTACTCGAAAGAATACGGCATCTGGATATGCCTAGTCGGCCGAACGATCCAGGGTAGGGATGTGTATATACATCGTGTGATAGAGTAGCGGGAACCGCGTACTCACGAGTTTACTTTTAATCGTCTTGTTGAGAATCTTCGAGTAAAGAGATCTTTTTTCTTTGTTGTTCTGATGCAAAAGAGATTTTCGCGTTATCATAAATTTGTCTTTGTTGTGCCCATACGGAGGAGGTTTTGTGTCTGGGTGCGAAAGAGTATTCGCATCTTGATATACCCATATGAAAGATATTTCGTGTCAGGGAGCCTATGCGAAATAAATTTCGTGTTTTGATATGCCCATACGAAAGAATTTTCGTGTTAGGGAGCTTAAGATTTCGCGTCTTGATATATCCATAAAAGAATTTTCGTGTTAGGGAGCTTATGAGAAAGAGATTTCGCGTCTTGATATGCACATACGAAAGAAATTTCGTGTTTAGCGAGCTTATGCGAAAGAGATTTCGCGTCTTGATATACCCATACGAAAGAATTTTCGTGTTAGGGAGCTTATGCGAAAGAGATTTCGCGTCTTGATATGCCCATACGAAAGAAATTTCGTGTTTAGGGAGCTTATGCGAAAGAGATTTCACGTCTTGATATGCCCATACGAAAGAAATTTCGTGTTTAGGGAGCTTATGCGAAAGAGATTTCACGTTTTGATGAGGTATGCATTGATGTCACTTCGCACTCGTCTGTTCTGACTCCTCCCGATAGGACGTGACGGAGCAAAGCAGAGCATGCGGGCCCACCTTGTCAGCTTTTGACCAGAAACGATAGGTCGCGTCCGGTTTTTCCGCTAGCCACGCGCTGTAAATGCGCACGATCTTTTGTAAAGATCGTGCCAGAGTAACTGTTCGCCGCCGCTTCGTTTCCACTTCACGCGTGGTGGCCGCGATGGGCGCCACGTTGCCAAATCCACGGCTTGGATCAGCCCGTCTTGTGTATAAATAATGACCCTTAGGAGATGGGTAAATCTCCCGGCCCTCGTTCACCCTCTGCCTCCTCGCGCACACCTCCTGTTTTGTAAGCACAAGAGAGCTCCAATGGCTGGAGGAAAGAAACGCAGTGCCTCCCCGTCGTCCTCGAAGGATGTGGCAGGTGCTTCGCGGCGCCTCCCGTGAATACGGGCGATTGGCGCGCCGCCATCACCACCAAGAAAAGCATCACTGAGATGCAGCGGGAAGGACTGCTCCCGCGTGAAGCTGACAAGCGCGTGCGCTTGTCCAAGAAAGAGGAGGTCCTTAACCCGCACGCGAACGAACGCGTGTTCTTCTCCAAGCACGTCTCGCACGGTTTGTCTCTCCCCGTCCATCCATTCCTTCTCCGGCCGTTGTATGTCTACGGCATACAGCTGCACGATCTCCCTCCGAACGCGATTCAACACATATCGTGTTTTATCGTGCTTTGTGAGTGTTTCCTGGGCATCCGCCCGCACTGGGGCCTCTGGAAGGCCCTCTTCAAGGTGCGGATCTTCCGGGAGAAGGCGCGGCCAGGCGAGAAGCCGGGGGAGCCGCTGCGCACCGAAGGCTTTGGGATCCAGGCGAGAACAGACGTCCCCTACATGGAGATGTATTTCGTCGACTCGGTGCAAGGGTGGCGGAAGAAGTGGTTCTACGTCACCGACAACAGCGCGAGTGGAGCTCCTGAATTCCATCCATTCGCCACTTTGAGGAGGCGAAACTCCTGGATGCACTCGCTCACTGCCGAGGAAGGCAGGATTGTTACTCCTCTACTCGCGAAGGTGGCCAGCTTCCGAGACAAGGCGTTGGCAACTCCGCTGAATGGGATACACCTGTCGAGTTTATTTATTCGTCGAAGAATCCAACCTCTTCAGGAGCGACCAACCATTATGTAGGAGTACCAGGGCGTCAAAGACCCGAGCCGTGTTTGCGAGGACATTCTCTCGAATGCCGAGTTTGAGAGGAAAATCGCGGCCATCACCAAGCTGAAGAAAGCTGAGGTCTGCCCGGCGTGTTGAAAGTGCATTTCGTTTTCCCAGTGTTTTGTGTGTTAGTTAACAATACTAAGTACATTATTTATCGAGGTGTTTAGTGTGCAGGTGTTATACTTAACATCGGCATCGATCACCGAAAAGTCGGTGAAGTTTGGCCTGAGGTTTTTGGGACAGAACTCAACCGGATTATTCGGACCGGATTATTCATCCTGGACCGGATATTCCGGTTGCTGAGAAAGGAGCACAAAAATGGCTAAGGACTAAGAGTTTCGCATACTGGAGTCAACCGGATTATTTGGTCCGGATTATTCATCCTGGACCGGATATTCCGGTTGTTGCGAAAAACTGCTAAGGACTGGAAGTTTTGCTCACAGAAGTGAACCGGATTATTTGGTCCGGATTATTCATCCTGGACCGGATATTCCGGTTGTTGCGAAAAATGGCTAAGGACTGGAAGCTTGGAGCTACTGGAGTCAACCGGATTATTTGTACCGGATATTTCATATCTATACCGGATTCCGGTTGCAGTTGAAGAAGTGGAAAAATGGCTAAGGACTAGAAGATTTGCGTACTGGCATCTACCGGATTATTTGTACCGGATTATTTCAGATCAACCGGATAATCCGGTCCAGCACTGCAGATCTGCGTGGAGCAAGCTGACCGGATTCCGGTCCAAACTTGGACCGGATATTCCGGTACCTTTTTCCTGCACAACGACTAGTTGTGAGGAGGGACTATAAATACCCCTCCTCTTCTTCCTCAAGATCTAGTTCTTCCCCTTAGCATTTATGAGCATTTAAGAACTCACCAAATCCCTCATAACTCCCAATCCCTCCACCCAATCTTGAAGATCTTTGGAGGATTGAAGGAGAAGGCCCCGATCTACATCTTCACCGAGCCGTTCTTCATTTCCCCCTCTCTAGCTAGAGGGATCTTGCCTAGGGTTTCCTCTTGTGGAGAACCTAGGCATCTTGTTTCTTGTTGGTGATTCAAGAAGTGTTGGGAGCCCCCAATTAAGTTGTGGGTGTGTGCCCCAAGGTGTTTGTAAAGGATTTGATCCCCGCCTCAAAGGGGTTCTATAGTGGAAGGTGAACTAGGCCTTTGTGGCGAAGTTCATCGGAGAATAGGGTGAAGCCTTAGTGGCGTTGAGTAGGCCTTTGTGGCGAGCTCACACCCCTCCAACGAGACGTACTCCCCTAAAAAGGAGGAACTCGGAAATACATCGTGTCTCCGTGTGCTTCCATCGGTTACCTCGTTCCTCCCTCTCTTTACTTACTTGTACTTGTTGCATTGATTGCTTGTCTTGTCATATAGGTAAATTCATCACTAGTTGCACTATCTAGAGAATTTACCTTTCTTGTCAAGCCTAAATTTGAGAAAAATTAAAATTTGCCGTAGCACCTATTCACCCCCCCCTCTAGGTGCCTATACTTTACTTTCATTTGGTATCAGAGCCTCGGCTCTTCTATCGGGCTTAACCGCCTAAGAGTTTAAGTATGGGTGATGAGGTAGATGACGCTCCGTCCGAAGGAAATGTGTCCATGAATGATCTCAATGCTTTGAGAGAATCATTGACCTCATCCATAGACACTAAATTTGAGGAGTTGCGTCTACTCATGACAACACTCCTCAAAGCCAAGGAACCGGAGGTGGTCGACTCATCCCCTCCGGAAACGGAGGGTGCCAAGAAAGGGGTTGATGGTGAACCACTTAAAAAACTGCTTCCGCCGAACAATCCGCTAAGAAGGGTGCGAGTGGAAAGGAAGGATATCATGCCGTTGAAGGCCAATATTCTCCCGATCCTCCCATCCCCTTTCCTCATATAATTCCTAGGGAGATCCACCTAAAATTGATGCATATTCTTTTCGTGAATGGCAATACTACATGGAGACGCACTTGAACTCTTCTTGTATAGATCTTTGGAGAATCACTCGTGATGGATACAAGCCATATGATCCCAAGAATCTCACAAGAAGAGAGGTTGTAGATTGCCAACTCAATTACACCGCTTTGTCCATCCTTCATCAAGCCATGGGCCCCAATCACATGCCGCATCTTCAACACTTCTCCACCGCCAAAGAGACATGGGATGCACTTGTCCTCATGTTTGTTGGGAATGAAGCATGCAAAGAAATCGCTATGACACCTTGACCAATGAGGCCGAAGGATTTTTCATGCGTGATGGAGAAGATCACGTTGACATGTATCGGAGGCTCAAATCTTTGCCACCGCTTTCTCTAATGCGGGTGCAACACATATTGATGATGCTTGGATCAAGAGGAAGTTCATAATTGCCGTGATGCCTTTTGAGGGCACGGATATGAAGAGCATTCAAGGGAGACATGATTTCTCCACCATGACCTCTACCCAAGTCATGCAAGAATTGAGCTCCTACAAAGTACAAACCAAGAATGCTCTTGACAACCGTGCTAGGGCCATTGGGATGCATCAAGGAGCTTCCGTTGCTTTGAAGGCCAAGGTGTTGGCAAGAGAAGTTGAGAATGATGAAGATGGTGAAGAAGCATTGCCTCCATTGAAGGAACAAGAATATGATCCCATCCTAAAGGATCTAATAGCTCTCACCGTGCAAAAGTTTTGGAACAATCCCCAAAAGGCAAGAAGTTTGTTGAGGAGAAGACCAAGTCTCGTTATGGTAATGATGGGGCTCAAAAAGTGAGATATTGCTTCAATTGCCAAGACAAGTACCACTTCATTGCGGAGTGCCCCTATGAGAATAGAGAAACCATAGCGGCAAGCTCATCCGCAAGGACAAGTCCAAGGTTGAATACAAGAAACCTCATTTCAAGAAGAAACCATTCAACAAGAAGACCCCTACCAAGTTTGTGCTCTTGACTCAAGAGGAGTATGATTCCGGGAGTGATGAAGAAGAAGAAACCACAAGTGAAGTGGCCGCTCTAGCTATTGCTTCCACTCCATCTTCGTCATCTCTCTTTGAATCCCCCAATGAAAATCTTCCTCAACGCGATGCCAAGTGCTTCATGGCTAAGGCCACGGAGGTATCATCTTCTCCTAACTCTAAGACCCCTAGTGAACTAGAACATATTGCTTGTCTTAGAGAAGAAGAGGAAAGAGCCTCCTTGGACCGTTTTATGTCTAACATGCAAGGGGAGACCAAGAAGTACTTTGAGCATCTCATGAGGCAATTGGGAGAGGCCCAAGAGGCCCTTGAGAAGAAAGGTGAGATTGAGAGAAGGGATGCGGATGAAATTGCATCTCTCTCAATGACTCTTGAAGAAGAGCATGATGGTAGAGTTTCTCTAGAGGATGAACTTGAAACTATTGAAACTACTCATAATGAACTTGTCTCTAAAATCATTAAGGAACGTGATCTTGCTATTGCTAAATATAGAAAGGCTAAAAAGGATAAAGTAGAGTTTGGGGTTGGTCATGGTAAACTAACCGAGGAGTTTGAAAAGCTAACCATTGCTCACAAAGCTTTGGAAAGCCAACACTCATCCCTCAAAGAGTTGCATGAACAACTTCAAACTCAACTTACTCAATCTAACCATCCTAGCACTTCTACTTCTTCTTGTGATCATGCAAATATTATTGAAGAAAATGCTAGGTTGAAGGGTGAGCTAGCAAGGCTCAAGGGCAAAAGCACTCAAGGTGAAAAGGTGGTGCTTGCCACCCCACAAGTGGTTGCCCCAAGCACTAATGCGGTCATTTCTAGACCACAATTGAGTGTTCCAAGGCAACAAGTGGGCAAGCAAGGTCTTGGCTATGTAGCCAAGAAAAGGAACAAGAAGAAGAAGAACAAGAAGAAGAACAAACATGGTGCTTCGGGTGGTATTGTCATGAGGGACAACACTACTCGTAGCTCCGCGGGAACTAACAACCCACACCATTTCTTATGTTGATTATTATGGTGTTGTGTAAGCTAAATATGTTGGTCCTATTGAGGGTTTTATTGACTACACTATATGGGTTCCAAAGACCCTTGTTGCTAACATGAAGGGACCCAACTCGGGTCCTAACTCTAGTCAATGATCTCTTGCAGGACTATGCTTCCGGTGGGACTAAATGGATTCTTGATAGTGGATGCAATCATATGACCGGAAGCAAAGAACTTGTGACGGAGTTGCGACCAAATGACATCCAAGCAACCGTCACTTATGGGGACTCGTCCAAGTCTAAGGTATCCGGTTTGGCAAGGTTGTGGTGGCTCCCGATATCACTATCGTGAACGTCATGCTTGTCGAATCCCTTGGTTACAATTTACTTTCCGTCCGCTCTCTTAGTAAGATGGGGTTCTCCGTCTTCTTTGATGGTGATATTGTGGTCCTTTTGAGGAGCAAGACTCTTGACGTCGCTCACGTGGGACATGTTGAAAATGAGTTGTATGTGGTAGACTTTTCTAAGTCAACCAACACTCAAGCAATGTGTCTTTTCGGGAAGGCGGGCTTGGGATGGTTATGGCATCGCCGGCTATCCCATGTCAACATGAGAACTTTGCAAAGTCTTCACAAAAGTGGCCTTATTGTTGGACTAAAAGAAAATGTTTCCTTTGCAAAGGATCGTGTTTGTAGGTCGTGTGTTGAAGGGAAGATGCACATTGTGCACAAGGCCAAGACTATTATCTCATCAAAGAGGATCTTGGAGCTTCTCCATGTTGATCTCTTTGGTGCCGTGCCCGAGGCAAGTCTTGGAGGCAAGAAGTATTGCTTGGTGATTGTCGATGATTATTCAAGATACACTTGGGTTTATTTCTTCAAGTGCAAGAGTGAGACCCAACAAACCATCATCGACTTCTCCAACGAAGTGCAACGTCAACACAATGTGCAAATCATGGCTATTAGGAGTGATAATGGGGTCGGAGTTCAAGAACTATACATTGAATGAATTTCTTAGTGAAGAAGGCATTCGTCACCAATACTCCGCCACTTACACTCCTCAACAAAATGGTGTTGCCGAAAGGAAGAATCGCACTCTCTTGGATATGGCAAGGACCATGTTGGCGGAGTACTCTTCTCCCCAATATTTATGGGCCGAGGCCGTGTCCACCGCATGCCACTCCTCCAACCGCCTCTACATCCGCAAAGGCTTGAGCAAGACCCCATATGAGATCCTCACCGGCAACAAGCCCAACGTATCCTACTTCCGTGTATTCGGTTGTAAGTGCTTTTATTTGATCAAGGGTATTAGGTTGTCGAAATTTCAATCCAAAACTATTGAGGGTATTTTTGTTGGTTACGGTGCCAAATCCCACACTTATAGAGTCTATGACAAAGCCTCACGGATTGTCATAGAATCTTGTAATGTGGTGTTCGAGGAAAATGACGGCTCCCAAGTGGCGCAATTTCATGTTTCAAATGTAGATGTTGAAATTCCTCAAGAAGCCATAGGAAGGATGGGTGTGGGATTCTTCCGCCCCATCGAGGGACACCTTATGGCGACTCGAGAAGGACTATGCTCTACCCAAGTGGAGCCCTCCTCTACATTTGAAGATCAAGCCAAGGAGCCAACTACTACACCTAACCGAGAACATATTCAAGACCCTCCTCTCATTGATCAAGTGACTCCGCAAGTCGTACCCACTCCTCTCACTAATGCGAGTCAAGATCAAGGCCAAGATCAATCATCCTCTTCATCCTCTTCTCAAGTTGAAGCTAGTATTGAAGATATTGTTGATGACGATATTGATGATCAAGGCCATGTTGGTCAAGATGGGGACCCAAATGATCAACATGATCAAGTGATTCCTCCTCGCAATAATGAGGAGATCGAAGCCCGTCGCATCAAAAGGATAAGAAGAGCTTTGAAGCAAATTGATGCCCAAGATGACAAGGTCTTGGAGGATGTTCAAACTAGAAGATCCACTAGAAGGCAATTGGCTCATTTTTGTGAGCATCAAGCTCATATCTCTATGGTGGAGCCTAAGAAAGTGTATGAAGCTCTTGAGGACTCCGATTGGGTTGAAGCTATGCATGATGAGCTCAATAACTTTGAGCGCAACAAAGTTTGGAGATTGGTTGAGAAACCCAAGGATTGCCACAATGTTATTGGCACCAAGTGGATTTTCAAGAACAAGCAAGATGAGAATGGCATTGTCATCAGGAACAAGGCAAGATTGGTCGCTCAAGGTTACACCCAAGTTGAAGGCATTGACTTTGATGAAACCTATGCGCCCGTGGCTCCCCTTGAGTCCATACGTATCCTCCTTGCTTATGCATCCTCACATAATTTCAAATTGCAACAAATGGATGTGAAAAGTGCTTTCTTGAATGGTCCACTAAAAGAGGAGGTATATGTTAAGCAACCTCCGGGGTTCGAGAATCTCAACTTTCCCAACCACGTTTACAAACTTGACAAGGCTCTCTATGGTCTCAAACAAGCACCTCGTGCTTGGTATGAGCACCTTAGGGAGTTGTTAGATGATCGTGGTTTCGAAGTTGGGAAGATTGACCCCACTCTCTTCACCAAGAGAGTAAAGGGAGAGCTTTTCATATGCCAACTCTATGTGGACGATATCATCTTTGGCTCAACTAACCAAGCTTTCAATAATGAGTTCTCTAAGCTTATGACTGACAGGTTCGAGATGTCTATGATGGGTGAGCTTAAATTCTTCCTTGGCTTTGAGATCAAGCAATTGGCTCGTGGGACTTTCATTTCTCAAGCCAAGTATACCCAAGATATGATCAAGAGGTTTAACTTACAAGATGCCAAGATCAAGACATCTCCTATGCAAGTCAAATGTCATCTCTCTCGTAATCCAAAAGGGAGTAAGGATGTGGACCAAAAGCTTTATCGTTCTATGATTGGTTCTTTGCTCTATCTTTGTGCATCTAGGCCCGATATCGTTTTGAGTGTAGGTGTGTGTGCAAGGTATCAAGCGGCTCCTAAGGATTGCCATTTAATGGCGGTTCATAGGATCTTTCGTTATTTGGTTCATACCTCAAGATTTGGTTTGTGGTACCCAAAGGGGGCACAATTTTCTCTCAATGGATATACGGATTCCGATTGGGCGGGTGATCAAGATGATAGGAAGTCAACTTCCGGGGCTTGCCAATTTCTTGGTAGGTCCCTTGTAAGTTGGTCCTCGAAGAAACAAAATTGCATCTCTCTCTCCACCGCCGAAGCCGAATATGTTGCCGCCGCAAGTGCATGCACCCAATTGCTATGGATGAGGCAAACTCTCAAGGAATATGGAGTTCATTTGGACAAAGTACCTCTTCTATGTGACAATGAAAGTGCTATCAAGATTGCATACAATCCGGTGCAACACACAAGGACGAAGCACATTGAGATTCGCCACCACTTCATCCGTGATCACGTGGCGAGAGGAGACATTGCACTCGGTTATGTGCCCACCAAGGACAATCTTGCGGATATTTTCACAAAGCCACTTGATGATGCAAGGTTCTTGTTCTTGAGGAATGAGCTAAATGTGATTGATTCAAGGAGCTTGACTTGACTATCTTGCGCACACCCCTATAGTTGAAACGTGTTCGAGCTTAGATGTAGGCATGGACATAGGGGGAGTGTTATCCTAACACATTGGGTTCTCCCTCCCCCCATTATGCCCATAGCAAAAATTCATTGTGATCTCTCTTTTTCTAATGTTGAATTGTGAGCTTCAATGTTGAGTTTTGGCAATGCCCCCAAGATATATCTTCGCGGTTGCATACCAAGAACTCTTACATGGTGGCTTCGGCCACCAACCTCTTCATTTCGAAGAGTTGGATCTTAGTTGGGTTTTTCTACTTGTCATTTCATTGCATTTCGTGTGTTTTTCCCGGCTAAGTGGTTCTTCCTAGGAAAATCCCACTCAATTGGTATTTTAGTTGGTTGTTTCTTGCTCTTGAGAGGGATAAGTACTAGTCTCAGTTTGTTAAATCTATCCTAAGCCTTTCTCTCAAAAAGCCTTTCTTTTCTAAGCACTAGTGTCGTCCGTTGAAAACGAGGAAATTTCGAATCAGGAGGCAGTCGGAATTTCCGGTTCAGTTTTGAACCGGAATATCCGGCTGTACCGGAATATCCGGTTCAAACTTGAACCGAAATATCCGGTTCGGCGCAATTCATAAAGCCTGGAGCCCGACGGGGAGGGGCAGTTCTTGCCCTTTTCCCGTCCGCTCCTCTCCACCAAATCGCCGCCGCCGTGATTCTTGGCCTCCCGGGCCGTTTCCTCCGCGAGATCTTGGAGCTTTGGCCCGGATCTTGTTCTCCTCGCGTTTTGGAACGATTCTACCCAAGCATTTTTCTCCATGGATCCCGGTAATGTTCAAATCTCTTGAATATTGGGGCTATAACCTTACCTTCCATGGATTTGCGTTTTGTTGGCTATGCTTGGTAGAATTCGTTCCGGAGAGGACCCCCCTACATGCTAGAAACCATAGACTAGATTCCTTGTTTGCAATCCCTGTGGAAACCTGAGATTTAGATTGATTTTGTGCTGATCCGCAACCTACCGGAATATCCGGTCCACGACTGAACCGGAATATCCGGGTAACCGGAATATCCGGTTCAGTTTTGAACCGGAATATCCGGCTATGTCCAGTACTGTTTTAGGACAGCCCCAAATTGATCTTTCCCAGATTTCTACCTCGATTGTTTCCTGGAATCTCCTCTATCGTTTCTATGCATGATTGTATCCGTTGTGTGACACTAGTGTACTCATCTTGTGCTATCCCTCTACTATCTTGTTTCACAGGTGGTGACCATGAACGGAGTGTTCCGAAGCACAAGAAGCAAGTTTCTGTCCGTAACAAGAGGAAACCTCGGCTCAACTATAAGACCGACATTCCCGTTCAGGATTTCAATGAGCTCAGAAAGAAGGATGCCTATCTTTCTCCAAGGGTTGCAAATATTGATTCTCGGTTCTGGAATCTGGAGCAGTCCTATTTATGCTGACATCTATTGTGTCTACCGCTTTCCGTGCCGTCCTATGCATCCATATGACCATGCCGCTCTCAAGGCCAAGGAGGAATTTGCTGATGCAGCCAGTATTGTTGAGCGTTTCGGTCTAGTGAAGCTTATGGAGACTCAGTGCAACTACAACACGCAGCTTGTGATGCAGTTTATGTCCACCCTCGTGTTCTCCACTGGGGATATTGTGACCCGTCTCAAGTGGATGTCTGAGGACACACCTTGTGAAGAATTTTGAGAGGTTTGCTCGGCGTCTTGGCTACTCTTACAGCGAGCACCCTCCTCTTGGTCGCCGCGTCCATGAGGTTGATAGGCCGAGGAGGGAGGTGTCCATGGCTGAGCTATATGCCCCTGGTTCACTGTTGGGGGACTTGAGGGACTTCTTCCACTTTATGATCAGCTGGTTCGTATTTTCAGAGCTTTCCTTGTGCCGAGTGGAGGTAACAACGATGCTCTCACCACTCCTCTGTGCAACCTTCTGATTCTGGCTAAGGAGTGTATGGAGGAAGAGGACCCGTCAGTCTCCTATACTGTGGATGTAATGGACATCATCTTTCACGAGCTCTACGCTGCTATGATTGGTGGCTACACCATTCCCTATGCTCCCTATATCATGATGCTCATCAAGTATGAGATGAGGAAGGAGTACACCGAGTTACCCATGGCTGAGCACAAGGTCAAGAAGCTGTATGTCAAGAGGAAGCTGAAGACTGCGGCTGCCTCTCAGAGTGCTCCATTTGAGGGTGATTCCTCTATGGGTGGTCCTTCTGGCTCTCAGTCTGCTCCCAGGGCGCCTGTGTCTGATATTACCACCTTGCGCCACGTCAGGAAGCTCTCCTGGTTTCAGCGCAACGTGCTCTGCATGAAGGTGGACATTCACAAGGAACAGTACAGGGCGTATCGCAGGGACACTGACTTGGCTAGCTCTCAGCGACAGATTATCCACCACATGAGTGGTGGCACTGGTGATGTACCTGCTCCTATTGCTGCTCAGTCCTTCTCTGCTTGGTCTGCTGGGGATTTCACTCCTTGGGAGAGCATTGAGGCGGCTCTCTGGTCTACTCAGGATACTGCTGCACGAGTTCATGATGCGGCTGCTGATGAGGAGGAGTCTGATGATGAGCAGGAGTCTGGAGGCGAGTCGGATGCTTAGACCGTGTCTGGGACGTTAGATTAGCTATTTCCCTCCTTTTTGGTGTCTCGATGCCAAAGGGGGAGAAGTAGCTATTATAGACTACGGGATTTGCATGGGTTCGGGCACAAGCATTTGCTTTTATCTTTCCTTGAGAGCTTGTGTCCATTTTATCTTCATTTGTCGTGCTTGTGAACTTATGTCGTTTATTGTCTCGTTTAAAACTATGTGTGCTATTATGTGTGAGACTATGTTGGTTATCTGGATATTATCATGGTTTATCTATTTATGGTGTGATGGTCATCTATCGTATATGTTGAGGAATTTATCTATGGTTGTGCTTGGTTATTCTTGGATATATCATTTTCGCACAAGGTATATACTTCTTTACACTCAACATATTGGTGATATTGTCTCATTGTCATGTTTGCTACTTGTTGAAAATTTCCCCCTTTACTTCATTGCATCCATTTGCGTTTGAGGCAAACAAAAGATATGCATAGAGATAGGGGGAGAGATTTCCATCTTGTTTCAAACATGATTACTGTCAAGGTTTATTGCAAATCTTAGTATTGTCATCTAACACCAAAAAGGGGGAGATTGAAAGTGCATTTCGTTTTCCCAGTGTTTTGTGTGTTAGTTAACAATACTAAGTACATTATTTATCGAGGTGTTTAGTGTGCAGGTGTTATACTTAACATCGGCATCGATCACCGAAAAGTCGGTGAAGTTTGGCCTGAGGTTTTTGGGACAGAACTCAACCGGATTATTCGGACCGGATTATTCATCCTGGACCGGATATTCCGGTTGCTGAGAAAGGAGCACAAAAATGGCTAAGGACTAAGAGTTTCTCATACTGGAGTAAACCGGATTATTTGGTCCGGATTATTCATCTTGGACCGGATATTCCGGTTGTTGCGAAAAACTGCTAAGGACTGGAAGTTTTGCTCACAGAAGTGAACCGGATTATTTGGTCCGGATTATTCATCCTGGACCGGATATTCCGGTTGTTGCGAAAAATGGCTAAGGACTGGAAGCTTGGAGCTACTGGAGTCAACCGGATTATTTGTACCGGATATTTCATATCTATACCGGATATTCCGGTTGCAGTTGAAGAAGTGGAAAAATGGCTAAGGACTAGAAGATTTGCGTACTGGCATCTACCGGATTATTTGTACCGGATTATTTCAGATCAACCGGATAATCCGGTCCAGCACTGCAGATCTGCGTGGAGCAAGCTGACCGGATATTCCGGTCCAAACTTGGACCGGATATTCCGGTACCTTTTTTCCTGCACAACGACTAGTTGTGGAGGGACTATAAATACCCCTCCTCTTCTTCCTCAAGATCTAGTTCTTCCCCTTAGAATTTATGAGCATTTAAGAACTCACCAAATCCCTCATAACTCCCAATCCCTCCACCCAATCTTGAAGATCTTTGGAGGATTGAAGGAGAAGGCCCCGATCTACATCTTCACCGAGCCGTTCTTCATTTCCCCCTCTCTAGCTAGAGGGATCTTGCCTAGGGTTTCCTCTTGTGGAGAACCTAGGCATCTTGTTTCTTGTTGGTGATTCAAGAAGTGTTGGGAGCCCCCAATTAAGTTGTGGGTGTGTGCCCCAAGGTGTTTGTAAAGGATTTGATCCCCGCCTCAAAGGGGTTCTATAGTGGAAGGTGAACTAGGCCTTTGTGGCGAAGTTCATCGGAGAATAGGGTGAAGCCTTAGTGGCGTTGAGTAGGCCTTTGTGGCGAGCTCACACCCCTCCAACGAGACGTACTCCCCTAAAAAGGAGGAACTCGGAAATACATCGTGTCTCTGTGTGCTTCCATCAGTTACCTCGTTCCTCCCTCTCTTTACTTACTTGTACTTGTTGCATTGATTTCTTGTCTTGTCATATAGGTAAATTCATCACTAGTTGCACTATCTAGAGAATTTACCTTTCTTGTCAAGCCTAAATTTGAGAAAAATTAAAATTTGTCGTAGCACCTATTCACCCCCCCTCTAGGTGCCTATACTTTACTTTCACGTGTCCTCTCGAGCCATTCGAAGCAGGGCGCCCTACGATTGAGGTGAGAGTTTCGAATGTTTCTTTCTCGAATTTTGTTCTTCTGCATCGGAGTTTCTTTCGATTGATATGCGTGTGTCTTCTTCTGTAGAATGAGAACGTGGCGACATGCTACCTGCCAATGTCCGCAGATGAAGTCTCGGATCTTTTGGCGAGTAACATGGAAGCCCCCCACGAGACTAGCGTTGCGGAAGCTGACTCAAGCTCCGAGCGCGATTTTATGGATGATGAAGAAGATTCGGGTAGCGACCAACTCCAGCGTCGCAAGCGCCGTAAGCCCGAGGATGATGAAGTCACTTCAAAGGGTAGTTCCTTGGGTGACGAAGCCGCCAAGGATACTGAGCCCCTTTGGGTGGCTCCTCTTAACGTGCTTCCTCCCCCAGGCCGCAAGTCAAAGGTTCCCACTGCCTGGAACGTGGACGTTCTAGACGACGACGAGGATGAGTAAGTTTTCCGCGCTCCTTTCTTCAATCGCAAATTCCTTTTCTTGTTCTTATCCTTTCTGAGTCTTTATCTGAACTTGTCTCCAATAGCAGTCTTACAACCATCAGCCCAGTCCGGTATGCTTCTTCGATTCCTTCTGTGAAGAGAAAAGAAGCAGCCGTGAGTGGAGTTCCATCCGCTGAGGCTGCTCGAAGATCTCCAAGTCCTGCAAGGGCAGCCGCAACTCCGGAGTATGGCCTGCCCAGCTTCACGGGTGGAGCGTCTGGGAATAAGGAGGTTTCGGGCAGCTCGGCATACCCTCTGTCTAATGCTCAGGGCAAAGTAAGTCCATTTGTCTTTTCGTATCTTGCTTTGTCTGTTTGAAGTTTTATCTGGTACACAGCAGTGCTCCCGATGGGAGTAGCCCCCGAGTCTGTGGTTAATTGCTTGCAGTTGGCCACGGACTCAAGTCGAAGTATTCTCCTTTTTCTTTGTTTTCCTTGAATTCTATCGGGTGCACGGCAGTGCTCCCATTGCGAGTAGCCCCTGAGGCTATACTCGACTGTGTACAGTCGTGTGTAGGCTCAAGTGACTCGTCTTTGACATGGATTTTTTCCTTGGATTTTTGCAGGCTCTCCTTGACTCCCTCGCCGCTTTCGGGCGTCGAGTGCTTTCGGCTGAAGCGGATTGCGTCTCCCTTAGGGTGGATCGCGATCGGCTCGTCCAGGATGGCTGCTCCCTTCAAGGTAAGTTAGCCCGTCTTTCTTATCGTTGCTGTTTCTTTTGATTGTGATAGTTGCTCCAGCTGCATTCTTTGTATTGCGGACGAAGTCACCCGCCTGATGACTGAGAAAGCTGAAGCCGTCGCTCGGGTGAAAACCCTTGAGGCGGAGCTGGAATCTTCCCGAAAGGAGTTAGAATCCACTCGCAAGTGCTCAGCCGATCTTGTGAGGAACTTCACGGAGGCTCAAGGAGCTCTGAAGCAGCTGGAGGAGGCGGGTGCTAAGCACGACAACGATCTTGTCGGCCTCATCCGTCCTTTGGCTCAGAAACTTGCGGGTAAGTTGTGTTTCGCCGTTCATCTAATGCGGTTTGAACTTATCATGTTTTCTTGGAGATTTATTCTGTCTTTGTTTCAGACACCCTTGGGGTTGGACTGGAGCTGCCTGGAAGCCAGCGACTGGATGCCCTCACGGATACTTGCACCTAGTTCCAGGAGCACGCGAGTAGAATCTGCTCCCTCGTTGGTGATGCCACCCGAGTGTTGACGCGATTCCACGAGCGTTTACTAGTGGACGTGGCGGTCCCGCCCACGCTGGATGGTCTCCAGGAGTACTCGGTCGCTCAGTCCGAGTGCGGGGCCCAGATGGCTATTCAGTTTGCCTTGGCGCATGGAGTATCGGGTGACCTTGAGAAGGTGTACTCGAGCGTTCCCTACGACTCCCATGGCAAAAAGATAGCACTCCGTCCTTTTGGCGCTCGTGATGAAGTCCTCGCGAAGATGCTTTCTGAGGTGCTCTCTCGTGCTGGTCGCAAGGGACAGCCTTCCGCGAGTGGAACTACTTCTGCAACCCCGTAGGATAGTCTTTTGTTTTCTTGTGCTTGTCGATGTAATGAATCTTGGGATGTATTCTCGTATTTTATGTTTGCATAATTGAAGTATTTTCTTAAAGCGTCAGTGTTTGATTTTTACGCTTTACTTTGTATTCTCCCGATGGGAGTAGCCCCCGAGCACCCGAGGAATGGGTGGTATGTTCTCGAGTGGGGTCTTGTGATGTATCTGAATCTTCTTTGTTATCTTCCAGGTAGTGGATCCTGGCGTAGAATCTTCGAGTGGAACTGCTTCACAGGTTAATCCCTTGATTGCTGCTGCCAGCACCTTTGCATCACTCCGTGACCGTGTCGCGGATGGCGATCATAAGCTGAAAGCTCTACGAGGTGTGGCTGATGTTGCCAAGTCGAAGCAGAAACTTGCGGCGGAGTGTGAGGAGTTTGTGATGAAAGAACTGGCGGCTGTTGCGAAGGGCATGCTCTGTAAGTTTGCGAGCCCCCGAGTATTTCGTCGCTTTTTTCCCTCTTAGTTTTGACTTGTTCGTTGCTTTTGTAGTTGTTGAACCTCACGGAGTTTGTGAAACCCATTGGGTGGACAATCACATTGTTCATGAGTCGGGTAGCTCAAAGCCTCACGCTAGCAACTTCTAGTCTGACCGTAACCGAGGTTTTGTTATGGCCACCCTGAAGTACCGAGCGAGTCAGGCGCAAATACTCGTCGAATCCTGTCGCGAGGCTTTGTCTTCTGTGCATCGGGCGTTTTATCCCTTGGGTGCTGTTCCAGAAGACTTGAGCGGTTTACTGAGGATTTTCCGCCGAGTAGGGGAAGTTCGAGAGTGTGTGTCAACAGCTTGTCAGTGGATCTCAGGTGGCCCTTGCCTTCGTTCGACTGTGGCATCCTGAGGTCAACTTTAGCTCGGTGGCATGGCTTCCGGACTCGGGAGGTCCTCCGGTTGATCTTTCTCCTCATTATGCGGCCGTGCGTCCTGCAGCGGAGCAGATTGTTCGATTGACCCCCTAGGAGACTGATCAACTGCTTGCGGATGCGCGTGCTCGCCGTCAGTTGTAATTTTAAGATCTAAATATCTTGTATTTTGTTGTGAGGTGTTTGAAGGCGTAAGCCTTGTGACCTTGTATAGTTCGCTCGATATATTTAAGGTGTTTATAAGGTGTGTACCTTGTTGTACCTTGTGTTATTTTGTCGAGTTGCAGCACTCGAAAGAATTTTGACGATGCTAGTTAGGCGTAGCCCCCATGTGTTTGGGGTGCGTACCTGTTGTATGTAGCATGTAAGGGAGAAAACGCGATAGCTATGGTTGAAAAACCATGTGTTTATTGATATGGATGAGAAGCCATGTGTTTGATCGGGCTACAGAGTGGCTGGTACAGCCTTATTTCTTGCGAGTAGAATAATCCTAGGGGTAGAACTTGCGGAGATGCGCCACGTTCCACGGGTTGGAGTAGATACCGCCGGTCTTCAGGTTCTTCAATCGATAGGCGCCTCCTGGGATAACTTCATGTATTATGAAAGGTTCTTCCCATGGTGGCTCGAGCTTGTGTCCTTCCTTTTGTTTGAGACGCAGGACCAGTTTTCCTACCACGAAGGATCTGTGGCGTATACGGCGACTGTGGTAGTTGTGCAATGATTGCTGGTAGACTGTGGATCTTGCCAGTGCAATGTCCCGGATCTCGTCCAGTGCGTCCATGTCCTCTGCGAGTGCCTTGTTTGAGGTTTCTTCGTTGTATGCGACGACTCGTGGGGCACTGGATTTGACATGTTCTGGTAGGACAGCTTCAACTCCATATACTATGAAGAATGGCATGTAGTTTGTCGACTGGTTTGGTGTTGTGCGTAGGCTCCACAGCACTGATGGTAGCTCTTCGGCCCAGTACCTGCTGCTGGGTGCAGTCGATCTAGAACCCGCTTCTTTAGGCAAGCCGAAACTAATCCGTTTGATCGTCTTACTTGACCGTTAGTTTGCGGGTGAGCTACCGAGGCGAAGCTGAGGGTGATTCCTTTTTCTTGCAGAAGTCCTGTGTTTCCTTGGCTGTGAAGCTGCTTCCGTTATCCGTGATGATATTGTGTGGTATGCCAAATCTCCACACGATGGAGTCGAGGAATCTCACGGCGCACTGGGCGTGCGCGGAGGTGACTGACATTGCCTCTATCCACTTCGTGAACTTGTCGACTGCCACGAGCATGTGGGTATATCCTCCAAGTGTTGACTTGCGCAGCAGTCCCACCATATCTAGCCCCCATTGAGCAAAGGGCCAAGAGATAGGGATCATGTGGAGTTCTGTGGCAGGGGCGTGTGGCTTGGGCAGGCATTGCATCTGTCGACTAGATCTTTGGCGTCTCTGGCTGCCGTAAGCCAGTAGAATCCTGCGCTGAAAGCTTTGCCTACGATTGCCCTCCAACTGGCGTGGTGCCCGCAATCTCCTTGGTGTATGTCTCGGAGCAGCTCCTTGCCGTCTTCGGGTGCTACGCATCTCTGCAGTACACCTGATATGCTTTGCTTGTATAGCTCTCCGTTGATCACCCGAAAGGATTTGCTGCGTCTTACTATTTGTCGGGCCTCGCAAATGTCTGCTGGGAGCTGTTTGTTGGACAAGTAGTCGAGGTATTTCTGCGTCCAGACTGGCTCGACCAGAAAAACTTGTCTTGAGATATTGTGGATGAGCTCGATGATAGCAATTTGCGGGCTGGTGTCTGTTTCCGCTGCTGCGGGTGTTCCCGCTGGCTTTTTGACTTTGACTGATCGCTTGATCATTCTTTCGAAGTAGATTCCTGGCGGTATAGGGGCGTTTGTGGACCCCATGTTTGCTAGCTTGTCTGCCTCCTCATTGCTTGATCGCGCGATGTGCTTCAGTTCGCACCCTTAGAAACTTCCTTCGAGTAGATTGTACATGTCGCGATAGGTGACCATGTTATCCGTGATAGCATCGCACTCCTTCATCGTATGCTGCACGATGAGATTTGAATACCCATATATCATCTATCGGGTGGCTCCGCAGGCGATCGCCATTTTCATTTTGTGGAGGAGGGCCTCGTATTATGCGTCGTTGTTGGATGTTGGATCATCAGGTGGGAAGTCCAATCGCAAGACGTACTGCAGCTTATCACCCCTAGGAGAGATGAGAATAACTCCGGCTCCTTCGTTTCTTTTCGACCCGTCGAAATACATGATCCAGTTGCTCGTGTATTCTGGGAGTCCTGGTGTTTGCAGCTCCGTCCACTCGCTTAGGAATTCCACGACGACCTGAGACTTTACAGAATTGTGTCCTGCATATATTATGTCCCAGGCGCCTAGCTCGATGCTCCACTTTGCGATTCTTCCGGATGCCATGGGGTTGTTCATGATAGTACCGAGTGATGCGTCGTTTAGCACCGTGACGGTATGTTCCTGGAAGTAATGCTTGAGCTTTCGGGCTGTGAGCACC
This sequence comes from Alopecurus myosuroides, assembly GCA_028641055.1. NCBI lineage: Eukaryota > Viridiplantae > Streptophyta > Magnoliopsida > Poales > Poaceae > Alopecurus > Alopecurus myosuroides. The sequence goes on along the minus strand of CM054057.1, from coordinate 635,898,679 downwards.
ACGCCATAGGCGAGTTTCTGATAGTGAGGGTATTGCTGTTTGCACAACGAAAGCACCTCGCTGATGTAATATATTGGCCGCTGAACACCGTATGCCTTTCCCTCCTCTGGTCGCTCGACTACGATAACCGTGCTGATGACTTGGCTTGTTGCGGCTAGGTAGAGGTATAGGGGTTCTTTCTCCTATGGCGTTGCTAAGACGCGTTTGCTCTGCAGTACTTGCTTCAGATCGATGAACGCCTTTTTTGCTTCTGGTGTCCACTCAAACTTATCTGTTTTCTTCAGCAGGTTGTAGAAGGGCAACGCTTGCTCGCCTAATCTTGCGATGAATCTGCTCAGAGCGGCTAGTCGTCCCGCGAGGTGCTGCACGCCATGAAGATTGGTTGGCTCCTTCATAGTCAAATTGTTTGAATTTTCTCCGAATTGGCTTCGATTCCTCGGGCGGACACCAAATACCCGAGAAGTTGTCCTGCAGGAACGCCAAAGACGCATTTTGTCGGATTGAGCTTGATCCTGTATGCGTTGAGAGCGTCGAATGTCTCCCTGATGTCCTCGAGGAGCATGTCCTCCGCTCGACTTTTTATGATGATGTCGTCAACGTACACTTGTACGTTCTTGCCAATGAGCTTGGCGAGGCATTTTTGCATGCAGCGCTGATATGTTGCACCTGCGTTTTTTAGCCCGAAGGGCATTGTTGTGTAGCAGTAGACACCGTGAGGTGTGATGAATGTTGTCTTCTCCTCATCCTCCTTTTTCATCCTGATTTGATTATAGCCCGAGTAGGGGTCCAAGAAGGAGAGTCGCTGGCAGTCTGCAGTGGAGTCCATGATCTGGTCAATCCGTAGCAAGGGGAAGTTATCCTTGGGGCAGTGTTTGTTCAACGACGTGTAGTCGATGCACACACGAAGGATGTCAGTGTTTTTCTTTGGGACCTGCACCGGGTTTGCTAACCAGGTGGATATTTTTATCTCTCTGCTGAATTTTGCGGCGAGTAGTAGATTCACCTCTTCTCTGAGTGCCTTCTGCTTTGGCTCGGAGAATCGTCGGGTCGTTTGCTTGATTGGTTTGGCGTCTTTGCATACTTCGAGTGAGTGCTCGGCGAACTCACTGGGTATCCCTGGCATATCTGAAGGCTGCCAGGTGAACATTTCCCAGTACTCACGGAGGAGTTCGACGAGCGCGCCTTCCTATGCGAACGAGAGGGTGGTGGACACCATCGCCATCTTCGCGGGCTCTGTCGGGTGCACTTGATGCTTTCGAGTAACGTTGTTTGCACTAAACTCGAGTTCTGGAGCGTTCTTCTTGGTGAGTGGCATCACGGAGTGATCCGTGGTCTTTGCCAATTCTTCCAGCTCCTCCTGCATCCCGAAAGATTTCGCGATCTCATTGAACTCAATATCGCATTTGTCTGACTTTTGGAAGTCGCCATCTATGGTGATGGTGTCGTATTTCCCTGGAAGTTTGAGCTTCAGGTAGGCATAGTGGGGTACTGCCATGAATCTCGCGAATGTTGTTCGGCCGAGAATGGCGTGGTACTGTGAGGGACAGTCGACTACCTCGAAGTCGAAGAATTCTCGCCTGCAGTTTCTTGGGTTTTCGAGCACCACCTCCAAGTTGATTGTTCCGAGTGGTCGGACTGCTTTTCCTGGTACTATCCCATGGAAGGATGTTTCCGATTCTGCGAGTCCGTCCAGGTTCATGTTCATCTTACGGAGTGTGTCCGTGTAAATGATGTTGATCCCGCTGCCGCCGTCCATGAACACTCGCGCGAGTTCGTAGTTGCCTATCTGCGCCTGAATGACGAGCGCGGCGTGTCCTGGTCGGTATACCCGAGGGGGATGGTCATCTTTGGAGAATGTTATCGACTGATCTGCCATCTTCAAGTATTCGGGTGTGGATGGTGGAGCTTGTACTGCCATGACCACTTGGCGTGTGTTGGTTTTCTGGACCCCGCGGGAGGGGCATATCTTCTGTATCATTCCTAGGAGTCCTGCTGGGTTCAGGTACCCATTGCCTCCCTGTTTTGCGGCGGGTGGCGCTGGTAGTGCGGCCAACACCGCGTTTTGATGTCCTGGTGGAAGTAGGGGTTGCGACGGGTGAAATCCCGGATGTCCTCCTCCTGGGAGTTGTGGGTATCCCTGATTGACTGCGGTTCTGTTTTTCTTCGTGTAGGCCTCGTGGATGTCGTGAAACTTTCGGCAGTCCTTGAGGAGATGAGTTGCCTTGGTCCTGCCTGTGCGCTTATCTGTAAATAGATGTAGCGTGCAATAACCGTCAAGGTCCTCCTCGGGAGTTTTATCCTCTGTCTTAATCTTCCAGTCGTGATTTCCACGAGGTCCGCTGTCATGATTTCTTGTAAACTCTGCCGCCACCATTTCTTCTCGATCATCGTGATCGTAGTGCTTTCTCTTTTTATTTTGACCGTGCTGGTCGTCCTCGGGCGCTGGCAAAGATGCTTTCTTGTTGTGCACGGATTCTTCACTGCTGGCGCACCTGTCGGCTATTGCCATCAGCTCCCCGATGGTTTTAGGTGCGGCTCGCCCTAGCTCCTCTCTGAAGGCAGCTCGTCGAGCTCCTTTGGTGAAAGCTTCGACTGCGACTTCCTCTAATATGTTTCCTGCCGTGTTTTTGAGCGTGGTCCACCGCTGAATGTATTCGCGAGTAGACTCACCACTCTTCTGATTACAAGCCCGTAGCTCCTCGATAGACGCGGGTCTTTTGTATGTTGCCCTGAAGTTTTTGTAGAAGTCGTAGGTTATATCGTCCCATGATCCGTAGCATGCTCTCAGTCTTCCTTCGAGCCAGCTGCGTGCGGCGCCTACAAGATGTAGGTTCAGGTACTGCATAGCCGTTGTCTTGTTCCCACGTTGGCATTTTACTGCCGTACGGTAATATGATAGCCAGGATTTGGGCTCCAGTGAGCCGTCGTACTTTGGGACCTCCGTAGTAAGCTTAAATCTTTTGGGCATCGGTGCCTCGCGGATATCGCGAGTGAAGCACAACGCACCGCAGGCCTCTTCGTCGGAAGAGGTGGATAGTGACCGAGCGCGGTTCCTGATCGCTCGGGCCTTGTTGACTTTGTTTTGTGCGATGTCAGATCACGCGTCGTATTTATGCCGGTCGAGATTTTCCTCCTTCCGCGGCTCCCTGCTGCGGTGTCGCGAGCGGCTACTGTGATGCCGCGGGCTGCGATCACAATCCCTCGGGTTGTCGTCGCTGCTACTCGGGCTATCACCGCGGCGCCGGGCTTCTTTTCCTCGGGCGCGACGAGGTGATTCCTTCCTTCTAGGCGATGTGCTCCCGCGTCTGTGGGGTGTCTCTTTGTCTTTCTGAGGGGCCTTTTCAGTTTCTTGCGCCGTCGCGTGCCTGCGGCCCTGGGCGGCGAGTCTTGCGGCTGCCATGCCTACCCCCTTCTGCACTGGTCGATATTGTTCCGCGCGGGGATCATTCTCCCCTAGTTGGTTTGCCTGCAGGTATGTGGCTGCTGCTAGGACCGCGGCGGCGGGAGTCGTCGGGTGCACATTGCCGTCGCCGTCGGCGTGCATGAGGGATGTCTCGAATGTTTTGCTGATCCCGCTAAAGGATTCGCGATCCAGGGCTACGGTCTTTGAGACGTATCTTTTCTTTGGGGTATTTTTCCCTACCGAGTGAGTTTTGGAGAGTGCTGGACGGCGTAGACTCGGTTCATCCTCCAATTTCTTCCGCTCTTCCAATTCTTGCGAGCCTCCTTGATCAATTCTGCTGCTTTCACTAGATGTTAGTGGTACGCAGTTAGATCTTCTTGGGGGCTCCTTCTTCAATCGGTTGGCCTAGATGTACAACCGTCTTTGCTTTGAGCCAGGCATCCCGCGACACTTTGATGTGTTCTCGCTCTTTAAGGCTGTTTTCGTTTCTTCGGGTGGCTCAGTCGATCCTACCATGCAGACCTGGGCCAGATATGACCCGCGAGTCCGAGGCGTAGGTTGACAAGTTTTACCAACCCGAGAAGGTTCCTTGGCCGCGATAGTGTGGAAGTTGCGAGTGCTAGGGGCGGATGGATCCGCCGCTGGGCGCTAGGTTGCGACTAGTGTCGCTGGGCAGCGATTCGAAGGTCGCCGGGCTCGAGACGGACTCAGAGTCCGATTCGCCGAGATCGATCTGCTCGGGGAAGTGCAGGATTCCTGCTTTGTTGGCGTGGAAACGGAGGCTCCCGAACGTCAGGCTGACGCTTTTCTCCAATCCGCTGAATGTCGGGCGTGTTTCCGGTGAGTGGGGCGCGATGATGATCGACCCGAATCGGATCGGATCTGCTGAAGTCGAGGTTCCGGGGCTCCAGCTGTAGGTTTGTGATGCTGAGGCCAAAGTCGCCGTAGATCCAGCGCCCGCCGTTCCCACAGATGGCGCCAATTGCCGAATAGTCACCTCAACAAGTCCCTCGGATGAACCGGTAGGGTTTCGATTAAGAGAACGTGTAGGCGCTGGTGACGATCGTCGGCTAACAGGGGGGCACGATTTACCCAGGTTCGGGGCCCTCGTAGAGGTAAAACCCTTACTCCTTCTCTTGTCGATCTGTATTATCAATAGATCGGTTACAATGTGGGGTGCTCAAGTCGAGCGTATGATCTCGAGCTCAAGGCTTTGGTGGTGAGTGACGTGGGGATGACTCCTGGACCTATCGGGTGAGCCTACCCGGTCCAAGGCCCAAGACCTAGGCCCAAAGAGAGGTGTTATCCTGTGATAGTGGAAGGCCCAACGAAGGCCCACACGCAATACTTGCGGGTCAAGACAAGAACTCCTATTTGTAGTCTACTAGGACTCGTGTAACCCCCTCCTGGCTGCATATATAAATCCAGGAGGGAGGAGAGAAAAAGGGGATCCAATCTAGACAAGAGAAGAGGAAGATACAAGCCACACCTAGACTAGACAATACACGGGATACTCCGTACACACCACCATGGCATCGCCATTGTAACAGCTCGACTATCTCGCCATAATACAGATCAGACAAGCAGGAGTAAGGGTTTTACCTCTACGAGGGCCCAAACCTGGGTAAATCTTGCCTCCTTGTTAGCCGTCGAGACTACCAGCGCGTACATCGTTCCTCTACTCGAAACCCTACTGGCTCACCCGAGGGATTTGTTGATACGACTATTCGACAGTGAGAAAATTGCTTCCATCCTACTCCCGGTGGTTCACCTGGCCTTATATAGGTGGCCAGGTCTCAAGCCGTACCCGGCGGGGGGGGGGGGGGGGGGGAGGGGTTACAAACCCTAGCTCTAGGTCGGTTTACATGTTTCCTTCTTGACCCGCAAGGCTTTGCGGGTGGGCTTCAATTGGGACTTCTAGAACCGTAGGTGGCACCTCCCTCTGGGCTTAGGTGTTGGGCCTTGGACCGGGTAGCCTCACCCGATAGGTCCAGGATTCATCCGCACGTCACAACTGTTATGTAATGTCCTTGGAAATAATGACGGAGTTCCCGGGATGCGAAAAAGACGCCATATGCCAGTTTTTTATAATGTGGGTACCTTTGCTTGGATTCAGAGAATACTTCACTTATATAGTATACCGGATGCTGATCTGGTACGCTTTGTTCATATTTGCGCCTTTCCACGATTATCCTTGCGTTGATAACCCTGTTAGTTGCTGTTATGTACAATAACATGGGTTCTTCGTCTTTTGGCGATGCCAAAACCGGAGCTTTCATCAATGTTTCCTTCAACTGGGTTGATGCTTTGTCCGCCTCTTCTGTCCATTCAAATTTTTCAGATTTCTTCAACAATTTGTATAATGGCAGAGCTTTATCCCCAAGCCAGTTTATAAACCTGCTTATGGTGGCTGCAGAAGCCGTCAATCTTTGGAAATCTTTTAGACACGTGGGCCTTTTGATGTTTAAGATTGTTTTGATCTTTTCCAGGTTTACTTCTATTCCTCTATGAGAAACGATGAAACCCAGAAGCTTTCCCGAGGGAACACTGAATACACACTTTAATGGACTCAACTTCATTTTATAAGTGCGCAAATTTCCGAAAGTTTCTCGTAGATCTTCAAGGAGTGTATCCTTTTCTTTGGAAACAACGGCAATGTCGTCCATGTAAACATGCACGTTTTTGCCAATTTGACTATGCAAACACCGTTGCATGCAAAGCTGGTATTTTGCACCTGCGTTCTTCAAGCTCAAAGGCATGGTTATGTAATAGTATGTTCCGTAGGGTGTTATGAAAGAGGTTTTGATTTGATCTTCTTCTTTCATGCGTATTTGATGGTACCCGGAATAAGCGTCCAAAAAACATAAAATCTCAGAGACAGCAGTGGCATCTATTATTTGATCGTCGACTATACGACTTCCTCGTCGACTTCGTCCGCCGTGTCGAATACACCTCCACCGCGTCGACTCCGTCCGCTGTGTCTTGTACACCTCCACCGCGTCGAGGCCGACACATCTAGTTTCTGACACTTCTTGCCACGTCCCATCGGTAGGCAGAACGAGTGATCAGTGCACCACGACATCACGCGAGCATCAGTCAGCAGGCGTATCTTTCTTCTGAATCTTCAAACAAAAGGGCACTCGACACAATCATTGCCGAAAACATCGCGGCTCCGCTACACAAAAAGGCACTCGCCATGCAACAAGGAAAAGATTGTGAGTATGCGGCTCCCGCAGAAACCACGACTCTGCATTACGATGTACATACACATCATTCGAAACAAAAGACAACACTTGCTGGACACCCTGACACGAAATCTCTTTCGTATGGGCACATCAAGACGCGAAATTTCTTTCGCATGGACACCCTGACACAAAATCTCTTTCCTATGGGCACACCAAGACGCGAAATTTCTTTCGCATGGACACCCTGACACGAAATCTCTTTCGTATGGGCACATCAAGACGCGAAATTTCTTTCGCATAAACACACTTGACACGAAACTTCTTTCGTATAAACTTCATAACGCGAAATCTCTTTCGCACAAGATCAAGAAAAAGGAAGATTTTTCCACCCGAAAGATCGCAAAATGTGAACAAGGTAAAATCGCGAGTATGCGGCTCCCTCAACTCTACCACACGATGTACTTACACATCCTTATCCTGGATCGTTCGGACGACTAGGAACATGTAGATGTCGTATTCTTTCTAGTACGAAGGTAAGACCCAAGGATCTCTCCTATGGGCCTGGAATCGCACTCAAGCTGCGTCCTCCGGGAAACTTTCCGTGTCAACAACATGAAAAAAAATCCTAGCGGACGCGCCGGGTACCCCTTTAAGTTAAGTTCGACTCGGTAAGACCTCCACGACCCAGTCGTAACGATCACCTGGCCGGATTCGAGTCGGAGGTCTCGAATTCGTGTAGGCCAGAACCGTTTTTGCTCTAGATGCAATTAATTGACCCTGATCTTTCGGGAGAGCCAAGCGACTATGCCACATCCTTCTGCGAAAAAAGCCAACACAAGGAACATTTATCACTCGATGCTCGACTACATGAGCGCTTCGCGCACAGGGTATACACCCTCAAAAACAGGCGATTGAATGACCAATCGAAGAAATCAAGAACGAACTTTGAGTGCTTACCCGACTATTCTTAGTCGAATAAACACCCGGGGGCTACTGGCGTGGGGATGACTCCTGGACCTATCGGGTGAGCCTACCCGGTCCAAGGCCCAAGACCTAGGGCCAAAGAGAGGTGTTATCCTGCGATACTAGAAGGGCCAACGAAGGCCCAACCGCAAGACTTGCGGGTCAAGACAATAACTCCTATTCGTAGTCTACTAGGACTCGTGTAACCCCCTCCTGGCTGCATATGTAAAGCCAGGAGGGTGGAGAGAAAAGGGGTATCCAATCTAGACAAGAAAAGAGGAAGATACAAGCCACAATTAGACTAGAAAATACACGGGATACTCCGTACACACCATCATGGCATCGCCATTGTAACAACTCGACTATCTCGCCAGAATACAGATCAGACAAGCAGGAGTAAGGGTTTTACCTCTACGAGGGCCCCGAACCTGGGTAAATCGTGCCTCCTTGTTAGCCGTCGAGACTACCAGCGCATACATCGTTCCTCTACTCGAAACCCTACTGGCTCACCCAATGGATTTGATGATACGACTATTCGACAATTGGCACCGTCTGTGGAAACGACATGCGCTGGATCTACGGTCTCGCCGGCCTCATCTAAATCAAGCTTCGGGTCCTCGACCCCACAGATTCGATCTATTTTTAGGCTGCAGGACGGCAGCAACATACATATTGTGGACGACATAAAAGGCGACTAGCAACTAATCTGGAAAATTCCCTTGGTGGAAATATGCGAAATCAAATTATCTACCAGCTTAAAAAAGAATCGGTAAATTCCGACGGTTAGATCTCCGTGCATGGCCCGAACACTGAAGCCCTGTCAGAATCTGACGGAACTCCGCGCGACTTTGAGAAAAGAATTATCATTATCGACTTGGACATCAATTAGAAGATCACACTGTTGAAAGGCTGCGGAATACAATCCCGCACTACTCCCTCTTTTTTGCGACAATTCTAACGGTTAGATCTCCGTCAGCGGCTCACGCACTGCGACACGTTTTGGATCTCTGCGAGTTCGCGAATTCAAATCGTGGATCCAGATCCTATTTCGTCAGTTTGCGAGTCGACACAAAGGCCCAGCAAGGTTAACAAAACATGGAGAATCGCCATATGAGTGCCCGGGGGCTCGACATCAACATTGCCCTCCATGTACACACAACAAACATCGCGACTCCGCCGTGTCGACTCGGTCCACTGCGTCGTGTCCTTCGGGAAGCATCGCGACTCCGCCGCGTCGAGTCCTTCGGGCAAACATCGCGACTCCGCCACGTCGACTCGGTCCGCTGCGTCGAGTCCTTCGGGTAAACATCGCAACTCCGCCACGTCGAGTCCTTCGGGTAAGCATCGCGACTCCGCCGCGTCGAGTCCTTCAGACAAACATCGCGACTTCGCCGCGTCGACTCGGTCCACTGCGTCGTGTCCTTCGGGAAAACATCGCAACTCCGCCGCGTCGACTCGGTCCGCCGCGCCGAGTCCTTCGGACAAACATCGCAACTCCGCCGCGTCGACTTAGTCCGCCTCGTGGAGTCCTTCCGGAAAACATCGCGACTCCGTCCAGAAAACATCGCGACTCTGCCGCACAACTCCGTTGCATCCTCGACTAAGCGTCTCGGGGGCTGTCCTTCGCCGCAGCCACACTCGTTGCTCGGGGGCTGTGCTACAAATTGGACGCACTCGAGAATTCGACGCAACCGCACTCGACACTCGGGGGCTGAGGCGCGAAACAACCGCACTCGACACACGAGTCCGGTTCATCGATTCCGGTGATATTTGTCGACTCCGTCACTCGGCACCGCCTCGTCGACTACGGCAATGTCATGCGAAGATAAGTTCCTCTCATACGAGTCGATAAATTTATCTATTTATGTTTATAATCTGTTGTGAAGCTACACCTGACACTCGGGGGCTGCGCCCCGCAAACTACATAATACTCGAGACCCGTCATGCTGCACGTTACACTACCGCATTTACACGCTACAACCCGAGTAGCTGATACTGCCTGACGTCGACCCTTGACTCCGACCCGGTTTGCAGCAGCAACTGACAGGTCGGCAAGGAGCATAGACAATGGTTGTCAGGCTAACGAAAAGGCACAGTGTATAATGCAAAAATGTCGCGTAGGGTCAAATCATTGCCTACCAACAGGCCATACTCGACTCTGCGAGTCGATAGATTGTTGGTTCACAACCAAGATTAACCCGAGCAATAATTTATTCCGTACATTTTGGTAGACACAGCACTATTGTTATATTATTTAACCACATCCGATTATATGGCTGCAACTGCAACGCAGGAACCACAACATCGGCTGCAACTTCGACAGTCGACATAATCCTCCGCTCGAAGTCGACACAATCCTCTGCTCGAAGTCGACATAATCCACCGCTCAGAGTCGACACATATCCTCCGCTCGGAGTCGACAGTCGACACAATCCTCGCTCGGAGCCGACACATATCCTCCGCTCGGAGTCGACGGTCGACACATATCCTCCGCTCGGAGTCGACAGTTGACACAGATCCTCCGCTCGGAGTCGACACATACCCTCCTCCGGGAGTCGACGCATGTCCTCATCCGCGAGCCAACAGAACACAAGCACACGGGATTAGCTTCAGAACAACTTGAGGCTATGCCCGACTCTGCGAGTCGAACATAGCCTCGGGGGCTACTCCCATCGGGAGCACTGCCGTGCACCCGACAAATCGAAGAAGAGACGGTCTATGCCCGATTACAAATAATTCCACATAGACTCGGGGACTACTCCCATCGAGAGCGTTGGCCGCGCATCCAATGAGCGTTGGTCGCGCAACCGACGAGCGCTACGAGCGCCCTCGACGTACTACCGCGTCGGAAGCATATGACACGCTGGCCGCGTACCTGAGGAGCTCCGTCAACTTTCTTCGTCTAGATTCTTATTGTGGTCGTACATACCACATATTAACTCGGATGAAGAAAAGCAAAACACCAAACTTGTCCGTCTCGACGAGACGCATACGACAGCGCAAGCCAATTCGTGAAATCAGAACATCTTGAAGACTTTTCGGGTCCATCTTCTTGTGTGGACCCGGTGGCTGAGCGTCCGCGTCAACTACACAACTTCCACGTCGTCGTGCGACTCCGCCACGTCCGCGTCAACTACACGACCTCCACCACGTCAACACCGTCCGCCTCGTTGACTACACGACTTTCTCGTCGACTCCATCCTCCGTGTCGAGTACACCTCCACCGCGTCGACGCCATCCGCCTCGTCGACTACACGACTTCCTCGTCGACTCCGTCCGCCGTGTCGAGTACACGTCCACCGCGTCGACTCCGTCCGCCATGTCTTGTACACCTCCACCGCGTCGACTACGACACATCTAGTTTCTGACACTTCTTGCCACGTCCCATCGGGAGGCAGAACGAGTGCTTAGTGCACCACGACATCACGCGAGCATCAGTTAGCAGGCGTATCTTTCTTCTGAATCTTCAAACAAAAGGGCACTCGCCACAATCATCGCCGAAAACATCGCGGCTCCACTAGACAAAAAGGCACTCGCCATGCAACAAGGAAAAGATTGTGAGTATGCGGCTCCCGCAGAAACCACGACTCTGCATTATGATGTACATACACATCATTCGAAACAAAAGACAACACTTGCTGGACACACTGACACGAAATCTCTTTCGTATGGGCACATCAAGACGCGAAATTTCTTTCGCATGGACACCCTGACACGAAATCTCTTTCGTATTGCACACCAAGACGAGAAATTTCTTTCGCATGGACACCCTGAAACAAAATCTCTTTCGTATGGGCACATCAAGACGAGAATTTTCTTTCGCATAAATACACTTGACACGAAACTTCTTTCGTATAAACTTCATAACATGAAATCTCTTTCGCACAAGATCAAGAAAAAGGAAGATTTCTTCACTCGAATGATCGCAGAATGCGAACAAGGTAAAATCGCGAGTATGCGGCTCCCTCAACTCTACCACACGATGTACTTACACATCCTTATCCTGGATCGTTCGGCCGACTAGGCCCATCTAGATGCCGTATTCTTTCGAGTACGAAGGTAAGACCCAAGGATCTCTCCTATGGGCCTGGAATCACACTCAAGCTGCGTCCTCCCGGAAACTTTCCGTGTCAACAACACGAAGAAAAATCCTAGCGTACGCGCCGGGTACCCCTTTAGGTTTAGTTCGACTCGGTAAGACCTCCATGGCCTAGTCGCAACGATCACCTGGCCGGATTCGATTCGGAGGTCTCGAATTCGTGTAGGCCAGAACTGTTTTTGCCCTAGATGCAATTAATTGGCCCTGATCTTTCGGGGGAGCCAAGCGACTGAGTCACATCCTTCTGCGAAAAAATCCAACACAAGGCACTTTTATCACTCGATGCTCGAGTACATGAGCGCTTCGCGCACAGGGTATACACCCTCAAAAACAGGCGATTGAATGACCAATCGAAGAAATCAAGAACGAACTTTCAGTGCTTACCCTACTATTCTTAGTCGAATAAAAACCCGAGGGCTACTGACGTGGGGATGACTCCTGGACCTATCGGGTGAGTCTACCCGGTCCAAGGCCCAAGACCTCGGCCCAAAGAGAGATGTTATCCTGCGATACTAGAAGGCCCAACGAAGGCCCACCCGCAAGACAAGAACTCCTATTTGTAGTCTACTAGGACTCGTGTAACCCCTTCCTGACTGCATATATAAAGCCAGGAGGGAGGAGAGAAAAAGGGGATCCAATCTAGACAAGAGAAGAGGAAGATACAAGCCACAACTAGACTAGACAGTACAGGGGATACTCCGTACACACCACGATGGCATCACCATTGTAACAACTTGACTATCTCACCATAATACAGATCAGACAAGCATGAGTAAGGGTTTTACCTCTACGAGGGCCCCGAAACTGGGTAAATCTTGCCTCCTTGTTAGCCGTCGAGACTACCAGCACGTACATCGTTCCTCTACTCGAAACCCTACTGGCTCACCCGAGGGATTTGTTGATACGATTATTCGACAGTGAGAAAATTGCTTCCATCCCACTCTTGGTGGTTCTCCTGGCCTTATATAGGTGGCCAGGTCTCAAGCCGTACCCGGGGGGGGGGGGGGGTTGCAAACCCTAGCTCTAGGTCGGTTTACATGTTTCCTTATTGACCCGCAAGGCTTTGTGGGTGGGCTTCAATTGGGCCTTCTAGAACTGTAGGTGGCACCTCCCTCTGGGCTTAGGTGTTGGGCCTTGGACCGGGTAGCCTCACCCAATAGGTCCAGGATTCATCGGCACGTCACCACTGTTATGTAATGTCCTTGGAAATAATGACGGAGTTTCCGGGATGCGAAAAACACGCCATATGCCAGATTTTGATAATGTGGGTACCTTTGCTTGGATTCACAGAATATTTCACTTATATAGTATACTGGATGCTGATCTGGTACGCTTTGTTCATATTTGCGCCTTTCCACGATTATGATTGCGCAGATAACCCTGTTAGTTGCTGTTAGGTACAATAACATGGGTTCTTCGTCTTTTGGCGATGCCAAAACCGGAGATTTCATCAATTTTTCCTTCAATTGGGTTGATGCTTTGCCCGCCTCTTCTGTCCATTCAAATTTGTCGAATTTCTTCAATAATTTGTATAATGGCAGAGCTTTATCCCCAAGCCGGCTTATAAACCTGCTTATGGCGGCTGCAGAAGCCATCAATCTTTGGAAATCTTTTAGACATGTGGGCCTTTTGATGTTTAAGATTGTTTTGATCTTTTCCGGGTTTACTTCTATTCCTCTATGAGAAACGATGAAACCCAGAAGCTTTCCTGAGGGAACCCTGAATACGCACTTTAATGGACCCAACTTCATTTTATAAGTGTCAAATTTCCGAAAGTTTCTCGTAGATCTTCAAGGAGTGTATCATTTTCCTTGGAAACGGCGGCAATTTCGTCCACGTAAACGTGCACGTTTTTGCCAATTTGACTATGCAAACAACGTTGCATGCAAAGCTGGTATTTTGCACCTGCGTTCTTCAAGCTCAAAGGCATGGTTATGTAATAGTATGTTCTGTAGGGTGTTATGAAAGAGGTTTTTATTTGATCTTCTTCTTTCATGCATATTTGATGGTACCCGGAATAAGCGTCCAAAAAGCATAAAAGCTCGGAGACAGCAGTGGCATTTATTATTTGATCGATCTGCGGTAACGCGAACCTATCTTTCGGACACAATTTATTCAATTCCGTGTAATCTATACACATCCTAAGAATAGTACTATCCTTCTTCGGGACTAATACTGGATTCGCAGACCAATCAGATTATATTACTTCCCGGATAAAATCAGCTGCTAGAAGCCGGATAATTTCCTTGCCAATAGCCTTCTGTCTTCTTCCGTCAAAACGACGAAGACCTTACTTGACGGGGTTTGATCCTGGAATCACCTTAAATTGATGCTCAGCATGTTCCCTGGGTACACCTGGCACGTACGCAGGACACCAGGCAAAAACATCCCAGTTCTCACGGAGGAACTTGATGAGCGAGCTTTCGTATGCGTCCGTCGTCCCAGTTCCCACAACGGCAAATTTTGTCGGATCTTTGGGATCTAGGATAACTTGTCTTGTGTTCTCTGATGCTTTGAAGCTATCTGCCGGCTTCCAGCTTTCTTTTCCTGCCGGAATTTCTGTCGACGATACTTCTTTTGCCAGCTCTTCCAGTCCTCCTTTGCAATCACTTGTTCAACGCAAAGGGCGTTTCCTTTTTCCAGCTTGTTCGCCAATTTGAATTCTCCCGATATGGTAATTACTCCTCCGTTTGGCCCTGGCATCTTCACCTTGTTATAGATATAACATGATCTTACCAGAAAGCTGGATGTCCGAGTATTGCGTGGTATACACTTTTGAACGGCACCACCTCGAATAAGATCTCTTCCTGGCGGAAGTGTTCTCTTTTTCCAAAGGTTACATCTAGGGAAATTTCTCCTAGGGATTGTGCTTGTCTGCCAGGAATGATGGCGTGGAAACATATGTTACTGTGATTGAGCTGGGTCTCGGAGATGTGCAGTTGCTTCAATGTACTTAAGTACATGATGTTGATACTGGATCCTCCATCCATCAGCAATCTTTTGAGCCTAGTGTTTTGAACAATAGGGCTTACGACTAAAACGTGTGTGCCGGGTTCTGGGATGTTTCTGGGATGATCAGACTGATCCCAGGTAATTGGCGTATTTTAATACTTCAAGTAGTTTGGTGTTGGAGGTATCACATTGATTTCTCGAAGTGTTCGCTTGGCCTATTTTGCTGAGGGAGTTGCCAGAAAAGTTAAGTTGCATTCTTCTTCAACTCTCGGGAATTTGGGTTCGCCTTTTCGCTGTTGCTCCTGGATTTTGTCATCAGTATCAAACTCGTTGTCCGCTTTCTCGGACTCTGTCTTTTTCTTATTGAATTTCCTCTTGGAGTTTTTTCCTTTGTTCCCGGATCCTGGAATGCCTTTCATATGCTTATTAAGCCGGCATTGCGCATTGGTGTGGGCAGGCTTCCCAAATTCCGAATGGTGGACACAGTTTTCCGACTTAATCTTTTCCCACTCTTCCTTGGAGTAGGAGATATGTTCTGTGTTTCTTCCTTTCCATCTGCTGCCATTACCCTTTCCAAAGGTTAGGTTAACTTTTTTGGGTTTTGGCTGCGATTCTGGAGTAGCTTTGTTTTCAGAATGAGGTGTATTTTTGGCCTGAACCAAAGTATCAATATTTCCACCTCTCGCTATGATGTCATCTTCGGCCGCTGCGTGCACATTGGCGGTGGTAAGCATAGATCCGAGATCTTTGTGCTCTTTTGAACCAACCATGAACCGTACAAGACCATGTTTCAAGTCATTGATGAAAGCATGCATTCTTGTATATCACTTACTCCAGAGCAGCTATTCTTCATTGTTGTCCATCTTGATATAAAGACGACATACGACTCGTCTTCAAATTGGACGCAGCGATTTAGCTGGTTGATGCTCTTAGGGCGTTTGTACGTACCCCGAAAATGTTGAGCGAATACTCTAGCCATATCATCCCAACTATCCATGGTTCTTGACGGAATCCCGTTGGTCCATTCTCTGGCTCTATCCAGCAACATTAGGGGGAGAAATTTTACTGCCTCTAGGTCTGTCCCTTTGTTGATCTGAACAGCAGTATAATAGTATGAAAGCCATGTATTCGGGTTTGTACTTCCGGTATACTTTTGATAAGTTGGACCAACTTTGGCAAAGCCATAATGTAGAGTTATTCTTCGGATCCTGTCAATAAAGCATTTGGGTCCAAAGTATAGATCATCTCTTTCCACCTTATCGACGTGAGCGGAATATCTATTGGCTGAATGGACATAAGGGGATATGCTGCTTTCTGGGCCATTATTGCGTGAGTGTGCTTTTCCGAGATTATCCTTGTTTCGTTCGTTGTCGTGTCCTTTGGAATAAGGTGGAGTTCTACTCCTTGGCCTTTCTTTGTTCCTAGGAGGAGTACGGGATCTCCCACGCCTGTGAGGATTGTCATATCTTCCAGCTTTTTCAGCTGGGCATCTCGGAGGCGGCATCATTTTTCCGTCTTTTCGGTTTTGTTCCTCCCGTTCTTTGTAATCACAGGATTATTTTTGCCTTTCGGTAGATGGGATCCTGTCTTGGACGCTGCATCCTTATTGTCCCGGATTTTCTTGTCCTTTCTGGGATCTCCCTTCTTTTCCTTAGAATCGTCTGAATCTCTAGGCTCGCCAGGTACAGGTGCTCCAGCGGCGCATGTGGCGGTTTTGCATAGGGCCGATTCATCATGTAACTTCCCTGATCTTGCATGTCCTCGTTGTTTCTGTTGTAATGATTTTCCTAAGAAAGCATACACTCCCTGGAGTTTTTCGTCGTTGGAGTACAGATCGTCATTAAAGATGGCAAACGCGTACTCCGCGTTTTCAGCTGCGGTTTTGTATATGCGTTCGCCCTTGGCATTGGTGCCGTTTACCTGCCTTTGCCAAGAAGGGTTTTGGAACCGTTCTTTTGGTGGCAGCACATCCGGTTTTGCAATTCCGGGTAACCACGTAGGTTTTATACCAGATCTATTCCTTTTTTCGTATTCCTCTATTTCTTCCTGCTGTAATTTAATGTCAGCCTGAGTTTTTAAGAGGTTTTCTCGAGTACAGAATAGTTGTTGTTGCTGCCGATGTAGAGCTTGTCTCCTGGCTTCCAGCACTTCAGGGGGTTCATCTCGTCCCACTTGGGTTTGGATTAGATCAATTTCGTCCTGTTCCGACATTTGTGGAACAAGGATTTCCTTCTTTTTCTTCTCCGCAGGTGTGACTCCGCTTCCTCCTACTTCCAAGTTTTTGTTAGCAATATCTGCCAACTTTTTCTTCTGGAGTTTATACTGGAGTTTCTTGGCGGTCTTCTTTTTCTTCTTGGAAGAGGGAGGTTTTTTTCCCGGTTCGTCCTCTGTCAATTCTTTGACATCGGGGTAGATTGGACTGGTTTTGCCGTCCTCTCTTTTCTCATCTGGCGGAGGTGTTTTGGGGTCTTGATTGTCGTCAGCATCCATGTTTTCGGACGGTTTTGCCATAAGCACTTCATGGAAGTTCCCCTGCATATATTTGACCTTTCTCTCGAAAGCGTCTTCATCTTCATCTTCGGAATCTATGTCTTCAGATCCGGGTTCTGACTCTAATCTTGCTTCTATGGTAGCTAATACAGAGTCGGCTTCCGAGTTCGCTGTTTCATTGACGGGTGTCGGATCTTCCACTTGTTATGTGGGATTGTGTTTTTTATGCTTCTTCCACGGGATTGTTTTCTTCCGTGTTTTCAGCGACCTCGGACTGCACCATGCCAATAAAATGAGATCTGATTGTGGGCATCTCCGAAGAGGCAGCAATTTCGGCAAAGGTATTGGCGATCTGAGAAAAATCCGGTATCATAGTTTTCTTCAACTGGGTATAGGGAGGTTGGGATAGATTTACTTCCACCACATAATCTCATTGCCTCTGCAGTTAATCCGATAAAGATCTTTGCAGATCCAATCGGTAAAATGCAGGCACTTACCAGGTGATTCCGTGCTGGCATGTATGATCCATTGTCGAGGAAGCACCCGACGTCGTCGTCAAATTCCAAGCTTCCGACAGTTATTGAACTGCCGATTCCACCGAGTATCCCCGATCGAAACATAACGCCTGACGTCGTTGGCCCCACGATGGACGCCAACTGTCGAGACATCATAGTAAGGATCATAGACGGGGGTGCCATGAGCCTACGGGTACAGACGTGGGGACGTGGTAGTACGACAATCGAGAACACCAAGTTTTACCTAGGTTCGATACGACGCAACTAGGCGGCGTTCCTACTCCTGCAATCTCACTAAATCAGGGCTGAAGCCTGAAGTATACAAAGTACAATGTGTGTAGGGTTTCGCTAACTCGACGTGGATCAACTTCTCGGTGAGTTGGCTTCTAGCTAATTGTCTATGTCTTTCTCCTCTCCCGTCTGGCTTCATATAGATAGCCGGGTTAGGGCTTACAGAAAGGAAACCTAGAAGACTACGGAAAGTATCTAACTTAAAAAGTAGGAATCCGTCTTCTCCTCCAAGCCGCACCACTTTGGGCCGTGGTCCGGGTTCTTCTAGAATCCGGCTTCGTGCGCATCAGTTTACTGGGCCGTCCAATGGACTGTGATCCACTACCAACAGGCCACCCAGGTAATCCGCCTCTTTAGACCAATGCCGGACATACCCCTATTCGGTATATATCTGACACCTCCGGAAGGAGAGAGCAGCTTAATGAGAGAAGTAGCGGTGAGGGCACTAAGCAGGTGTAAAGGAATTGGTCTGAGAGCCAAGCTAGCTAGTTGGATATGAGGACAACGGTTGGGGAAGATGCATGATAGAGGTGGTAGATGGAATCATTTATGCCATTGTTATTGTCATCGAGGAGAATGACGAATGTGAGGGGTTGGTTCCCTGACTGATGGAGAGAGGAGGTCTGGTGAGCGCAAGGCGATAAGAATGCTAGCTAAGATCTAAGACTTGACGAACACGACGAAGAGGATATTGACAAGGGTGTTTTTTATAGGTATAGTTGTTTATGTCATTTATGAAACTTATGAAGTGCATTCATCCTGAAGATTTTTCATGTGGAATAAACTTTTTTTTTGTGTGCTCACCATGATCAGGAGCTGATTTAGCTAACTTTACCATTTTTAAATGGGCATACACTTCAATTTAGTGGAATGATTGTGATTTTACCTTTTTTTTACCATATAACCATCATGCACGTAACCATATATAGCTTCCATTGCATTTGGTTCCTTTGCGCCACAATAGTGAATTTCCATGTGTGCAGGCAATATATTTAAAACGTATTTATGCCTTTTAAACTTTGTTATATTATATCGTTTGTTATTTGCAATGATTATTACGACTCTTTTAATATTTTGATTGATTTGTGAGATTTTCATAAGTCCCATTATTTTCTAAATTAATTTCGGAAATTAGGAAACCGCTCTTTTCGTCTACTTTCATCTTTGTGAGTCAAAAAGAAAACCCCCGGAAAGACACAAGAGGAGCTCTCAAGCATGGAGCAGCAGTAGCTCTGGCCTCTCCTCTTTGTTGGAAGATGAGTACACATCACGGAATAAAAAATACAAAAATGAAGGAAAAAAAATCTGATCTCACCTCCTTCTATACATAAAAAAGGAGCTTGAGAATTTCACCCACCCTTCTCTAAAACGAAAAATAAGTGTCTGTATAATTAGGTCCCTCATTCTCTTGACGGCCTTCACAAAGCTGTTTGCACACCTTGGAGGCTTGTACCAACTAAACAGATGTTCCGACCTTTCTTCTAGACAATGCATGTGCCACCTTATTTTCACTGCCCCTAATATCACGACTTTGAAATCCTAAGCTTTTATGTTTCGTTTACCTTCTAGATGCCAATTTTTTTGTTAAATATATCTCGTGTTCCTATATTTTGAAGACGAAATGTACCAAGATACGGCGGACCCAAGAAGACCCCTAGGTGGATCAGAAGACTACCTAGGCTAGCATGTCATTATATTACTATTTAAAATATTTATGGAATTGTCCACGGAATTTCATTATTTTGGTATTTAACTCTAGAAGGCAGTAAACCTCTTGTGATATCAATCGGACCTTTTTTTTTTTGGCACAACACTTTTTAGGAAGCCGAAGATTTTGACATGAAGAGAAGGCCAGAGCAGGCATAGGGATCCGTTCCAATTTTCGTCACACATGCGAACCGTTTCGCTCCCGACGAGCGATCTAGGAGGCGACGCATGAGGCGCTAACTACATCGGCGGCCGCCGGTCCCTGCCTCCTCCGTTAGCCACTCCGGTGACGCGAGGAGGTGGGGACCATGGCGCTTCGACGCCGGTCTGTAGTTAGGGTTAGCCTACTGTTTTCATGGTGCGTCGTTGGGGTGGTGGGAGCGGCGCCCGGGCAAATAAATCTGTCTCAACTCCACTCCCATACTGGCGGCGACCTTCAGGGCGGCGTCTCGGAGTTGATGACAAAGTGTGCTGCTTGGTCCTTCAGATCAACAGCTTGGACTTCTCGCCGTTCTTCAGATCTGTGTAACATCCCAAGTATGAAAACCACCCCTAGAATGTTTGTTTCTTGCTTTATTATGGTTTTGCATCATGACATCATCATTGCATTTGTGTTGGCATTTGTTTTCCAATTGTTTTCCTTTTGTTTGCATTTGTTTTGCATCTGTTTTCCTTTGTTTTCACAATTGAAATTCAAACAATATTCAAACCTTTGTTTCATACTTGTTATGTTACAATTTTTCCAAATAAAAAGTTCAATCAAAACATCATTTGTTTCCATTTAAACCATAGGGTTCAAACTATTTAAAATTGGCTTTTAATAATTCACTTAATTCAAATTGCTTTCAAATTCAAAATAAAATTCCAAACAGCAACCCCTTTGAAATTAATGAAATTCACAAAACAATTCTAAGCAATTTGTTGCAAATAAAATTGAGGGTTCAATCTATTTGAAATGTTTGTTTTTAATATTTCACTTAATATTCAAAACTCATTCAAATTCAATCAATTACAAACAGCAATATAATTTGAACTTTTTGGAAAACAAAACTTGGCAAGTTGTTGCTGTTACATAGTTAAGCAATACCAAATTTTTCTAAATTTTTCTAACATCCAAACCTAGCCCTTTTCTTCCTTTTTCATTTCAGCAAAAAAAAAGAAACAGAACAAAATAATAAAAAGGAAAAAAACGCACAGAGGAAGGGAGCAGCACGGCCCAGCCCAGCTCCACGGCCCGGTACCCCTTCGCCCCCTCGCTCCTCTTCTTCTCGTTGTACGGCAGCACATCCGCCGTAGCCACGTCGACGGCAGCGACAGCAGACGGCCACCGTGCGCCCTAGCCCCCTATAAAACCTACCCCCTAGGCCCCCCGAGCTGCCCTAACCTAGCCTCCACCCTCTCCCTCTCTCCCGCCGTCGCCATCTCCCTCCTTTCCCTCTGTCACTGCCTCTCTGAAACCTCACCGGAGCTCCACCTCTGAACCCATGGCAATCGCTGTCGACCTGAGCCTCCACCCCGCTGGCTAACCACGAGAATCAGCCCCCCGTACCAACCTCTACCTCCTGGACGCCTCCGTTGAGCCCGAGAAGGACTGCATCTCCGCTGCCATCCTCGCAGCTGTCGGCAACGTCCACCTCGCCGTCGAGCTCCTCCCTCTGAAACTCCTCCCGGTGATCACCTCCTCCTCACCCCTCTCCTCCTATCTCTCTGCACGCACGCACACCACCTCTGCACGCAGCACCACGCGCACACGGCACCGCAACGCCGCAGCAGCTCGCCGCCGTTGAGCCGCCGTGCACTCTGTCAAAATTCAGAAATGCGCGCGGTAAAGTTCAGTTAAACGCTAACTGAAGAATAACCTAGCTGCGCCCCCTATTCTGTCAAAACTGAATCGCACACCGTAGTGGCAACGCCCCACTGCACGCAGCGCTGAGACGCGGGTTCGAGCCCTGCGCTCGCGAATAAACCCCAACCTTTTTGCGCGCCACGCTGGCCTGGCAGGGGCCACCTGCCAGTGGCCTGTGCTGCCACGCGTGCACACACGCGGGCCACAGTGCCCAGGGCCCCCCTCGTCAGTGGCTAGGGCTAGCCACTGCGAGGTAGAAAACGTTCTGCCCCAGTTTTCTTTTTAAAATTAAATCCTTTTTCATTACAGATTGGTTCCTAATTTTAAATTGCTAATAACTTTTATTTCCTAAATCCAAATAATGCAAATAAAATATGTTTGCTGAACCAAATTAAATTCTCTACATGATTACATCATTTGTTTTCTGTTTTGAATATTTCAAATTGTTTCAAATTTCAAATTCAAACAACTTCTCTTAAAGTTGGTTAATTTCATAAATAATTCATACTTAATTCAAATAACACAAATAAAATATGTTTTCCATGCTATTTTGAACCATCTTTCCAAATATAAATTTTGTTTCATGGTTTGAATAATTAAAATTTCTTAAATAATTTAAACCTTGTTTAAATCATTTAAATTTGCTAAATTCATAACTTGCTCAAATTAAATTATTTTTGAACTTATAAAATATGTTTTCAAACCAGAAAAACATAAACTTTTCAAATATGAATTTGGTTTAATGTTTTGAACAAATAAAATTCAAATAATATTCCTACTTGAATTTAATTCATTTAAATCTTGTTTAACTTGTTTAATTCATAAATAATTCATCTTAATTCCTTTTTCAATAATTGAAACATGTTTTTCACCTAAAATTTTGTGCTCTTTCCAAATATAATTTTGTTATTTGTTTTGAACAATTTGAATTGCTGAAAACAACAAATGCTTGTGTAACACCTTTAAGGAACCAAAATTTCTTAACTTAATCAATAAAATTCCAAACTTGGTAAACCTTATTTTAAAATTGTTCTATTGTTGTTATTTTTCTGTTTTCCTCATCCATGCATCATACTAAACCACTTTCACCTGTTGATTAGTTGTAAAATAATTATTCCAACCTTAATTCATGGGCTTTCCATATGCAACCCAAATTGCATAGGGGTCCATTTAATATTGTTATCATGTTAACTAGCTTACCTTTGATGCATCAATTAATTTGCCATGCATCATCCCATGATTATGCATTATGCCATGTTATTGATTGTGTCTCTCTGCGTTGTTTGTTTGCTTCTTCTCGGATAGACGACGACGTTGAGACAGACGATACTTACGACACCCCTTCTGAGGATCTAGCGCAGTACCAGGCTGCTGAGTTTGTAGGCAAGTATTCACTCACATGAACCATTGTGTTACTTTCAACATTGGATACCGATACTTTCCGTTGTCTATTCTGCTAGACCTATGAATCGTTGCTTCTGTTCGATCCTATCACATGTTATCCTTTAACCCTGATATAGCCTCACCTCCACACCTATAACCCCATTGCTTGTTGCCCGTGTCTTACTAGCATGCTTAGGGTTGTTTCTGCTCGAGTCTGTTACCCGTTACTTTCTGTTACTATTTCTATTATGTTCTGGGGCTCGATGTTAAACAACAACCTGATTAATTTTGAGGTAATAATAATTTGCTGATAAGGCACCGGCAGGAGGCCCGGCGTGGTTTTGAGGCCTGCTAGTGTCGACCCTAATTAGGAAAAGGGTCTTGTCTACTGATCCATGATGAGCGCACTAACCGCATGTGGGAAGCGTGTATGGGCGCCCCCCTCAATTTGATTCGATTCGCATCTCGTCCAAATCGCCACACTTAGTTCGGGCTTTCCATTTGATGCACTCATATGCAGGTACGAACCCGAGGCCAGGGTGGAACTTTTGTAGTCGGCATTTAGGGCGGCGTGGTCTTAGAGTGCTATGAGGGTCCCCTTTTCTTCGTGGGGCTCGATTAGCCGCGCACGCACAGCACGTGGTTCTTTGGGCTTGATGCGAAGAGGAGTTGAGTTGTGTAGAGTGCCTCGCTTGGTGGGTTTGATTCCCGTCTGGCGGGATATTCTTACGTGTACGGCCAAATTGGTGCACCCCTGCAGGGATAAATCTTCTCGAGAAGCCGTGTTTTCCGCGGTTATGGATGACTTGGTGAAAGTACTGGCTAACAAGTACTCAGAACAACTTACACATAACTAATGATAACTTGACTAGTAATAGCCTTATTGCCACAATAACTTGAACCATCATTAATCCAACTGTGTGGGTTATCCTCGGATTGCTTCTTTGGATAAGGGGCGAGATCCAGGATGGGTTTGTGTGGAGTTAGTTATAGTTGGTTACGATACGCTATCTTATCTCCTTTCTGTTAGCCGGAAGTTGTATCATGTTCTGTAGTTGGTTAGTGCAGCCAGCTGCCGCATCTTCTGTATCCCCTTTTCTTCCGTTGAACCCAAAGCATCTGTGCTTGGTGTTGACGGGTTACACTTTGGTGAACTGTGAGTCTTGCTTGCCAGTACGTTTATGTACTGACCCCTTTGGGGCTGTGGTTTCCACAGACTACGCTTACGAGGATCCCCGTGATGGCTACTACGTGGAGTTTGACGAGGCTGCTGACGAGTAGATAGCGGACCTGGGCAGGATCCGAGACATCGTGGATGGGCTCCGTCTTTTCATTTCCGGCTTCTTAAGCCTATTTGGATTTTGTCTGTACTCAGACCCTTTGAATGCTTCCGCTGAGATGTAATGATGATATGTTGGGACATGTGTCCTCTGGATGATTGTATTTGCTATCTCTGCTCTAGTGAGAGCTATTTGCAACTTATTTCTATTTATTTGTGTCTTAGAGATATGTTGTGCTATCATTCTGTTAAACGCCGTTGACGTACCATGTGTGTATGGTATGAAGTACGTCAATGGTAGTATCCTGATTTCTATGGGATGGTTTACGTAGACGGTGAACAGTAGGGGTTGGTTGTCACACCTACGTGTGTTGGCCTACTCGTAAGAGATGCGGGTGCCGGTAAGCCCCGTAATCCAATCAACTACTGTTCAACGGAACTGCGAGTATCCTCTAGAAGTCCGGGTGCGACAAATGGTATCAGAGCCTGTCTGCCTGTAGGATCCCTTTTACTGGTCGCAGTTGAGTCTAGAAACTATTTTGTAGCTATATAGGAAAAATGAAATGTGAGAGTAGGAATTCTGCCATTTTATTTCTTTCCCCACCCACCCTCCCTTTTTCTAGTAAGGAAGTGCAACGTTGTTTTCCCTTCTCATCTAAACTTTCAAGTTAGGATTTCACGTATCTTGGTTTCTCTAGGATAGTTATATCTACTAGACCATAGGAATGGAGGTGGTTGTGACATGATTTATCATGTTGCCTACTCATGATTGAGAACGGAGGCGTGTAAGCCCCAGCAGCAAATCCTCTATTCCTTAAGCAGTAGATATTTATCGTTTAGAAGCCCGGATGGGTTTTCCGTAGTACCTCAGGAGTTTTTAGTCTCGTGTTTCCCGATGTTGCTTTGATATCCTGTTCTTCTCAACATCCTTTTCGTCCGTTGAAACCTTGTTGTTGCTTTCCACTTCAGTTCTTCTACCGGCGTCTAATCAAAACTTCCCCGATCATCTGCAGATGGATCTCAGGTTCTACCCGCAGGTGGTTCGGATGACTCGTTGCGAGAGCACTGCCGGTTATCCGGAGATGCTGAGAGACATGGTCACTTATCTGGGGTTCCGTTGGGCACCAGAGTACCAGATCTACGAGCAGCAGCGAGAGTTTGACCAGACCTACTACCAGGCTATCGTCTACATTCTGTCAGATGATGGCATGAGCGTTGTCCACCGCTACGAGGCAGTAGGTTCCACAGTGGATATGGCTGTGCAGCAGGCAGCTTATGTGAGTCTCACCGTCCTTCGTGCTGACTACTGGGGATTTGATGATTCTATCTATCGCCACATTCCCCGTGGTTACATCACTTCGGAGGGACCTCACTTCACTCTCTACGACAACTTGGATGTTTATGAGCATGATAACTCCAGGCTGCACACCACCGCTCAGTTTGTGAGGCACAGTGACGCAGTTGCCCGCACACTTTCTCAGGAGTTGGCTTCAGTCAGAGAGCAGCTCTACCTCGCGTTGACTCGTCTGGCGACGTACACCACAGACTTTGTTGGAGACGAGCGCTTTGCACGTTTCGAGCAGCCAGTTGGTCGTCCTCTGCCAGATGCTGGAGGTTACGAGCCGATTAGAGGTCCACTCCTCAACCTTGGTGCTGGTTACACTGGGATTCTCCGCTTTGGAGCACAGGGAGCCGATGCTATGTACTTCACCACACTGAGAGTCGGGCTCAGACCACGTCAGATCTATGTGGATTGTCGTTCTACTTACTTTCGTGGGCGTCCTCCTCACCGTACCTCTCGTCGTACTACTCACCGCCGTCCTGCGTGATGAGCATGGGAGTACCGATGTATCCATTCCTAGCTATGTTTAGTTATCCTTTGGCATTCGAACCATTTATGGTGTGTTGGATATTCTGATGTATTTGAACATGTGATGATGTACCTGTTGGTTATCTATTCATGCGTCGGAATAATCTCTCTTTCGGTTAACCAAGTCTATCCTTTTCTGTTGTTGTGCTAAAATGCATGTCTATTCAGGATGCCGCCAACAAGGAACACCCCGCCTGAGCCACCGCCAATCACGGAGCTGTTGACTCAGATGACCCAAGTCATGGCACAGATGGCCCAGTTCCAGACTAACCAGCACAACAACCAGAATGCTCCACGAGTCAGTATCAAGGAGTTTCTCAGTCTGGGCCCGAGAGCTTTCGTGGCAACACGCGAGCCTCTGGATGCTGATGACTGGATCCGTGAGATAGCTAGGGCTCTGGAGATTGCTCACGTTGCTGAGGAAGACAAGGTCAAGTATGCATCCTATCTGCTGAAGGGTCAGGCAGCTACTTGGTGGGAAAACTACCAGACCATGAGAGCTGGCTACCCAATCACCTGGGGTTGTTTCAAGGAAGCCTTCCTGAAGCACCACATTCTAGATGGTCTCATGGAAAGGATGCGTGAAGAGTTTTGCTCACTCAAGCAGGGCAAGCTGGACGTCATCGGCTATCAGAGTGATTTCAATCGCCTCGCTCGTTACGCTGGTGATGAGGTGTCCACTGAGGCTAAGAAGATGGCAAGGTTCCGCAGAGGTTTTAACCCGGAACTCAAGTACGCCCTCACCAATATCAAGGCCAACAACTTCGAGGAACTCGTTAACACCGCGCTCAATGAAGAAAATGGGCGCAAGGCGTTCGAGGAGTCTCGGAAGCACTCGCGTGAGGGTGGTTCCTCCTCCAACATGACCACCCCTCCGCAGAAGCGCCGCATCTGGGTGCCAAATGGTGCTGTCACTCGGGCTCCATATGCCCAAGCTTCTCCAGGCTTCGCTCCCTGCCCACCCAACCCTGCTCAGATGCATGGTCAGAGGTTTTCAATGGGGCAGCCAAGGCCAGATCCTCCTCGTGTCGTCACTTGCTACAAGTGCAAGCAGACAGGGCACCACGCTGACAAGTGCACGCAGAGGAAGCTACCTCCACCACCACCTCGTCCCAACACAAACCAGGCAATGGTGCGCGCTCCTCCGCCTAAAGCCTTCAACTCCAACAACAGGCCTATCGGGAGGACCGCAAGGGTGAATCATGTCAAGATCGACAAAGCTGAGGAAGATCCTGACGTCGTTCTCGGTACATTACCCGTAAACTCTTTTCCAGCTAAAGTGTTGTTTGATACCGGAGCATCGCATTCTTTCGTGTCAAAGATCTTTGCGACAACAGTTAAACTCCCCTTTGTTGGTTTGGGTTCCCCGCTAGTAGTAAACTCCCCTGGAGCAACTATGCAAACGTCCAAGATCAGTCACAAAAATCAAATCCTAATTGGAGGTCACATATTCCTTACTTCTCTCATACTGCTTGGCAATTCTGACATTGATGTCATTCTTGGCATGGATTGGTTGAAGGCCAATAAAGCTACGATTGACTGTGCCCAGAAGTCAATAACTCTGTTCCACCCTTCTGGCCAGATAGTCTATTCTCCAAATGAATCAAGTTATGTTCAGCTGTACACCCTCGATGCTAAACCTCTACCTCTACTCGAAAATGTTCCGGTGGATTGTGAATTCCCTGACGTCTTTCCAGAAGAGTTGCCATGGATGCCTCCGGACAGAGCAGTTGAGTTCGTGATCGAGCTTGAACCAGGTACTGCTCCAATCTCTAAGCATCCATACAAGATAGCTCCTCCTAAACTGAAATTGTTGAAGGAGCAAATCGATATGTACATGGAAAAAGGTTACATTCAACCTAGTTCCTCCGCTTGGGGTTGCCCAACTCTGTTCGTTGCGAAGAAGGATCAAACAAAGAGACTCGTTGTTGACTATCGTCCTCTTAACGAGAAAACAATCAAAAACAAGTATCCAATTCCTCGTATCGATGATCTTTTTGATCAACTTGCTGGGGCCTCAATATTCTCTAAGTTGGACTTGAGAATGGGTTACCATCAAATAAAGATCAGAAAGGAAGATATTCCAAAAACAGCTTTCACCACTCGGTACGTTCTATATGAATACACCGTCATGTCCTTTGGTCTCACCAATGCACCGGCGACATTCTCTCGACTCATGAATTCTGTTTTCCATGAATACCTCGACAAGTTCGTTGTGGTATATCTTGATGACATCCTTGTCTACTCAAAATCCGAGGAAGAGCATGAAGAGCATCTTCGTCTCACTCTCATGAAACTTCGCGAGCATCGTCTATATGCCAAGTTCTCAAAATGTGAGTTCTAGATTCCAGAAGTTGCTTACCTTGGTCATGTCATCTCTGCCAAGGGCATAGCCATTGATCCAGAAAAGGTTAAAGCAATTGTTGATTGGAAACCTCCTAAGACGGTAAAGCAAGTAAGAAGTTTTCTTGGCTTGGCTAGCTATTGCCGTCGTTTCGTCCAAAACTTTTCCAAGATTTGCCAAACCTCTCACTGATCTCACAAAGAAGGACAAGAAGTTCGTTTGGTCTCCACAATGTGATGAAAGTTTCAATCTCCTGAAGACTAAACTCACTTCTACACCAGTTCTGGTTGGCCCAGATACTACCAAACCTTTCCAAATATTCTGTGATGCATCTCTCCAAGGTCTAGGTGCAGTTCTTATGCAAGAACGTCAAGTTGTGGCTTATGCTTCACGTCAGTTGAATGCACATGAGCAAAACTATCCCACACATGACCTAGAACTTGCAGCAGTTGTGTTTGCCCTCAAGAAATGGAGGCAATACTTGTTAGGTAACCGCACTGAAATCTTTTCCGATCATAAGAGTCTGAAATACATCTTCACTCAACCAGATCTAAACCTCAGGCAAAGGAGATGGATTGAAAAGATTAAGGACTTTGATCTCACCGTTTCTTACACTCCAGGAAAGGCTAATGTTATGGCCGATGCTCTCAGTCGCAAGTCGTATTGCAATAATCTCATGATCATGGAAAGCCAACCTCCTCTTCATGAAGAATTCCAGAAGCTGAACCTTGGTCTTGTTCCTCAAGGCTATCTTGCAAACTTGACAGCCAGTCCAATTCTAGAGGACAAGATTCGTTCTGAACAACTTCGTGATGCTGAAATCAAGAAGATGGTAGAACACATCAAAGAAGGCAAAGAGAAATTCAAGTCCTTCTCAATCGATGACAAGGGAACTGTGTTCTTCGAAGGACGCATTGCAGTTCCTCAAGTTCAAAGTATCAAAGATGTCATTCTCAAGGAGGCTCATGAAACTCCTCTCTCCATACACCCTGGAAGTACAAAGATGTACCAGGATCTCAAAACACTGTATTGGTGGCCTGGCATGAAACGTGAAATTGCTCAATACGTTTCTGAATGCGACGTTTGTCAACGTGTTAAGGCAGTCCATCAGAAAACAGCCGGTCTACTCCAACCACTGAAAATTCCTGAGTGGAAGTGGGACATGATTGAAATGGACTTCGTCACTGGTTTTCCAAAGTCCAAGAAGGGCAGCGATGCAATCTTCGTTGTTATTGATCGTCTCACTAAAGTAGCTCACTTCTTTGCTGTCAAAGAAACAATCTCAGCTAGCCAGTTAGCAGAGCTCTACACCGCAAAGATTGTTCCTCTTCATGGTGTTCCATTGGAAATTAGCTCAGACCGTGGAAGTATATTCACTTCTCATTTCTGGAAGAGTTTTCAAGAAGCATTGGGCACCAAACTTCTGTTCAGCACAGCCTATCACCCTCAGTCTCAAGGGCAAGTCGAAAGATTCAATCAGATTCTCGAGGATATGCTCAGAGCGTGTGGTCTCTCTTTTGGCATGAAATGGGAGGAATGCCTTCCATATGCTGAATTCTCCTGCAACAACAGCTTCCAGGCAAGCCTAGGAATGGCACCATTTGAAGCTCTCTATGGCCGCAGATGCAGGAGTCCAATCAATTGGTCTGGAGCTGGTGAACGTTCACTCTTAGGCCCTGACATTGTTAAGGAAGCCGAAGAGAAAGTTCGCATCATTCGTGACAATCTCAAGATTGCTCAGTCTCGTCAGAAAAGCTACTATGACAGCAAGCACAGGGATATGATCTATGCACCTGGTGACAAGGTATATCTCCGTGTAACTCCCCTCAGAGGCACTCATCGTTTTGGTGTGAAAGGAAAGCTTGCACCAAGATACATTGGTCCTTTCAACATTCTCTCAAGGCGTGCAGAAATTGCCTATCGTCTTGAACTTCCAGAAAAACTATCCAAGGTGCACGATGTGTTTCACGTGTCACAGCTCAAGAGGTGTTTCAAAGATCCAGATCGTGCAGTTGATCATGATTCCATTGAACTGCAAGAGGATCTATCTTATGAGGAGCACCCTATTCGTATTCTCGATGAGACCGAGCATAAGACTCGCAACAAGAGCACAAAGTTCTTGAAAGTGCAGTGGTCCCATCATTCCGATAAAGAGGCAACGTGGGAGACCGAAGAGGATCTTCGCAAGAAGTATCCGGACCTTTTCTCTTCTCAGTAGGAATCTCGGGGCGCGATTCCTTCAAGGGGGGGGGGGGCGTTTTGTAACATCCCAAGTATGAAAACCACCCCTAGAATGTTTGTTTCTTGCTTTATTATGGTTTTGCATATGACATCATCATTGAATTTGTGTTGGCATTTGTTTTCCAATTGTTTTCCTTTTGTTTGCATTTGTTTTGCATCTGTTTTCCTTTGTTTTCACAATTGAAATTCAAACAATATTCAAACCTTTGTTTCATACTTGTTATGTTACAATTTTTCCAAATAAAAAGTTCAATCAAAACATCATTTGTTTCCATTTAAACCATAGGGTTCAAACTATTTAAAATTGGCTTTTAATAATTCACTTAATTCAAATTGCTTTCAAATTCAAAATAAAATTCCAAACAGCAACCCCTTTGAAATTAATGAAATTCACAAAACAATTCTAAGCAATTTGTTGCAAATAAAATTGAGGGTTCAATCTATTTGAAATGTTTGTTTTTAATATTTCACTTAATATTCAAAACTCATTCAAATTCAATCAATTACAAACAGCAATATAATTTGAACTTTTTGGAAAACAAAACTTGGCAAGTTGTTGCTGTTACATAGTTAAGCAATACCAAATTTTTCTAAATTTTTCTAACATCCAAACCTAGCCCTTTTCTTCCTTTTTCATTTCAGCAAAAAAAAAAGAAACAGAACAAAATAATAAAAAGGAAAAAAAACGCACAGAGGAGGGGAGCAGCACGGCCCAGCCCAGCTCCACGGCCCGGTACCCCTTCGCCCCCTCGCTCCTCTTCTTCTCGCTGTACGGCAGCACATCCGCCGTAGCCACGTCGACGGCAGCGACAGCAGACGGCCACCGTGCGCCCTAGCCCCCTATAAAACCTACCCCCTAGGCCCCCCGAGCTGCCCTAACCTAGCCTCCACCCTCTCCCTCTCTCCCGCCGTCGCCATCTCCCTCCTTTCCCTCTGTCACTGCCTCTCTGAAACCTCACCAGAGCTCCACCTCTGAACCCATGGCAATCGCCGTCGACCTGAGCCTCCACCCCGCTGGCTAACCACGGGGATCAGCCCCCCGTACCAACCTCTACCTCCTGGACGCCTCCGTTGAGCCCGAGAAGGACTGCATCTCCGCCGCCATCCTCGCAGCTGTCGGCGACGTCCACCTCGCCGTCGAGCTCCTCCCTCTGAAACTCCTCCCGGTGATCACCTCCTCCTCACCCCTCTCCTCCTATCTCTCTGCACGCACGCACACCACCTCTGCACGCAGCACCACGCGCACACGGCACCGCAACGCCGCAGCAGCTCGCCGCCGTTGAGCCGCCGTGCCCTCTGTCAAAGTTCAGAAACGCGCGCGGTAAAGTTCAGTTAAACGCTAACTGAAGAATAACCTAGCTGCGCCCCCTATTCTGTCAAAACTGAATCGCACACTGTAGTGGCAACGCCCCACTGCACGCAGCGCTGAGACGCGGGTTCGAGCCCTGCGCTCGCGAATAAACCCCAACCTTTTTGCGCGCCACGCTGGCGAGGCAGGGGCCACCTGCCAGTGCCCTGTGCTGCCACGCGGGCCACAGTGCCCAGGGCCCCCCTCGTCAGTGGCTAGGGCTAGCCACTGCGAGGTAGAAAACGTTCTGCCCCAGTTTTCGTTTTAAAATTAAATCCTTTTTCATTACAGATTGGTCCCTAATTTTAAATTGCTAATAACTTTTATTTCCTAAATCCAAATAATGCAAATAAAATATGTTTGCTTAACCAAATTAAATTTTCTACATGATTACATCATTTGTTTTCTGTTTTGAATATTTCAAATTGTTTCAAATTTCAAATTCAAACAACTTCTCTTAAAGTTGGTTAATTTCATAAATAATTCATACTTAATTCAAATAACACAAATAAAATATGTTTTCCATGCTATTTTGAACCATCTTTCCAAATATAAATTTTGTTTCATGGTTTGAATAATTAAAATTGCTTAAATAATTTAAACC
Organism: Alopecurus myosuroides; assembly: GCA_028641055.1. Classification (NCBI taxonomy): domain Eukaryota; kingdom Viridiplantae; phylum Streptophyta; class Magnoliopsida; order Poales; family Poaceae; genus Alopecurus; species Alopecurus myosuroides. The sequence goes on along the minus strand of CM054057.1, from coordinate 635,866,159 downwards.
TTGTTTAAATCATTTAAATTTGCTAAATTCATAACTTGCTCAAATTAAATTATTTTTGAACTTATAAAATATGTTTTCAAACCAGAAAAACATAAACTTTTCAAATATGAATTTGGTTTAATGTTTTGAACAAATAAAATTCAAATAATATTCCTACTTGAATTTAATTCATTTAAATCTTGTTTAACTTGTTTAATTCATAAATAATTCATCTTAATTCCTTTTACAATAATTGAAACATGTTTTTCACCTAAAATTTTGTGCTCTTTCAAAATATGAATTTTGTTATTTGTTTTGAACAATTTGAATTGCTGAAAACAACAAATGCTTGTGTAACACCTTTAAGGAACCAAAATTTCTTAACTGAATCAATAAAATTCCAAACTTGGTAAAACTTATTTCAAAATTGTTCTATTGTTGTTATTTTTCTGTTTTCCTCATCCATGCATCATACTAAACCACTTTCACCTGTTGATTAGTTGTAAAACAATTATTCCAACCTTAATTCATGGGCTTTCCATATGCAACCCAAATTGCATAGGGGTCCATTTAATATTGTTACCATGTTAACAAGCTTACCTTTGATGCATAAATTAATTTGCCATGCATCATCCCATGATTGTGCATTATGCCATGTTATTGATTGTTTGTCTCTCTGCGTTGTTTGTTTGCTTCTTCTCGGATAGACGACGACGTTGAGACAGACGATACTTACGACACCCCTTCTGAGGATCTAGCTCAGTACCAGGCTGCTGAGTTTGCAGGCAAGTATTCACTCACATGAACCATTGTGTTCCTTTCACCATTGGATACCGATACTTTCCGTTGTCTATTCTGCTAGCCCTATGAATCGTTGCTTCTGTTCGATCCTATCACATGTTATCCTTTAACCCTGATATAGCCTCACCTCCACACCTATAACCCCATTGCTTGTTGCCCGTGTCTTACTAGCATGCTTAGGGTTGTTCCTGCTCGAGTCTGTTACCCGTTAATTTCTGTTACTATTTCTATTATGTTCTGTGGCTCGATTTTAAACAACAACTTGATTACGTTTGAGGTAATAATAATTTGCTGATAAGGCACCGGCAGGAGGCCCGGCGTGGTTTTGAGGCCTGCTAGTGTCGACCCTAATTAGGAAAAAGGTCTTGTCTACTGATCCATGATGAGCGCACTAACCACATGTGGGAAGCGTGTATGGGCGCCCCCCTCAATTTGATTCGATTCGCATCTCGTCCAAATCGCCACACTTAGTTCGGGCTTTCCATTTGATGCACTCATATGCACGTACGAACCCGAGGCCAGGGTGGAACTTTTGTAGTCGGCATTTAGGGCGGCGTGGTCTTAGAGTGCTATGAGGGTCCCCTTTTCTTCGTGGGGCTCGATTAGCCGCGCACGCACAGCACGTGGTTCTTTGGGCTTGATGCGAAGAGGAGTTGAGTTGTGTAGAGTGCCTCGCTTGGTGGGTTTGATTCCCGTCTGGCGGGATATTCTTACGTGTACGGCCAAATTGGTGCACCCCTGCAGGGATAAATCTTCTCGAGAAGCCGTGTTTTCCGCGGTTATGGATGACTTGGTGAAATTGCTGGCTAACAAGTACTCAGAACAATTTACACCTAACTAATGATAACTTGACTAGTAATAGCCTTATTGCCACAATAACTTGAACCATCATTAATCCAACTGTGTGGGTTATCCTCGGATTGCTTCTTTGGATAAGGGGCGAGATCCAGGATGGGTTTGTGTGGAGTTAGTTATAGTTGGTTATGATACGCTATCTTATCTCCTTTCTGTTAGCCGGAAGTTGTATCATGTTCTGTAGTTGGTTAGTGCAGCCAGCTGCCGCATCTTTTGTATCCCCTTTTCTTCCGTTGAACCCAAAGCATCTGTGCTTGGTGTTGACGGGTTACACTTTGGTGAACTGTGACTCTTGCTTGCCAGTACGTTTATGTACTGACTCCTTTGGGGCTGTGGTTTCCGCAGACTACGCTTACGAGGATCCCCGTGATGGCTACTACGTGGAGTTTGACGAGGCTGCTGACGAGTAGATAGCGGACCTGGGCAGGATCCGAGACATCGTGGATGGGCTCCGTCTTTTCATTTCCGGCTTCTTAAGCCTATTTGGATTTTGTCTGTACTCAGACCCTTTGAATACTTCCGCTGAGATGTAATAATGATATGTTGGGACATGTGTCCTCTGGATGATTGTATTTGCTATCTCTGCTCTAGTGAGAGCTATTTGCAACATATTTCTATTTATTTGTGTCTTAGAGATATGTTGTGCTATCATTCTGTTAAACGCCGTTGACGTACCATGTGTGTATGGTATGAAGTACGTCAATGGTAGTATCCTGATTTCTATGGGATGGTTTACGTAGACGGTGAACAGTAGGGGTTGGTTGTCACACCTACGTGTGTTGGCCTACTCGTAAGAGATGCGGGTGCCCGTAAGCCCCGTAATCCAATCAACTACTGTTCAACGGAACTGCGAGTATCCTCTAGAAGTCCGGGTGCGACAATCTGGCGAGATCAGTTTCTCGGTGTGTCGCTGGCGTTCTTGGTTATTCGCGACGATGCTGGCGGCCGGGGCGAGATGGTTCTTCTGGAGCGCGGATGCTAGTCCGGAGGTGGTGGATCTGCCGTTCCTCTCCGACTTCGTCGATGGGAGACGACATATCTTGGTCCAAGACAACACGGGGACGTCCCCCGGTCGACGTGCCACATCAACATGTGCCTTGCTGCGTGCAGCGCGCCTGTTCATCGACTCACAAAGCCTCGTTGGCGATGGTGCTTTCTCGGATCTTGCAATGGTGGAGGCTCGGCGTTTCTTTCGGTGTTCGTCTCGACGACGCTGAAGGAAAACGGCGGCCGCTCGCTACGGTGGTTGCAGTAAACCTTAGGGGTCGTTTTGTATTTCTCGATCTTTTAGGGTTTTATTTGCAAGTTCAGGATAATCTTTTTATCCCGGTCTGTTTTTTAGTTTCCATATGTGTTGCTTATTGTAACTTGATTTTCTATTAATGAAATATGTGGTTGCTCTAAAAAAAAGGCATAGGGATCCTGGTAGCCCACTTGGTGTGTCATCCTATGCTAGGCGTGTCACGCAGGTTCTGACCCCTCGGCTGTCGATCACCGTGTGTTTTAGCCATCGCATTTGTTTAAACCTAAAACCATCCATAAAATTTGAGATTTCGTGAACTCATACTAGGGAGTATTAGAGAGTTGTGTTGCATCAACTATGTTCAAACGTGATCCAAATGAATGAGCTCCAAGATCCTCATGACACCATTAAGAAGACTTTGCAAAGTTCTCAAGGTTAAACAACTATGCCAAAACCATCTTGCATCAACTTTAGCAATTATGCATGTTGCAGCTATAGTAAATAACATGATTTCTTAGTACCTATGTCGACTGAACAAACCGGATCAAGGGGACCGTTTAGCATGGGTGAGACCGGTGCCACAACTACATCAACCATTTTCAGAGGTACCCAAAAACTAGATGAACAACATAAGTCACATAAATCAGCCATTTCCATCCATCTAATCAGCAGTTAAAATACGGGCGCTGGCACGAGAAATGGGCCAACAGCAGTTTTTTGGAACAAAAATATGTACTCATAAAGCTATCATAACATCTGATTACAAGACAAAAAAAGAGCAAAAAGAAAAACATTACCCAAAATCTAAAGGAAAGATTAATGTCGAGTTTACAGATTGTGCTGTCCGAATCTCAGAACCAGAAAGGTCAAGACAGAGAAAGTAGTTCTACCATATAGTCAAACGAGCATATATATATTCAAAAAAATACGAGTAAGGAACACATCCTGGCAAGTCTGTTGCGCCTACTACTTAACTGTTTCACGGGATACTAAGGGCTATGTAATTGCCTTGGACATCATATCCACATTACCAAAATTACGCATTTGACGGTCCACATCCATCCTGGACTCCTCGAGGCGATGTTCGTTGACAACAAAATGAAACCGAACCTACTGCCTCCGAGCTCACAGCTTCACGTGCTCGTTGTCGCTCGGGAACTGCTCAGGTTGACGACCACACTGCGTAGCTAGCTGAGTGGAGCTGTTGGGCGGCGCCTCGAAGACACTTGCTTCAGGGTTCTCTTCTTGGGCTCTCCTGACAATGACGCTTCTGTCAGGGTTCTCTGCGTGTGCTCACTTGATGACGGTGATGCTTGGCTTGGAGTTCTCTTCTTGGTGCGCAGAGGGGGTGCTTCATACACCTCAGGCTCGTCGAGGTCGACAGGATTTGAAGCTGAAGTGCCCATTGCAAACACCTCTCCGCGAGTAGGAGGTGGTGCCCAACCTAGTGGAACCGCTGAACAAAGAATCGACACATGTATAATTATATGTGAGAAAGTGGCAGGAAACAGAAATGAAATAATCAGGAAGAGAAGATATACGTAATGACGTCGCTAAGTAACATAGATGGAATGAGTGCCGAGAGTGGATGGGCATCATAAAAAATACGACTTGTTCATTACTATATTTAACAGTGCTCCTTGGCAGATGCATATAGTACCACGTATGTTTGCATAAGGCATCTCTCACTGTTCAATTTCCATAAACCATACCTGATTTGAAGCATGCACTATACAATAGCTTAGGGGAATGATAACATAACTATGGAAGTCTAAAACAGAAAGGGCTAACAATACAGCAAATCTCTCACTGACTTAACACACCTTCAACTGGCTCAAGAGGCTCTGGTACTTGACGAGTTTCTGAATATGGTGATTGACGAGTTGCTGAATATTTAGGCTTCCTGATGTAGTCTTCTTGCAGAGGTTTGGGGGTAGCCATCGAAAACTGAGATAAATTAACACCTTGTTTAATGTAGTGTGGATTCTCTGCCAGGTACCTGAAAATATCAAAACAATGATTGTATCACTTCTTAGAAGAACTTGCTGGCTTTGTAGTGCTACAACTGGGTGACATGGGCAACAAGCATTAGGCATTTTGTTTTTGAATTCGTGTGCTCACTTCCCAATTTCAACCATTGACCTCATCGTTGTCCCAGACGGGGAAATGTAATACCTGAAAGCAAAATAACTCACGACCGTTATGATCAAGCATTTTGCACATTGGAATACTGAAGCAAATAGCTTCAGAGAACAGGTTTCATGGTTATTGGAGACTTAAATAGGCATCACCGAAATTGATAAGCATAAAAATGGTTGCCCAGACTGACATATTATAAGTAGAAACTCTGAAGTTTCATGAATCATGATTAACAGGAATAAATCTCAAAGAGCAGGCTAGTCCTTCAGCAGGTGTAGCTAATCTAAGAGATAATCAAAAGGCAGACAAAACTTTCCATCAACAAGATGGTGCAAAAGCTATTAAGTACTGTGCAAGGACTAGTTTCTGAAGAAAACAGCGGAAGTACTGAACATAGAAATGACAGAAAAACTTGATTATTAGAAATCACAGATATTACTGCAAGTGCAGGAAAAGAAACAGTGACATACACATCTGCAAACTTACTGCACCCCTCCCCCCTGAGTCTGACCTCTCTATACCAGCCAGGAGGAGGTTGGGCAATGCTTGGTTTGTCAATTGCCCACACCATACTTCCATCCTGTGACATATCTTCTGGGTCATCACATGATAAAACACGGTTCCATTCATGAGCCCTTACACAAAAGAATTGTTTCCGAGAAATACTCTCACGCAGCTCTTCATATTTCTCCTGTGTTGGAACGATCCTCCATTTGAAGCAGTTCGCGCACTGCACAGTATAAGCATCCATAGCTGGTGAACCTCTGGTGTGTCTTTTTGCCTTCTGGGATCTTTGGTGGAGTGGAGTAGAGTGATCTATTGGCTCCGTAAATTTAACTTTTCTTTGCTTGTGATGTGTGGTCTGCGGTTCATGATGGACAAGCTGCTTTGACACGTCTTCCATTGAGTTATCCTTGTCGGTGTAATCATCATCACCATCACTGACGATAAGCTTCCTTCTTGAAATCTGAGACTTGCTCGAATGAACCATCCCTGTCTCAGGGTTATGACCTCGAAAATTCCCCATTAGATAACTGTCTTTTCCTGTAACAAAGATGAAATGGTTCAATAAATACCAGCATTATTTCAGTATGGTTATCACATATGTATTGTTCTGCGCAAAAAAGCAGCAGCATGCTAGCAATCCACGATTTACGACTCCACTATTTACTAGCCTAGAGGATGGAATTTACCAACATAAAGAACTGAAAAAAAAACGAGATCAAATACTTTAACTACAAGCCTATCTTTGGTAGGACTACAGCTACTTATCTGTCAGATGCAGTTATGAAGTTGAATGTCGTGTTTTAAAGAAATTACATGTTTATAATTGTGTAAGAACAGCACATCACACTAAACAAATATCTGAAGCACAGAGCAACATCACAGGACATCATGCGAAGACAATGTGGTACATTGAGTTGCCTGGACGCTCTTACATTGAGTTGTCAGGGCAACATCAGGTTGCCCCAGGAAACATGGCATTAGCACCACACAACCTAACACTTTGAATGGCTAGGTAACCATGCTATATTATTTGCAAATCAAGCAGGTAAAGAATAATGTTAACTGTCCAGGAGGTAACAGACAAAACTAACAGAAATAAGATATTCTTGAAGGTACAAACTACGAGCAAGATGAAACAACAGCAGTTTCGTTACAACCCCATCATCCATAATTCCGCATACCACGAATTGCAAGCATTACATATTGACTAGCGATACCACGTACACCGCAGATTTTTATCAACAATATCCCATCCATGTTCTATTGCATACATTGATGTGAACTAGAAGAATCATGGCAAATGCCAAAAAGAAGAGTTTACAGAGTATAAGACCAATCTTGCCTTTTCTGAATAAACTTTAAAGGCCACCACAAATTTTATGCATACCGATTTATACCAGCCACAGAAAGAGTATCTCTAAATGCAACTCCATAAACACCAGCGGGCTTGGAGAAGAAACTGACGAAGCCGTCGCCACCGGAAGATCCACAGATCCAAGACCCCGACCTCAAAAAAAAAAAAAAAGGCCTCACGCAGCACCGGAGGCCACACCAAAGTTACGGAGAGGAGGCCGGAGGACCAAACTGCAAAGGAATGCCGCTGCCACCGCGTCGACAAACTCTAGCCTCGGCGGACAGAGAGGCCGGCAGGAATTTAGGCCAACGAGCCATCGACTTTGCCGCAGCCGACGCCGTCGAGAAGGAGAGGCTCGAGGAAAAATTAATCGAGAAACAACGCAGATACGTACGACGGTACGAGCACCAAATCTACATCCTGTACAAGGCCGGGGACTAGAGACATCAGGGCCAGAAGACAAGCATTTGGTCGCAAACCCAAAACCCCACCCGAAAGGGTCGACCTTGAGTTTCCAAAAGTAGTAAAAAAAGCAAATCGGCTAGAACGAACACGGCGATCGTCACAAGAACCGCCGGGATTGTCCCCGCCTACGCCCTAGCGGGAAATCGAACGCATGTGGTCGTTCGGCCGGCCGTGCCGAGCCGGCCCGCCCGGACGAGCGCGACTGACCACGTACGGACGGGAGTGCGGTACCGAATGCACGAGCGGGGAGGGGTTAGAGAGAAGGAGGAGGAGAGGTGAGTTAGTGACGTACGTGAGGCCGGCGAGGGAATGCCGCGACCGGGAAATCCGAGGTAGGAAGGGAGGCGACGAGGAGGCGGAGTGGCCGTGGTGGTGTGAGGAGGGAGGAGTGCTGTCACAGTGCAGGAGCTCTCCGAGATGAAAAAGGTAGGTGGGTCGCCGCTTCGGGCCTCCCGACGCTTCAATAATTGCGTGTCACCGTGGCGTGGCTCAAGGTAAATGTGTGTGCACCACTTTGGCAAAATTCGTCACATTCCGTTCCGTTCCTTTCGGTTCGTTCAGGCTGCTCATAGTGCGGAGTAATTTGGAGTAGTAACTTGTCAATGTTACTAGTCTATGTTACTATCCTCATAGTGGGGAGTAACATATGTGTGGTGTCATGCATGTGTGCATTTATTAGTTTTTAGACTCATAGTGTATTGGTATGTCTGATGTTACGGTAACATATTTACCACAACTATCTCTCTCATCATTAATAACGTGCCACGTCATCTTTTTTTTGCCTAAATATGTGTGATGTTACCACCCACTATGAGCAGCATCACAGTCTTATAATTCAAACATTTCGGGGTATCATATTCCGTAGTCCTCTTGATATTAATTCTCACATCGAAATCACCCCAAATGATACCTTCTTCTCCTCGAAACAGGTTTTCGTCCCGCTTTATAAATAAAGTCCAACGGCCGAGCCGATACAAAGTGATGTGGGTGAACCTCTTACAAAGCAGACCAAAGATTAAAAAAAAAATAAGAATAAGGAGAACCAAACTTACCACCGAGGTCACTGGAATGAGCCCAAAGCCTAAGCCTCCACAATGACGCCCCCCAAGAGGGTAACGACGTAGCATGTCGCATCGTCGAGACCGAAACGGTCAAGGGTTTTCACCCGGAGCGCTAACGCGGCGAAAGTAGCCACAACAGCGCCCCCAAGAGGGTAACGATACCCGCAGACATCGCCGTCATTGGCGCCGGAGCGCGGAGCTTTCGCTCGAAAAAACCTACGCACTACGCCCGAGGAGTTAGACCTCCCACCAACCCCGAGAATGGCCTCCACAACATGATCTGGGAGTTGCCGCCACCAATGCCAGGAACCCCGCCGCCCGTTCCTCGCCATCCACACGGCCAAGGAGAGAGCTCATCACCACCGCCACGTCGCTCGGCGCAGAGACACCCGCGCAGTCCACCTTCCAGGGCCGCCGCCCCGGCTTCCACGACCTCAACCCGAGAGGAGGGTGCGACAACACCGTGAGATCAACGGATCGGGTGAGGTAGGAAGGAAAACGATCCAGGCCCGCGTGGACAATATCGTCAACCAACAGGAGAAGATCCGCTGATTTCCACCGCCAATTGTGGTCGCCGACCAGACACAGCAGCAAGGCTTGTCAGGATCAGATCAGCCAGATCATGCAAATCCAGCCCAGATCAGGCCCGACCCGCCCCACTGCCGCGCTGCAGCGCCAAGGCCGTCACCACCGTCCATATACCAACCTATCATCGCCCCTACCGACGCCCTCTTCGCCGAGCACCGCCGCCGCCAGGTTTGAGCCAGAACCACCGGGATCCCTCAACAACATCGCCATCGTGGGCGCGCAGGGAAAAGCACAGAGCGGCCAGGAGCGTGTCAGGCCTAGATCGAGCCCTCATGTCCCAGATCGGGCCCGCCCTAGAGCACGCCATGCCATCGTTGTCGCCTGACGCCGCCTTGGTGCGCCACACAGCTCCCAGAGATCGATCCATTTTGCAACACTATTTTATATCGTAATTTACTGTTATTCATCAATATATTTCATATTATGATGCACTAGTTATGTTATTTCATCTATTTTGCATGTTTTACAATTACTGGAGAATAATTCACCTGGACCAGAAATCAGCTGGAAAAAGCGTCGTTAAGATACCATATCTCTGAAGACCAGAAGAAGAAGCGGGACATCAGGAAGTTCTTATTTCACCATAAGACGAAGCCAGCCAGGAGGGGAGCCAGAGGAGGCCACACAGGGTCCACACCATGTGGTGGCACCCCCTCCCCTTGGTCGCGCCGCCAGGTGGTGTGGCCACCCTGGCCCACCTCTGGCAGAGCCCTTTGGCGTACTTCATCCCAAGAGAACCCTAATACCTACAGAACCATCGAGGAAATATTCCGCCGCCTCCTTAGGGGTGGAAAACAACAGAGAGAGAAAATCTCTCCGGCAGGGAGAAATCTGCCGGGGAAATTCCTCCCAGAAGAGGGGAAATCATCGCCATCATCACCGTCATCGCTCCAGGCATCATCAAGATCATCATCGTCATCGTCATCACCACCAACACCATCATCGTCACCATCCACCTCCGTCCCTCTGTAACAATTAGGGTTCTATATCGTTGTTCTTCACAAGATCTCTCTCCTGGTGTGGATTGCGTGTTTGTACTTGATGCTTACGAGATTTATCGGTGTTTGCACTTTATGACCAGATTGTTATTCATCATTATATCACCTCTGATCATGATCCATATGAAGTCTTGTGAGTAGTTCGTTTAGTTCTTGAGGACATAGGAGAAGTCAAGATGTTAGTAGTGGAATTATGTTGAAGTAATATCTAATGGTTTGATATTTAAATTATGGTGCTATTCTTCTAGTGGTGTCATGTGAACGTCGACTACATGACACTTCTACTTTATGGGCCTAGAGGGATGCATTGTGTATTTGCTACTAATTGTGGGGTTTTGGAGACAGAAACCTAATTCCCTGTTAGGAAACCGATGCACGAGGGAGTGTAGGATCCTAGAGTTTAAGGTTGTGGTTAGATTTATCTTAATTACCTCCTTGTAGTTGCGGATGCTTGCAAGGGGTATAATCACAAGTATGTATTAGTCCTAGTTGGGCGGTGCATTAGCATAGATTCACCCACACAACATTTATCAAAACAATAAATATTAATCAACTGTATGAAGCAAAAGCACTTGACGAAGTTCCCATGTGTCCTCGAGAACATTTGGTCATCATAAGTAAACCAACCGGCTTGTCCTTTGCTCTAAAAAGGACAGGGCCACTTGCTGCAATTATTATTATTGTCTTTTATTTACTCGCACTTAATTTATCCGCTATATAAAAAAAACAGAAAACATGTTTGCTGGTGTTTACAGTGAATCCTCTAACAAACCTGCTTGTCAACACCTTCTGCTCCTCGTTGGGTTAGACACTCTTATTTATCAAAAGTACTACGATACACCCCCTATACTTGTGGGTCATCAAGACTATTTTCTGGCGCCATTGCCGGGGAGTGAAGCGCTATTGGTAAGAGAAACTTTTACTGTGAGTGTTGTTTTTATTTCTGTCTGCTGCTTTATTTTATGAAGAGATCTCCATTTGATTCCCTATTTGGGAGTACTGCTGCTACTGCTAGGGTAGTAGATGACCCGCGGTCTGCTCAATTGGATCCTTTTAAAATACCTATGAAAATTGTTGAACGTGTTATGGATAGCTGCTATTTTGGAGATGGAACTGTCCATCCTTGTGATCATTTACTCTTTATACATGGATTATGCGAGTTGTTCAGGTGTGCAGATATTTCAATGGACCAAGTTAAGAGGAATTTATTCTCTTTATCACTGAAGGGAAGATTTGCGGAATGGTTTAAAATGCTGAAAAATGGCAGATCTATTGGATGAGAGGAAATTGTACCTCTCTTTTCTTCTAAATTATACCCTACCAGTGAGATTCATAAAGATCGGAATCAAATTTATAATTTCTGGTTTCATGATGGAGAAATTATTGCCCAAGTGTGGGGGAGATTGAAGTTACTAATGCTCAAATGTCCCATTCATGAGCTCCCCGGTAATATTGTTATTAATAATTTCTATGTAAGGCTTTCTCTTCATGATAAGGATTTATTGGATGCTTCTTGTTCTGGATCATTTACATGTATGAAAGGAGAAGCTAAATGGGATCTTCTTGACTATATTCAAGAAAATACTGAAGGATGGGAGAATGACAAAGGAAGAAAGTGAGGTATAAATTATGATTATGAATGCATTAAATCTTTTATGGGAACCGATGCTTTTCGTAATGTTAGTATTGCTTATGGTCTTGACTCTAAAATTCTTGCAAACTGTTTTAATGATTTTTCCTCCTATCTTGATATTCCCCAAAAGGAACGGAACAAGTACCATGCACCTTATAAAGATACTGTTAATTGTGTTCCTGCTAGAAATATAATGTTAATCTTGTTGTTCCTGAACCTTGTATTGAGAAAATGCATTTCCCTGTTAAGGTAAAGGAACATTCTATTATAGCTAGTGTGGTTAACAAAAGTACAAAGAAATCTATAAAACCTGATGAACAAATAACCGTTGAACCTACAGTAGCAATATTTAAAGACCTTGTCTCTGAAAGTGTAGAAGATGGACACATTGTCTTCTGTGAAGATGCTTCTAATATTGTTTCACATCCTAGTAGATCTAGGAAAACCAGTGTTTCTGTGCTCTCTGTTAGGATAGGTGATCGGTGCTATTATGGTTTATGTGATATTGGTGCAAGTTCAAGTGCTATTCCTTATGAGCTTTATAGAGAAATCATGCATGAAATCGTTTCTAGTGAACTTGGGGAAGTTGATATGGTTATTCAGCTTACTAATAGACAAACTATCTCTCCAATTGGTATTGTTAGAGATGTAGAAGTTTTATGTGGCCAAACTAAATATCCCGGTGATTTTCTAGTACTTGGTGCAGCTGCTAGTAAAACGTGTCCTATAGTTTTTGGTAGACCTTTCTTTAACACTTGTGGTGCTGTTATAGATTGTAAGAAGGAGAAAATATTAACTAAATTTGACGAAAAATCTTATGAGTTTAATTTTTCTAAATTTGCTAGAGCACCTTATGAAACTGAATTTCCTAATGAAAATTTTAGAGTTGAACAACTTGCCTCTATTTCTCTTGCTCCTAACAATGCTTTGCAGCAATACATGGAGGATCACTAAAGTGAGGTCTTTATGGAAGATATTCTTCTTCGTCAACCAGTGATGCTGAAACACAGTTTACATGTGGAAGATTTGGGTACCACACTACCACCCAAGCAGGATACTGTTTTTTATTTAAAACCTTTACCTCATGATTTTAAATATGCTTATATTGATGATAAGAAAATATATCCTGTTATTATTAGTTCTAAACTTTTAGGTAAATAAGAGGAAAGGTTATTGTAAATATTGAAGAAACACCAATGAGCTATTGGATATACTCTTAATGATTTGAAAGGGATTGCATTAATATGGAACCTAATGCAAAGCCGGTTGTTGAACATCAACACCGTTTAATTCCTAAGATGAAGGATGTGGTAAGACATGAGATATTAAAACTCATTGATGCTGGTATTATTTATCCTATTGTTGATAGTAGATGGGTAAGTCAAGTGAATTGTGTCCCTAAGAAAGGAGGAATTACTGTTGTGCCAAATGAAAGTGATGAGCTTATTCCTCAAAGAGTAGTAGCTGGTTATAGAATGTGCATTGATTTTAGAAAAGTTAACAAAGTTACTAAGAAAGAACATTATCCTTTTCCTTTTATTGATCAAATGTTAGAAAGGTTGTCTAAGAAAAATCATTTTTTCTTTCTCTATGGTTATTCTGGGTCTTCTCAAATCGCTGTTAGGAAACAAGATCAAGAGAAAACAACTTTTACTTGTCCTTATGGAACTTATGCTTATAGATGCATGCCTTTTGGTTTATGTAATGCTCTTGCTACGTTTCAAAGATGCATGTCTGCTATTTTTCATGGTTTTTGTGAAGAAATTGTGGAAGTACTCATGGACGATTTCTCCGTCTATGGAACTTGTTTTGATAACTGCTTGCACAATCTTGATAATTTTTTGTAGAGATGCGAGGAAACTAATCTTGTTCTTAATTGGGAGAAATGCCACTTTATGGTTAATGAAGGAATTTTTCTTGGACATAAAATTTCTGAAAGAGGTATTGAAGTTGATAGAGCTAAAGTTGAAGCAATTTAGAAAATGCCCTGTCCTAGGGATGTCAAAGGTATTCGTAGTGTTCTTGGTCATGTTGGTTTTATAGGAGTTCTATTAAAGATTTCTCTAAAATATCAAAGCCTCTTACTAATCTTCTCCAAAAAGATGTGCCTTTTTTTATGATGATTGCAAAGAAGTTGTCGAAACTCTAAAAAATGCCTTAATTACTGCTCCTATTGTTCAACCACCTGATTGGAATTTACCCTTTGAAATTATGTGTGATGCTAGTGATTTTGCTGTAGGTGTTGTTCTTGGACAACGAATAGATAAGAAGTTGAATGTTATTCGTTATTCTAGTAAAATTCTTGATGCTACTCAAAACAATTATGCTACCACTGAAAAAGAGTTCCAAGCTGTAGTTTTTTCTTGTGATAAGTTTAGACCTTATACTGTTGATTCAAAAGTTACAATTCATACTGATCATGCTACTATTAGATACCTTATGGAAAAGAAAGATGCTAAGACTAGTCTTATTAGATGGTGCTGCTTTTACAAGAGTTTTATTTGCATATTGTAGATAGGAAGGGTGCTGAAAATCCTATTGTTGGTAATTTGTCTAGATTGGAAAACATTGCTTATGACCCTATTCCTGTTAATGATAGTTTTCCAAATGAACAGCTGGCTGCAATAAAAGTAAACTCGCGAGATAGTCCTTGGAATGCAGATTATGCTAACTTTATTGTTTCCAAGTACTTGCCTCCAACCTTTACAACTCAGCAAAGAAGGAAATTCTTTTATGATTTGAGGCATTATTTTTGGGATGACCCACACTTATATAAAGAAGGAGTATATGGTATTATGCAAAAATGTGTTCCAGAACATGAACAACGAGAGATATTGAGAAAATGTCATGGTAGTGCTTATGGAGGACATCACGCTGGAGATAGTACTGCACAAAAGGTTCTACAATTAGGTTTCTATTGGCCTACTCTTTTTAAAGATGCACGAAAGTTTATTTTATCTTGGGATGAATGTTCAAGAGTTGGTAATATTTCTAGACGCAATGAAATGCCTATGAATTATTCTCTTGTTATTGAACCTTTTGACTGGTGGGGATTTGACTTTATGGGTCCGTTTCCTCCTTCTAATGGTTATACTCATATACTTGTTGTTGTTGATTATGTTACTACATGGGTAGAGGCTATACCTACAAAGAGTGTTGATGGTGAAACCTCTTTAAAAATGCTTAAAGATGTTATTTTTCCTAGGTTTGGTGTGCCTAGATATCTTGTGACTGATGGAGGTTCTCACTTTATTCATGATGGTTTTATAAAAACTCTTGCTTAATATGATGTTAATCATAGGATTGCCTCAGCTTATCATCCTCAAACAAGTGGTCGTGTAGAATTATCAAATAGAGAAATTGAATCTATCTTGCAAAAGACTATTCATAAATCTAGGAAAAATTGGGCTAGGAAGTTAAATGATGCTTTATGGGCTTATAGAACTGCTTATAAAAATCCTATGGGTATGTATCCTTATAAAATGGTTTATGGAAAAGCTTGTCACTTGCCTTTAGAATAAGAACACAAAGCTTATTGGGCAGTGAAAGAGCTTAATAAAAAAAATTAAACTTGCTAGTAAAAAAAGGATGCTTGACTTGAGTTCTTTAGATGAATGGAGAAGTGAAGCCTACGAAAATGCTATATTCTTTAAAGAGAAAGTAAAAAATGGCATGATACGAATTCTTAAGAGAGAATTTCATGTTGATGAGAAAGTTCTATTGTATAGGTCTCGTCTTAGATTTTTTGCAGGAAAATTACTCTCGAGATGGGAAGAACTTTTGTTATTGAAGAAGTGTATCGTTCGGGTGCAATCAAAATTGTTTCACTTAAAGATAACACTACGTAAGTGGTGAATGGGAAAAGACTCAAACATTATATTTCCGGGGATTCTTATGATGAAGATGTTGATACTATTCAAGTGGTGACTCCGGAAGATTTTATTAAAGAGAAGATTCCAGAAACTGTAGAGTCCGCTTTCGAATAGGTAACAGTTTTGGTAAGAAAAATTTCGCGTTTTACCTTCCAACTTATATTTTTGCTGTTTTTAGAAAATATGAAAAATAATGAGCCGAAAAAGGGTAGGAAACGGTGCCCGAGAGCACCACATCACCTGGCAGCGCGGGCCCACCCCTGGCCACGCCACCACATGGTGTGTGTGCCTCGGAGCCCGTCTCCGACCCATTTTCGCCATGTACCTTCCTTTTGTTACATAATTTTTAGCTATATAATCTCTCGGACCCCCAAGGTCCGTATATCGTTTTCTTGGCGTGTTTTTGTTTAGATCTGTTCCTGTCAGGATTTGTTATCAGTTTTAGAAGAATCATGGTCTCCGACAACAACAAGGGGAAGGGACCTATGGAAGATGATCTCGAAGACCCTAAGAACGAGGAGGAGGTCGAGAGTGGAGCTGAAGGAGATGTAGAAGAAGAGCCGCATGTGTACCCTCGCACCACCATCGCAAGCATTGGAGTGGTAGCAAACCCCTTCAAAGTCAAGCAAGGGGCACAACTGAGCACTGGAGGGAATGTTCCACGTCACTTCTTAGCTTCAAGGACACCACGTTCAGGAAAGAAAAGCTCCCAATCTGAAGAGGTGGGGGGAATAATTCCAAGAGCTGGGACTCACAGTCTGACAAGTTCACGAACCGTATCGAGCACCTGATGACTCCCAAGTGCAAGAGATCAATTGTAGTACCTTTCGATAAGTATTTGAGTGTCGAACCCACGAGGAGCTGAAGGTAAGCTATCTATTCTCTAAAGCCCTATAACACTCTTATATGGCTGTTTATGCAAAGCAATAAGTTTGACTAAAAGGAACTAACTAATTAAAAGCAAGTGACGTGGAGTGTGGTTTGTCTAGTAACTAGTGAAGCAAGTTTAAAATGCAAGTTTCTAAGCAAGTTTCACAAGTAGCAAGCAGCAAATATCTCAAGTATCTCAAGGGAGCAGAGTGTGGTTTGTCTAGTAACTAGTGAAGCAATTTAAAATGCAAGTTTCTAAGCAAGTTCACAAGTAGCAAGCAGCAAATATCTAAGTATCTCAAGGGAGCAAGTGTTCTAGCAATAGGTGTTCGTTCGTGTGGTTGTCACAATTAGTGAGGCACATGTTTTAGTCTTAGTTGTTTCTTCTAGGAAGGAGCCATGAATATGTATAGTCAAGTAAATGATCTACAACCCCTTATGATGGATCATTGTGCCAAGTAAATGACTGCACAAGATTGATTAAGACATAAAGTCCCACCATAGCCTTACGTTCTAAGGCCCCCTATATATATCCCCCAATAACTTCACTTTGTGGCTCGGTCTCAGGTTACTGTCACTCCCAAGTCACCGCCACTCAATTATGCTACCGGTGATCACCTTACATGCATTCCCCAAAATACGCGTGCACTCATATATTGTACATAAAGACAATCATAGAAGATAACAAACTTGTATGCAACCAATCAACGAACTATTTCACCATTGCCAAGAACAATTCACTACTCAAACATAGACGGGGAGACCCAATACATCAAGGGAATATAGTATTGCGTCATACATCGTGTTTGCCAAGAGATTACAGTGGAGAGATGGAGATGATCTTGCTATATATGTTGATGATGAACACGCCGGAGGGGGGTGGAGCCCTCCGGGGGTGATCCCGGCGGCGTTTCCCCCCTCCGATCTTCTCCGGCGGCAGCCTTCTGTCTCTATGTTTCGTGGTTTCGTCTCTCGGCGCCGCCTCCTTCTCGAAAAGTCCAGGGGACCCTTTATATAGTCGTTTTTAGGTCACGAGACACTCGGGAGAAGAAAGATCGACGGCATCGGAGCCACGGGGGCAAAAAGGGGGCCCCACACGCGGCCAAGGAATCTGGCCGCGTGGAGGGTCCTCTTTTCCACCTGGTTGGCCTTTTGGCCCTCTACTTTGGCCCATGGTCTTCTTCTCGAAAATTCTGAACCGTGCTCTTTGGCCTTGCCCTTTTTGGAGTCCCGAAGCTCCCGGAAAGTCTGAAACACTAACAAGTACGTTTTCTGAAAAACAGGGTTAGAACCAAAAGAAGGGGGATTGTTCAGAAAATTTTATAAAACATGAAAAATATGAATCATAATAAGTTGAAAAAAGTAATAACATGAATGTATGCATTTTACTGCATCAGACCATAAGTGATTTTTGATTATTGGGAGTGGTTATTTATTGGCCACCTTGGCTTGTTCCTTGGGGAGCGTATCATCCTTTATCTTTCACCTTTTTACTTTTAGTAGAGTCATATCATGAGTAGAGAAGTTATCATATAGGATGGTTTGAAGTGTGGAAGTATCTCTCCTTTAGTTGGTTATCTATGTATTCCTTCGGTATGTGACTCATCCGATTATCCAAGTAGAATTTTATTTAGTGGAGTATTTCTTGAGTGTTTTGGTACTGTAGGTGAAATGTTATGTGAGTTTGCATGCTTGATCAAGGTTGAAATAAATTAGTTTTGATGCATGTATAGCTCTCCTACAAGTCTCTATAGTAGTTTCTATCATATAGTTGCTTGAAAATCAATTTTTATGGTGCTTGTCAAAAATATCACAGATGGAGCATAATGTACACGAACTTAACCAAAATGAGTTGGAGGTGCATGAGGTCATGCAAGTACACCGAGAAGAAAGAGTGTTCCCATACATTTATCCATGCCATGAGTTTATGCATGTTGCGGGAATCTTGCAAGATTTCCGAACTCTTGTCTCTAATGCAGGATTGGAACATTTCATCGAGGGTGAACCTATGCAACACATTAAACTAACTATGGTTGTGGTGCAGCATTTTAGTTTCAGCTAGTCCTCACCTAACCCCATAGTTCATTACAAAATTTATAATCAAGCTGTCAACTTGCCTTTCAATGATTTTTGTGCAGCTATCAGGGTGCCACAGCGGGGATCACGGGGGAAGATAAGAAGGCAGCACAAACCACTAATGGATTTATATCAAGAAATTTTCCAAGAGATAAGTTTCTCATAAGAGAGTGGTAAAATTCGAAACATTCAACTTCCATCTATTCACTATTTTGCCTATTTTATTGCCAAATGTACGTGCTTGCTAGAAAAACTGCAAACAAGTTATTTGTTTATGATCTAGCTTTTATCTCAGCTGTGTTGAAGCATGATAGGTCTTATAATTTTGGTGCTCTAATTGCTTTTCGTCTTGCTGCTAACCACGAGAAGGGCGAAATTTGTGGAGGTCTCGTTGCTTCTCGTTTACTAGCTTTGCATGGTGTGGAGCCACACCACTTAGACTTTCAGTTCCCAGTAGAGAGGCTTGATCTTAATTCCATGATACAACATAAATTTGTTTCCTCCTATGCTAACTTCGACAATTTATCCTATGAAATAACTTTCTCCAACAAATCAATGTGGAGGGTAGCTAAATCTGATAGAGTAGTCAATTTGCCTGCGCCTCTTTTGTTTAACGTTAATGTCAGGGAAGGATGGTCACTCTCAAAGAGTGAATTTGATGCATACATGGAGGAGCATCCACATCATGTAGAGGATGCTGGAGAGGGGGACGAAAGTGATTTTGTCCAGGCCTCCGACACTACGGGGTTTCCGTACCAGCACCATGGTTATGATTTTCCGCCTGCCGCATCATCTTCTTTATGGGCGCCTGAGTACGACCGTGCTAGGGATGACCCACCGGCGTGGGGTTACTACCCGCGTCATGATTGATCTCCACCTAGGCCAAAAGTCTAAGCTTGTGGGGAGTTATGCCGACATCACACTCATCTAGATATCATGTTTCTGTCGGTTCTTTGTATATCCATGTTTTCGTGTCTTTCGCTTCTTTTTGTTTTTATTGTTTAGTTCTTACTTTCCAAAACGCAAAAAGACCAAAAATATTATTTTTGTTTCTCTTTATTTGTTTCTTTAGTTTCTTTCATTGGTTTGCTTTGTTTTCTAGTTTTGGTTTAATATTCAAAATCCAAAAAGATTTTGCTTTATTTACTTGTTTTCTTTTTGTTCTTGTTTTAAATTCGAAAACCCAAAAAAATTGTTGTTCTTTTTTGGTTTTGTAAAGTTTGCTTCAGAGTTCAACGGTCTTCCGTGTCTCCATTGGAGCTTGGTTATCATTTTATAGCATTCGATCCACACAAGTGAAGAGTAATAATGACGATTTACGACAATTCGAGTTGTGGTGAGAGGCTGGTATGAACTCTATTTGTTTTCATTTTTGTACATATACTCATCCATGTGGACGTGCTTAGTTTGTTCATGTAAGGTGTATGTTATTTAATGTATGCTTAGTAGTTCATACTCTCTCATGTTTAGTTCCAACTTACTAATCGTAGAAAGCATGTCGTATACATGTTTTCTTGCATTGTTTTATTCATAGAAGGGTATGAAATTGTGGTATCTCCCTCTGAATGTTTCGGTTGAATCGACTTGGCACATGCCCACACATGCATAAGACTAAAAACAAAACGCAAATTAAGCTTTGATGAATTATTTTGCCTCAGAGTATTTGTATCACTTTTATGCCCCTGTTAATTTTGTTCTGTCGCAAGTATGATTATGACAGTGGTTGCTCTCTTGATTGTCGCTCCGAGTCTATTGCTAGTCTTCACTTGTACTAAGTGTGAGCTCTACTCGTGTATCCAACTCCCCAAAATCAAAGTTTTCCAAATGCGTCCACCATACCTGCCTATATGTGGTATTTCACCGCCACTCCAAGTAAATTTTCATGTGCTACCTTTAAAACCTTCAAAAACTTCTCATTTTGTGACACTTTTGTAGCTCATGAGGAAGTAGTAGTTGAGTTTGTTATCTTCCATATTAATTAAGTACCCCGACTTGCATGCTTCATCTGCTCGTCATTAATTTTGCAAAGAGCTGGTTAGACCATTATAACATCTGAAAGCTAAACAAATAAATAGACACTCCTCCATAGTATGAGATTGTTGGCATATACCCGAGGATTTGGTTAGCCATGGTTTGCGAAAGCGAGGTGGGGATGAGTGTCATACTATATGAAGAGCATGCTATAAATGGTTAACATAAATAACTCAGAACCGCTCTCAACTTGTTTAGTATGGAAGATTATAAGGACTCTATTACCATTCGTTGACATGAACAATCACCTCTCAAAATCATTTTACTTCTGTTTTCAATAAAATAAAAGGCTCTAGCACATGTTAATCCCTGCTTCCCTCCATGAAGGGACTTTATTTTACTTTTACGTTGAGTCTTCACCTTCTCACTGTATGCACCTTTTTGAGATCATAACTGTCATTCTTAGTATAATGTGCTTGTCCCAGAACACGGTTGATTGTGGTATAACTTTGATGCTTTTATCTTTGATGTATTTACTTCTAGTCTTCACTTGAACCTCAGAGGTATCCTAGCATTTATGTTTTGATCCACTATTAATGGCAAGCAAGATACCACTTTATCATATCTTATTATGAACATTGCAATCTTGTGAATTGATATATTTCATGTTGCTCATTATTAGTGTGTTGGAATCTTTTCATGGTTTGCATAACTATTAGGTGGCTTTATTTGCATACTTCTTATTATGAATTGCCTAAGCACTTGATCATATAGTGATAATATTTACATCATATGAATCAAATGTGTTTCTAAAAGTTATTTTATCGCACTCAGTTGTTAAGTGAATTGCCCGAGGACAATCAATAAGCTAAGCTTGGGGGAGTTGATACGTCCAAAATGTATCTCCTTTTCTGAACACTTTTTCCGTTGTTTTTATCTAAGATTGTGAGTTTTGGATGCAACTAACACAGACTAATGTTGTTTTCAGCAGAATTACCTTGGTGTCTCTTTTTTGTGCAAAAAAACCAACTTTCAGGAAATTGCCCGCAAAAGATCGTGAAGTCCTTATTTTACCCGAAGAACTCGGAGCCAGAAGAAGAGCCGGAGGGGGGCAAGGAGGGGCCCACACCATGGGGCTGGCGCACCCCCTAGGTCGCGCCGCCTTGTGGTGTGGCTTCCCCAGGCACCCCCTCGGGCTCCCCTTTCGACTATTTAACCCCCGTGACCTAAAAACCGGGGGGGGGGTCGTCATATTCCAGAGAAACACACCAGAGCGCCATCGCCACCTCGAAACCAAATTCGGGGATCATAAGTTCCTGTTCTCGCACCCTGCCAGGACAGGGATTCAAATGAGATCATCACCATCGTCATCGCCACCATGATGGTGCAGGGCTTTCACTCGTTGGGAAACCCCGAGAGGAAGGTATGAAGATCACAACAGCAAGTTTTCCCTCAGAAAGAAACCAAGGTTAAATCGACCACTAGGAGAAACAAATCACTTCCGAAGGTCATGCGGCTGATGTTGGAAGGGCGCACTACCAGTTTAGAAGCAACATAGAACCCACACAACACAATCAAATAACTTGTCCCCAACGAAGGAGTGAGGTTGTCAATGTCACCCGGTTTTGCTGAAAACAAAGAGGTTAAAGTATGGTGTGGAAAACAGTAGGAAAACAATAGTAACATTATGAAACAGTGATGGCAGTGGTTGTATTATTAGTGTAAGGAAAATGGACCGGGTTCCACAGTTCACTAGTAGTGTCTCTCCAAAACAGATAGATAACATATTGGGTAAACAAATTACAGCTGGACAATTGACAGATATAAAGGATGCACCATAGTGCATATGCATGACGTTATGATTACTATGTGATTCATGCGGGCATTACAACAAAATACATAGACCGTTATCCAACTGCATCTATGACTAATAATCCACCCTCAGAATGTCATCCGAGCAAACCTTGGGTATTAAGTTGTAAGCAACTGATAATTGCATTAAGCAAAGTGTGTAATGTAAACAAATGTAAACATCGTTGTTTTCTCCCTAATGGCAACAACACATCCCCCACCCGTTACGTTTCTGTCACTCGAGCGTGAGTAAAAGGGAGGCATGAACCCACTATCGAGCATAAATACTCCCTTTTGGAGTTACTAGAATCTACTTGACCAGAGAATTTACTAATAACGGAGAGCATGCAAGATCATAAATAACATACACATGAATAAAATATGACAGATTGATAATCATTGGACATAGCATTCAATATTCATCGGATCCCAACAAACACAACATGTATCATTACAATAACATGATCTTGATCATGTAGGGCAGCTCACAAGATCTAAACATGAGGCATAAAGGGAAGAACAACCATCTCCCTACTACTATGGACCCGTAGTCCAAGGATGAACCACTCACTCATCATTCCGGAGGCGGGCATGGTGGTGTAGAGCCCTCCGGTGATGATTCCCCCTCCCTACAGGGTGCCGAGGAGAGGTCGAGAACCCTCCCGAACTAGGGTTGACGATGACGGAGGTTGCGCGTGTTTTTTTGTGGAAAAGGCTTCTGTATTTAGGGTTAACCTCCCGAGAGGTATAAATAGGAGAGAGGGCAATGTCGGTGGGCGGCCAGGGGGCCACACCACCCATGGGCATGGCCAGGGGCGCCGCCCTATGGTGTGGGGCCCCTGTTCCCCCCTGCGGGTCCTCTCCAGACTCCGTGTGCATGACAGATTTCTAAGACTTCCGGGCTTTAAATCGTCCAATTCCGAGAATATTTCCAGAACAACTTTTCTGAAACTAAAAACAGCAGAAAACAGAGACTAGCTCTGTGGCATCTTGTCAATAGGTTAGTTTCATAAAATCAATAAAAATGGCATAAAGTGTAAAAGAAACATGTAGCATATGGCATGAAAACAACATGGAACATCAGAAATTATGGATACGTTTATGACGTATTAACATCCCAAGATTAGTTCCTACTCTTTCTCGAGTAGGTAAACGATAAAAACAAATAAATAATTTCTGAGGTGACATGCTACCAACATAAACTTGATCATCGTAGTAATGTAAAGCATGTAAACTAGGATCAAATGAATAAGGGATGTGGTTTATAGTTGATATCAAATGGAATAATGTATAAACCATTAGGAATAACAAGGTAAAAAAATTCAGTGAATCAATACTAAAAGACAATATACCGTGCAATGGTTTATTAAAGATGATTTAAGCTTCAAGAACAACAGTATAATCATACAAGGCATCAAACTCTCACAACAACTCCTATTAGTATCAAGTCAAGAGACAACAATATGCACGTAAGAAAATCATTAAGATATTTGTGCACTTAAAACAAGCAAGCGTTCTGTATTGGTCCCTGGCATCAGGATGTTATGGCTAAAAGAACATTATGGGGGGTTTGGATGGTCAATGGAAGGAAGTCTCACACAACTGAAAGTGATCATTAGACAAGAGAAAGTCTTATAATCGAAGTTATGCAAGGAGTAGTGATTGCCACAAAATGAATCCACATAGAGCTATAAGTGTATGAAAGCTCTCCAATGGAACTAGTGGGGGTGCATCCAACTTGCTTGCTCACGAAGACCTAGAGCACTTTCTAAAAGTTATTTTATCGCACTCAGTTGTTAAGTGAATTGCCCGAGGACAATCAATAAGCTAAGCTTGGGGGAGTTGATACGTCCAAAATGTATCTCCTTTTCTGAACACTTTTTCCGTTGTTTTTATCTAAGATTGTGAGTTTTGGATGCAACTAACACAGACTAATGTTGTTTTCAGCAGAATTACCTTGGTGTCTCTTTTTTGTGCAAAAAAACCAACTTTCAGGAAATTGCCCGCAAAAGATCGTGAAGTCCTTATTTTACCCGAAGAACTCGGAGCCAGAAGAAGAGCCGGAGGGGGGCAAGGAGGGGCCCACACCATGGGGCTGGCGCACCCCCTAGGTCGCGCCGCCTTGTGGTGTGGCTTCCCCAGGCACCCCCTCGGGCTCCCCTTTCGACTATTTAACCCCCGTGACCTAAAAACCGGGGGGGGGGGGTCGTCATATTCCAGAGAAACACACCAGAGCGCCATCGCCACCTCGAAACCAAATTCGGGGATCATAAGTTCCTGTTCCCGCACCCTGCCAGGACAGGGATTCAAATGAGATCATCACCATCGTCATCGCGACCATGATGGTGCAGGGCTTTCACTCGTTGGGAAACCCCGAGAGGAAGGTATGAAGATCACAACAGCAAGTTTTCCCTCAGAAAGAAACCAAGGTTAAATCGACCACTAGGAGAAACAAATCACTTCCGAAGGTCATGCGGCTGATGTTGGCAGGGCGCACTACCAGTTTAGAAGCAACATAGAACCCACACAACACAATCAAATAACTTGTCCCCAACGAAGGAGTGAGGTTGTCAATGTCACCGGTTTTGCTGAAAACAAAGAGGTTAAAGTATGGTGTGGAAAACAGTAGGAAAACAATAGTAACATTATGAAACACAGTGATGGCAGTGGTTGTATTATTAGTGTAAGGAAAATGGACCGGGTTCCACAGTTCACTAGTGGTGTCTCTCCAAAACAGATAGATAACATATTGGGTAAACAAATTACAGCTGGACAATTGACAGATATAAAGGATGCACCATAGTGCATATGCATGACGTTATGATTACTATGTGATTCATGCGGGAATTACAACAAAATACATAGACCGTTATCCAACTGCATCTATGACTAATAATCCACCCTCAGAATGTCATCCGAGCAAACCTTGGGTATTAAGTTGTAAGCAACTGATAATTGCATTAAGCAAAGTGTGTAATGTAAACAAATGTAAACATCGTTGTTTTCTCCCTAATGGCAACAACACATCCCCCACCCGTTACGTTTCTGTCACTCGAGCGTGAGTAAAAGGGAGGCATGAACCCACTATCGAGCATAAATACTCCCTTTTGGAGTTACTAGAATCTACTTGACCAGAGAATTTACTAATAACGGAGAGCATGCAAGATCATAAATAACATACACATGAATAAAATATGACAGATTGATAATCATTGGACATAGCATTCAATATTCATCGGATCCCAACAAACACAACATGTATCATTACAATAACATGATCTTGATCATGTAGGGCAGCTCACAAGATCTAAACATGAGGCATAAAGAGGAGAGAACAACCATCTCCCTACTACTATGGACCCGTAGTCCAAGGATGAACCACTCACGCATCATTCCGGAGGCGGGCATGGTGGTGTAGAGCCCTCCGGTGATGATTCCCCCTCCCTACAGGGTGCCGAGGAGAGGTCGAGAACCCTCCCGAACTAGGGTTGACGATGACGGAGGTTGCGCGTGTTTTTTTGTGGAAAAGGCTTCTGTATTTAGGGTTAACCTCCCGAGAGGTATAAATAGGAGAGAGGGCAATGTCGGTGGGCGGCCAGGGGGCCACACCACCCATGGGCATGGCCAGGGGGCGCCGCCCTATGGTGTGGGGCCCCTGTTCCCCCCTGCGGGTCCTCTCCAGACTCCGTGTGCATGACAGATTTCTAAGACTTCCGGGCTTTAAATCGTCCAATTCCGAGAATATTTCCAGAACAACTTTTCTGAAACTAAAAACAGCAGAAAACAGAGACTAGCTCTGTGGCATCTTGTCAATAGGTTAGTTTCATAAAATCAATAAAAATGGCATAAAGTGTAAAAGAAACATGTAGCATATGGCATGAAAACAACATGGAACATCAGAAATTATGGATACGTTTATGACGTATTAACATCCCCAAGATTAGTTCCTACTCTTTCTCGAGTAGGTAAACGATAAAAACAAATAAATAATTTCTGAGGTGACATGCTACCAACATAAACTTGATCATCGTAGTAATGTAAAGCATGTAAACTAGGATCAAATGAATAAGGGATGTGGTTTATAGTTGATATCAAATGGAATAATGTATAAACCATTAGGAATAACAAGGTAAAAAAATTCAGTGAATCAATACTAAAAGACAATATACCGTGCAATGGTTTATTAAAGATGATTTAAGCTTCAAGAACAACAGTATAATCATACAAGGCATCAAACTCTCACAACAACTCCTATTAGTATCAAGTCAAGAGACAACAATATGCACGTAAGAAAATCATTAAGATATTTGTGCACTTAAAACAAGCAAGCGTTCTGTATTGGTCCCTGGCATCAGGATGTTATGGCTAAAAGAACATTATGGGGGGTTTGGATGGTCAATGGAAGGAAGTCTCACACAACTGAAAGTGATCATTAGACAAGAGAAAGTCTTATAATCGAAGTTATGCAAGGAGTAGTGATTGCCACAAAATGAATCCACATAGAGCTATAAGTGTATGAAAGCTCTCCAATGGAACTAGTGGGGGTGCATCCAACTTGCTTGCTCACGAAGACCTAGAGCACTTTTGAGGAGGCTAATCATTGGAATATACAAGCCAAGTTCTATAACGTAAAGTTCCCCACATAGTTATGCAAGTCATAATATGAAAACTCTTCCCAAACTGAAATATTGGTGCTGACAAAGCACAAGTGTGGAATATATGATAGTAGTAATGCCCCCTCTCTCTTTCTCTCTTTATTATCTCTCTTTGGCCCTTTCTTTCTTTTTTGGGCGTTTTCTCTTTGTTTTTATTTTTTTGATATATAACCTCGCTGGTAGGGGCAACACTCTATTTTACAATGAATCATCGCACTTTTAGTACTATAACTCAAACTGAAATATCTCTGATGTTTATAAAGCTAAATTCTCCTGCCAATGTAGCAGTATGCAAAATAACAATGAAGCATGGCATCAAGTAACATAATAAAGTTGGATGTTGTATGGCAATATATCTCGGAATGGCTATGGAAATGTCATGGTAGGTAGGTATGGTGGTTGTTTTGAGGAAGATAATTTTTTGGCTTATGTGTAGAAGAATAAAGTTCTCCCTCGGAGTTTGGATGCACTAGCGAAGTTTGCACCAACTCTCAATGTGATAATGAGCAATGCACAGTACCAAAGAGGCTAGCAAATATGGATGGTGGAAGTGCCAGAAAACTGTAACATAGAACTCACAAGTTAAAAGATTACAACTAAAATCATGATCTTACAAGACATAATGAAAATCACTCCAAGAGGGTCTATGGCAGTGACAAGTCACTGTTAGCTACCCCGACCGTAGCGCGTAACAAAAAGCCATTACGATTGCTATCGGCAAAGGAAGTAATATACCATTATCCTATCAACTGGTTATTTGAGTGTTGCATAGTTTCAAGCTTTTAGACCAACCATTAATTGCTTTTTACTCTACTAAACCAGCAAGTTTACCATTAAGCATATTAATATCTAAAAACAACAGCAAATAATCAAGTGAAACAATTTAGTAATCTACAAGAATATGCAAGTTTTCCCCATTATACCATCTACCACATGTAGCATTTTCTATTTCCATCAAGCACCATTAAAAGTGGCTGTGATGTGGCTTGTATTCAGGAAACAAAAAAGGAAAATTTTGATAGACAAGTCATTAAAAGTGGCTGTGATGTGGCTTTTTCTCCACTTTGTGGGGCATCTGGAGGAATCCTTGTTTTCTGGAAATCAAATTTGTTTGATGGAATATTAATTGAGTCCAAAAGTTTTGGACTTATCATTTCTTTTAAATCTCTTCATAATAATCAGAAGTGGACACTTGTGGTGGTTTATGGACCATACCATGGTGAAGAGAGAGATAATTTTGTTAGCTGGATGTATGATCTTGTTATTCCTGATGATAAATTGTGGATCTTTCTTGGGGACTTTAATTTCATTCGATCACATCAGAACAGAAACCTTCCTGGAGGAAACTTGAATGATATGTTTGTTTTCAATGACATTATTGGACATCTTGGACTGTTGGAACTACCTTTAAAAGGAAGAGAGTACACTTGGTCCAACATGCAATAGTCCCCCCTATTGCAACAGTTAGATTGGTTCTTTACTAGTTCCAGTTGGATCACTGCTTACCCTAATACTGTTGTAACAACAATGGCTAAACCAACCTCTGACCATGTTCCTTATCTAGTTAATATTGACACTGTGATCCCTAAGGCTCAGCTTTTTAGGTTTGAAATCTTTTGGGTTGATCAGCCAGGGATTTTTGACTGTGTGAAAAAAGTTTGGGAGCAGAAACTAGTGGGCTTTTCTTCTGCTGCAAGCTTGGCCAGGAAACTGAAGATGCTAAGGCATGAGATAAATAAGTAACTTTGTCTCAGATGAAGCTGCTATTTTCTAAGTGCAATGTGGTTATTCTGTTGTTTGATAATCTTGAGGAGGAAAGGCCTCTCTCAATTGCAGAAAGCAATTTAAGGAATATTGTTATAAAGCACCATGCTTCCCTTTTGAGGGTGCAATATCAATATTGGAAAAAGAGATGCTCCATCAGGTGGATTAAGCTTGGAGAGGATAATACTAACACTAGTAGAGAAATGGCTATAGCCACCATTCTACCGCTCGCGGACACTTTTTTTTGTTCGTCAAAGCAAATACTGTTGGCGAACAATTTTTTTAGTTCGCCAGCGATATGTTAAGTACCATTGGCGAACAACAAATTTTGTTTGCCAGCGGTATGCATCGACGGAGTGCCATATGGTGCGACCAAGTATCGCTGGCGAACAAATATAACTGTCGGCCAGCAGTAAGAAATTAGCGCTGGCGAAATAAAGAGGTGCGTCAGCGGTGTTTGCACGTCTGCACACGCACGTACAATCTCTATTTATCTCCTCTTCTCTCTACCTGTTGGCTCTCTCTTATCCTCTTTCTTGTCTCCAATCAGTCCACATCTCCATCCCGCACCATAGCCCCGCCGCTCACCACAAACCAGCCTCCGGCCGGCGCTCCCCCAAGCAACGCCCTTCCCCAACCCCGTCGAGCGCTGCCCCCAGTCTCCTACAGCGCCGCCCGTGTGCTCGCCCATCTGCCGCCCCGGCACACGCGCATCTATCTCTGCGCGACCCCCTTGCGTGCGAGCTCGGCACCGCCCCAGTCCGCCTCCACTCACTCTGTTGATGCCACCAGCTTGCCCACCCCCGCGCCACCACCGCCGCTCTCGAGCTCGGCCATGGACAGGCCGCCGTCCTCTGTGCTCGCCTCCTGCTCCATGCTTCCCGTACATGTTGTTGTCCGCGTCCGGATCGAGCGGCGGCACGGCGAGTTGTGTCGTACGTGGAATCGAAGCGGATCGAGTCCAGGGCTAGGGGATGGGCGATGAGGGCGACAGGGAGGCCGAGCCCGGGAACCGCGGTGTAGCAGTCCGGTGGCGCGTTCGATGTGGAGGTGAAGTTGAGCCCGGGATCTGCTGCCCGCTCTCCCTCCGCGTCCCTGGAGTCGCCTCCTCGCCCGATTCAAGCCAATCGAGTGCAGAGTCTGGTTTTGTGATTTGCTTGGCTGACGGATGCCTCCCCTGGAATCCGTTCCATTTAGTTGGCTGCGGGATGCCTTGCTTTTGCATCGCTGTGGCAGATCCGTTCTGGCTGGGTGGTTACCTACTAGTAGTATCTAGGTAGTCTTAGCATTGGATTAGCATATTGTTAATCGATCATGTAATTTTTATTTTGAAACTAATCGATCATGTACATGTTGATCACATACTGTTAATCCATCGTGTATTTGTTCTCGTGGTTCTTTTAGTACCACCGTATATACTTCTATCAGTTATATATTGAGATTCTTCTTCTATTTGATCCGTGTTAATATATTATGTTCATCGTTACTATTTTGTAAAAAAAATGAATAGCGCTGGCGAACACACCCCGCTAGCACTAGCAAACTTAGCAACTTAGCGCTGGCAAACAAAAGAGTTGTTCGCCAGTGGTATCTACGGCTACTACTGGCGAAGTGCTGTTCGCCAGCGGTAACCCGTTACCACTGGCGAGTTACCGCTGGCGAACAACGCTTCGCCAGCGGTAGGCAAAAAGTGTTCGTCACCGGTAAGGGTTTTCCTACTAGTGTAAGTTTTTCCATGCAATGGAAACTGAGAGATATAGGAGAAATTCCATTGCTAGTATTATGTTGGATGATGGGCATATTGTTACTGATCATCATCAAATTGCTGGAGCTGCTTGGCTATGTTATAAACAAAGAATGGGGATTTCTCATGGTATTGATATGAAATTTAATCTCTCTACTCTGGTTCACAGAGTGCAAGGTTTGGAAGATCTGATTAGGCCTTTTTCTGAGGAGGAAATGAATGGAGTCATTAATAAAATGCCTTTGGACAGGGCCCCTGGGCCTGATGGTTTTAATGGCATTTTCTTGAAAAAATGCTGGGAGATAATTAAGCAGGACTTTTATAAGCTTGCTTATGATTTTCATGGCCATGGTGTGTCACTGGAAAATTTAAATTGCTCATTTATTACTTTGGTCCCTAAGAAGTCAGTTCCTGAAAAGATGTCTGATTATCGTCCTATTTCTCTTACTAATGTGGGTTTGAAATTCCTGACCAAGCTAGTGGCTGACATACTGCAAGTTAGAATGATGGATTGTATTCATAAGAATTAGTATGGTTTTATTAAAGGTAAATCAATTCATGACTGTCTGGCTTGGTCTTTTGAGTATTTGCATTAGTGTAAAGCCTCCAAAAAGAAAGTGGTCATTCTTAAGTTAGACTTTGAGAAAGCATTTTATTCTATTGAGCATGATGCCATTTTCTTAATGTTGAGAGAGTTGGGGTTCCCTGTAGGATTCATTTAGTGGATTAGAAATATTTTGCAATCAGGTACCTCCTCTGTGTTGGTGAATGGAGTGTCTGGCCGAAATTTCCACTGTAAGAGGGGAGTGAGACAAGGTGACCCATTATCACCTCTACTGTTTGTTCTGGGTTCTGAGCTGCTATAGTTTGTGATTAATGATCTGCTGGCTGGAGATCTTATTAAACTGCCAATTCCAATAAATGGTCCAGAATTCCCTGTGGTCCAGTATGCTGATGACACTATTATGGTGATGGAGGATGATTCTGATCAGTTGGCTATCTTAAAGAAAACTCTACAAGATTTTAGTGTGTCAACAGGACTCTCTGTGAATTTTTATAAGTCTTGTATGCTTCCGGTTAATATCACTGATGAGGAAGTTCAACAGTTGGCTGCTGATTTTGGATGTTTAGTTGGTACTTTTCCTGTCACATATCTTGGGTTGCCTATGGGTACTACTAGACCCCACATGGTTTATTTCATGCCTCTAGTGGATAGACTGGAAAGAAAACTCACTGCTAGCTCTAGCTTTCTTGCTTATGGAGGTAGGCTACAGCTGATTTCATCCTGCCTCTCTTCCATGCCTATTTATTTCTTATGTTCTCTAGAAATCCCAGCTGGCATTGTGAAGCAAATGGATAGAATTATCAGACAGTGTTTATGGAGAAAACTGAAAATCAGTCTAGAAGCCAATCCCTAGCTGCCTGGGATATGGTTTGTAAGCCAAGAAAAAGTGGTGGTTTGGGTATTCTCAATTTTAAGAAACAAAATGAAGGCCTTCTGATCAAGAACCTGTTAAAGTTTTTTTAATAAGGAATCCATTCCTTGGGTTGATCTGGTATGGCAGTACTATCCCAATGGTGTTCCTCAAGTGGCTAATCCATGTGGTTCCTTCTGGTGGAGAGATATCATGAAATTATGCAGCAAATTCTTTGAATTTTCCTCTGTCCAGGTTAGATTGGGTGACACAATTTTGTTTTGGTCAGATACCTGGCCGGGTGCTCCTTTGAAAGAGAAGTTTCCGAGGTTGTTCTCTTTTGTCTTGGATGCAAGCATTTGATGAGTTCCAGCAGTTGTAGACCATGTTGCATCAGGTGTAGTTGAAACCAAGTGAGAATGATGTTTGGAAAACTAGCTGGAAAGATGGGGCCTATTTTTCTAGGATTTATTACAAACATTGCTTCAGGGATGTCAATGCTAGTGCCATTTATACTCAAATTTAGAAAAGTAAGGTGACCCATCGGATTAATTTTTTGCTTGGCTACTTGTTAGTGATTGTTTAAACACTAGAGACATGTTGAAACACAGGCATTGGAATGTCACAGATTTAACACATTGTGAGCTATGCCCCACTAGAGCTTTGGAGGATTGGATGCATCTATTTTTCCTTTGCAATTTCAGTTCAAGGATTTGGACCTATTTACAAATTGTTTGGGAGCCTGGTGACACCTTTGAGCAAGTAGTCAATGTATCTTTAAAAAAGTTCAGTAAACCTTTCTTCACTGAAGTGGTTATTTTGGCTCTATGGCACATTTGGATGCAAAGAAATGATGCTATATTCAATCATGTTCAGCCTTCTTTTAGATCACGGAAGAGGAATTTTATTCATGATGCCACCATGCATGTGCATAGGGTGAAGGATCAAAATGTTCAAAGTTTTTCAAGATGGATTGAAAATCTACCTTAGCTTGTAATAGATTAGTTTTGGTTTAGTCCCACTCCCCCCCCCCCACACACACTTCTGTTTGTATATATGTTACTGCTGGTTTCTTTGTTTTCAATAAAATGCCGTGGGGTGTAAGCCCTATAGTCCTTATATTCAAAAAAAAAAAATTGACACAAACTCTCCAAATGATATAGCAATGAAACAAGAGAGTACTAATACTACTCTACTAGAACTAACAGCTCTGAATAAGAGATGCATGAAAAACAGGAGCTAAAAGGATTGCAGCAGCTAGAAGAAAAACTAAGAATACGAGCATAACGAGTATTCGTATGAAAAGACGGAGCGTGTCTCTCTCCCACACAAAGAATGATGGGTTACAAATATATTTATTGGAGCAAAGAAAAAAAGGAAAAAAAAAAGAAAAGAGACACTCCAAGTAAAATGCATATGATGTGACCGAATAAAAATATAGTTTCACTAGAAATGACCTGATAAATTGCTGATGACTCAATAGAAATGACCTGATAAATTGTTGATGAAGAAGGGGATGCCTTGGACATCCCCAAGCATAGACGCTTGAGTCTCCTTAGAATTTGCTGGGATGAACCACGTGGGCATCCCCGAGCTTTGGCTTTGCACTCTTCTTGATAACATTATATCACCCTCTTCTCTTGGCCCTTGAAAACTTCCTTCACACCATACTCAATGTAATTCGCATTAGAGGGTTAGTGCACAATTAAAAATTCACATGTTTAGCATGTACACAAGCGTTATTAATACTCTTAAATATTATCTACAACCACTGATGTCTCATGAAGAAAAGAAATCCGCTCGACATAGTGAAAGAGAGAATGCAAGTAAAAAAGGCAGAATCTGTCTGATGGTGCAGGTCTTGCACTCGTTGGGAAACCCCAAGAGGAAGGTGTGAAGAGTGCAGCAGCAAGTTTTCCCTCATAAAAGAAACGAAGGTTGAATCGACCATTAGGAGGAAGGAGTAACTTCCGAAGGTTGATGCAGTTGAGATGGTAGGGCGCACTACCGGTTCAGCAACTACGTGGAACCTAGACAACACAATCAATTCACTTTGCCCCAACGAAGAAGTGAGGTTGTCAATCTCACCGGTTTTGATGATAACAAAGAGGTTAAATGTATGGTGTGGAAAACAGTAGTAAAACAATATGAAAACTGTAGTAGCGATGTGAAAACAGTAGAAACAGTAATTGTAGTGGTTGTATTATCAGTATGAAAAAATGGATCGGGGTCCACAGTTCACTAGTGGTGTCTCTCCATAGAAGATAAATAATATGTGTGGTGAACAAATTACAGCTGGGAAATTGATAGAAATGAAGGCTGCACCGTAGTGCATATGCATGACATGATGATTACTATGTGATTCATGTGGGCATTACAAATAAATACATAAACCGTCATCCAACTGCATCTATGACTAATAATCCACCCTCCAAATATCATCCGAACAAACGTTGGGTATTAAGTTGCAAGCAACATATAATCGTAGTAAGCAAAGTGTGTTATGTAAACAATTTAAACAAAGTAAACATTGTTTTTTTCTACCTAATGGCAACATCACATCCTCCATTTGTCACGTTTCTGTGACTCGAGCACAATGCAAAGGAGGCATGAACCCACTATCGAGCATAAATACTCCCTCTTGGAGTCACTAGCATCTACTTGGCCAGAGCATCTACTAACAATAGAGAGCATGCAAGATCATAAATAACATATACATGAAGATAACATGATAGATTGATAATCAAGAGACATAGCATTCAACATTCATCGGATCCTAGCAAACATAACATGTAGCATCACAATAAGATGATATCAATCATTTAAGGCATCTCACGAGATCTAAACATGAGGCATAAAGTGGAGAAGACAACCATCTAGATACTGCTATGGACCCGTAGTCCAGGGATGAACTACTCACGGATCACTCCGGAGGCGGGCATGATAGTGTAGAGCCCTTAGGTGATGATTCCCCCCAGCAGGGTGCCGGGGAGAACTCTAAAACACTCCCTATCTCGGGTTGACGATGACGGCGTCCTCAGATGTTTTTCGTGGAAAAGTGGTCTCTTTTTAGGGTTAACGTACCAGGGGGAATAAATAGGCGAAAGAGCGATGGCGGTGGACACCCGAGGGGCCCACACCACCCCCAGGCGCGGCCAGGGGGTGCCTCCCTATTGTGTGGCCCCTCACCGGGCCTCTTCGGAATTCCGTGGATCCTTCGGGA
This sequence comes from Alopecurus myosuroides, assembly GCA_028641055.1. NCBI lineage: Eukaryota > Viridiplantae > Streptophyta > Magnoliopsida > Poales > Poaceae > Alopecurus > Alopecurus myosuroides. The sequence goes on along the minus strand of CM054057.1, from coordinate 635,831,095 downwards.
ATTCAAAGACTTCCGAGCTTCGAATTTTCCAATTCCGAGTATATTTCCAGAACAAATTTTCTGAAACTAAAAACAGTAGAAAATAGGGAGCTGGCTCTGTGGCATCCTGTCAATAGGTTAGTCCCGGAAAATAGATAAAAATGACATAAAGTGTATAGCAAACATGTAGCAAATAACATGAAAACAACATTGAACATCAGAAATTAAGGATACGTTTATGACGTATCAACATCCCCAAGCTTAGTTCCTACTCGTCCTCGAGTAGGTAAACGATAAAAACACTAAATTTCTTAGGTGACATGCTACCAACATAAACTTGATCATGAATATTGTAAAGCATATGTAAGCTGAGATCATAGTAATTTAAACACAAACATGATAGATATAATTCTAGCAATAAAAAATAGCAATAACTTTGCATCATGAGAAGTAACACAAATAAAAGATCATGAATAATAATGCACTCAAAAGTTATACGTTTGTCTCAGGCATAGAGATAACATAGCAAAGTGATATTTCACTTGTCCTTAAGAGTGGGGGAACACATAAATGACAAGACACCTTCAAGGTTTAAGAGGAAGACTAGAACAAATAATTTGAGAGCAAGTAATAACACATCATGAATCAACTAATAATGTTTCTGGGAAAAATTCACATTAAACTTAGAAATGCAACTATGCTCTCTCAACTCTGCATAAATTTAGAAGATGGAGATTCAACATAGAAGTAAAAGAAAGGCCCTTCGCAGAGGGAAGCATGGATCACTCATGTGCTAGAGCTTTTATTTTATTAAACAAAGGTATAAAATGTTTCACACCCCTCCCAACCTTTCTTACAAAGACCATGGCTAACCGAATCCTCGGGTGTCTGCCAACAATCACATACTATGGAGGAGTGTCTATTTTTAGAGAGGTGTATGCTTATGTCAACGAATGGTAAACAGAAAATACAGTACGTCACAAGCTAACTAGACTTCACAAGGGCGACTCCCATTGAAGGACGCAACTGAGTAGAAGGTCATCCCTCTTTCTCTTTTGTTTGCACGATTATGCTTTGACTGAGAAATCAGGGGAAAAATAGTGAAGAGAATTTGTTCATATTAATTTGGGGCTAGGCACTCCGCTGCCAGCTCTTCTATCAACATGATGAACGGTAAAAAATAAGTAATAACTATTATAATAAGAAATATATTTTTATGTTTTCGATATAGAGAAGCAAACAGGACAAAATAAAATAAACTAAGCAAAACAATAACAAAGTAAAGAGATTGGAAGTGAGAGACTCCCCTTGCAGAAGTCCTCTTTCTCCCCAGCAACGGCGCCAGAAAATAGCTTGATGGTGCAGGGCTTGCACTCGTTGGGAAACCCCAAGAGGAAGGTATGAAGAGCACAACAGCAAGTTTTCCCTCAGAAAGAAACCACGGTTGAATCAACTAGTAGGAGAAAGAAATCACTTCCGAAGGTGGATGCAGCTAATATTGGCAGAGCACACTACCGGTTCAGAAGCAACATGGAACCTACACAACACAATCAAATCACTTTGCCACAACGAAGAAGTGAGGTTGTCAATATCATCGGTTTTGCTGAAAACAAAAAGGTTAAATATATGGTGTGGAAAACAGTAGGAAAACAATAGTAATAGTATGAAAATAGTGATGGCAGTGGTTGTATTATTAGTGTAAGGAAAATGGCTGGGGTACACAGTTCACTAGTGATCTCTCTCCAAAACAGATAGATATCATGTTGGGTAAACAAATTACAGCTGGGTAATTGACAGATATAAAAGTTGCACCGTAGTGCATATGCATGACGTGATGATTACTATGTGATTCATGCGAGCATTACAACAAAATACATAGACCGTTATCCAACTGCATCTATGACTAATAATCCACCCTCAGAATGTCATCCGAGCAAACCTTGGGTATTAAGTTGCAAGCAACAGATAATTGCATTAAGAAAAGTGTGTAATGTAAAAAATGTAAACATCGTTGTTTTCTCCCTAATGGCAACATCACATCCCCCACCCGTTACGTTTCTGTCAATCGAGCGTGAGTAAAAGGGAGGCATGAACCCACTATTGAGCATAAATGCTCCCTCTTGAAGTTACTAGCATCTACTTGGCCAGAGCCTCTACTAATAACGGAGAGCATGCAAGATCATAAATAATATACACATGATTAAAACTTGATAGATTGATAACCATTGGACATAGCATTCAATATTCATCGGATCCCAGCAAACACAACATGTAGCATTACAATAAGATGATCTTGATCATGTTGGGCAACTCAGAAGATCTAAACATGAGGCATAAAGAGGAGAGAACAACCATCTAGCATTCTAGATACTGCTATAGACCCGTAGTCCAAGGATGAACAACTCACGCATCATTCCGGAGGTGGGCATGGTGGTGTGGATCCCTCCGGTGATGATTCACCCTCCCTGCAGGGTGCCGGGGAGAGCTCCAAAACCCTCCCGAACTAGGGTTGACGATGACCGCGGCTATGGGTGTTTTTCATGTAAAAGGAATCTGTATTTAGTGTTAACCTCCCGAGTGGTATAAATAGGCGGGAGGGCAACGTTGGTGGGCGGACAGGGGGGCTAAACCACCCCTGGGCACGAGCAGAGGGGGGGCGCCGCCCTATGGTGTGGGGCCCCTATTACCCCCCCCTCTGGGTCCCCTCCGGACTCTTTGTGCGTGACAGATTTCTAAGACTTCCGGGCTTCGAATCGTCCAATTCCGAGAATATTTCCAGAATAATTTTTATGAAACTAAAAACAACAGAAAACAGGAACTGGCTCTATGGCATCTTGTCAATAGGTTAGTCCCAGAAAATCAATAAAAATGGCAGAAAGTGTAAAGGAAACATGTAGCATATGGGATGAAAACAACATGAAACATCAGAAATTATGGATACGTTTATGACGTATCACACCACTTCTCAATCAACCATCCATGATTCCCCCATCCATGTGTGAGTAATCCCTGCTGTAAGTTGAGAGGGATGGAAGAGATTGGATGAGATCGTTCATGTAATAATGCTAGATCGTTAGGGTATAGTGCCTAGTATTCGTTGTTAGTGCTTTATATTGTTGTTGCAACTTCTTATGTTTAATGCTTGTCACTAGGGCCCAAGTGCCATGATCTCAGATCTGAACATGTTATTGTTTCATGAGTATAATTATGTTTCTTGATCATATCTGGAAGTTGTTTACACATATCGTTGTCCGGAACCCGAGTGACAATAATTGGGACAACCGGAGGGGATGTCTGCGATGTGAGGATCACATGTGTTCATGGAGTGTTAATGTTTTGCTCCGGTGCTTTATTAAAAGCAACACCTTAATTACCAGTAGTTTCCCTTGAGGCCCCGCTGCAACGGGCTGGTAGGACAAAAGATGTTGCGCAAGTTTCTCATTGCGAGCACGTCCGACTAAATTGGAACACATGCCTATGGTTTGCCTAATACTTGGATGCTTTATTATTATCTATCTGCAGTGCCCATGTTTTGATTATTATATGAACTATCTTATGCATGCAACGCCCGTTCATCCATTCCCTATGCCTACAATACTTTAATCCTGTTGTTTCCCACAATTGCTACCGCTTTTACTATTTTACTCCTATTGTTATTTTACTATCGCTGTTGTTATAAAACGGTTACCACTCATAAATTGTTGTGAGCAAGTCTACTTTCAGGTGCAGCTGAACTGACAACTCATCTGTTAAGGCTTATAAATATTCTTTGGCTCCCCTTGTGTCGAACCAATAAATTTGGGTTTTACTTCCCTCGAAGACTGTTGCGATCCCCTATACTTTTGGGTCATCAACGTCCCGCGTTGCATGTGACGGTTATCGCCACCATGGCGCGCAGCTCCACCACAGGCACGCCCAGCCGCCGACACCAGGCATCCACACCGGCACCGCAGGAGCCGCGCCGCCGTGCTGTGATGGCGCGTAAACACATGTTTGTTGGGATACCCCAACAGGAAGGTATGAAGAGTACATCAGCAAGTTTTCACTCAGTAAGAAACCAAGGTTTAATCGGACCAGTAGGAGAAAGAAATCACTTCTGAAGGTTGATGACAACTGATGTTGGCAGGGCGCACTACCAGGCTCAGCAACAACCTGGAATCTGCACACAACACAACCAAGATACTTTGCCCCAACGAAACAGTGAGGTTGTCAACCTCACCGGTTTTGCTAACACAAAGGATTAGATGTATAATGTGGAAAACAATGTATGATTGCAATGAATGAAATGATAATAGTGTTTGCAATAAAAAGAAAAGTGCTTGAAGTGGTTGTATTATCAGTGTAAAAGAATGGACCGAGGACCACAGTTCACTAGTAATGTCTCTCCAAAACAAATAGATAACATGGTGGGTAAACAAATTACAGCCGTGAAATTGATAGAAATAAAGGCTGCACCGTAGTGCATATGAAGAAATGATGATTACTATGAGATTCATGCGGGCATTTCAACATAATTCATAGACCGTAATCCAACTGCATCCATGGCTAATAATCCACCCTCAGACGTAATCCAAGCAGACTTTAGGTATTAAGTTGCAAGTAACAGATTATTGCATTAAGTAAAGTGTGTAATGTAAACAATAGAATTTATCCTTAGACAAAGCATTGTTGTTTTCTCCCTAATGGAACCAGCACTCCCCCATGCATCACATTTCTGTCACTCAAGCACATATGAAAAGGAGGCATGAACCCACTATCGAGCATAAATACTCCCTCTTGGAGTTACAAGAATCAACTTGGCCAGAGAATCTACTAGTAATAGAGAGCATGCAAGATCACAAATAACATAAAAATGATAGATTCATAATCAACTTGACATATCATTTAATATTCATCAGATCCCAGCAAACACAACATGTAGCATTATAGATACATGATATTGATCATGTTAGGCAGCTCACAAGATCTAAACATGGTGGAAAAAAGAGGAGAATACAACCATATAGCTACTTCTAGGGACCCGTAGTCCAAGGATGAACTACTCACGAAGACTCAGGGGGAAGGCATGGTGATGTAGAGCCCTCCGATGATGTTTTCCCCTCCCGGCAGGGTGCCGGGGAGAGCTTCAGAACCCTCCCGAACTAGGGTTGATGATGACGACGGCTACAGAACTTTTCGTGGATGGAGGATCATGTATTTAGGGCTTTCCCGAGAAGGAGCTTAAATAGGCGAAAGGGCGATGTCGGTGGGTGGCCAGGGGGCCCACACCACGTGGTGGCGCGGCCAAGGGGGGTGCGCCACCCTATGGTGTGGCAACCTTGTGCCCCCTCTGGGTCTCCTACGGACTTCGTGTACGTGACATAAAAATAGGACCCTAGGTTTTGTTTCGTCCAACACCGAGAATATTTCCAGAACAACTTTTCTGAAACCAAAATCAGCTGGAAAACAGTAACTCGCGTTGTGGCATCTTGTTAATAGGTTAGTCCCAGGAAATCATAAAAATGATGTAAAGTATATAGAAAACATGTAGCAACTAGCAAGAAAACAACATGGAACATTAGAAATTATAGATATGTTTGAGACGTATCAATCATCCCCAAGCTTAGTTCTACTCGTCCTCGAGTAGGTAAAACGATAAAAAAAATAACTTTTGAGGTGATATGCTACCAACATAATCTTGATCATCATATTTGTATAAGAATTTGTAAGATGAGATCATAGTACTCTAAACATAGGCATGATAGATATAATTCTAACAATGAAACTTAGCAACCATGTTGCAACATGAAAAGTAACACAAACAAAAGATCATGAATAATAATGCACTTGAAAGTTATATGTTTGTTTCGAGCATAAATAAAACATAGCAAAGTGGTATTCCGCTTGTCCTTAAAAATAGAGAAAAACATAAATGCTAGGACACCTTCAAAGTTCAAGTGGTGACTAGAAACAAATAATTTGAGAACAAGTAATAACATATCATGAATCAATTAATAATAATCTTTGGGACTGATGCACATTATACTCAGGATGAAAACTATGCTCTCTTAATTATGCATAAAGTTAGAAGATGAAGAATCAACATAAAAGTAAAAGAAAGGCCCTTAGAAGAGGGAAGCAGGGATTAAATCATGTGCTAGGGCCATTTATTTTATCAAAATAGAGGTATTGAAAACAATTTTTTAGAGAGGTGTATGTTTATGTCAACGAATGTTAATGCAAAACTTATCATAACTCATGCCAAGCAAAGTTTTTAGACTTTTGAGAGCGGTTTCTGTTTTTTATTTAGATTGGAACTTCCCCCCACCATGCTTTTCACAAACCAGGGCTATTCGTATCCACGGGTACCCACCAACTTTCATCAGTACATGGGGAAGTGCGTTTTTGGTTATATTAGTTGGCACCATCTCTCAACAAATTTAGATGAGCACAAATTCCATATTCATCGGGTGAAAGAGGGAGACGAACTTTGCTTGACATAAACCACAGTAAACTTTAAACTACTTCCTCATGAGCTAAAACATAGGCACAAAATAGGTATAATTTTGAAGGTTTTAAAGTTAGCACATGAGAAATTTACTTTAGAGTGGAGGTTAAATACCAAGGTAGGTATGGTGGACACATTTGGCAAACTTTGGTTTTTGGGAGTTGGATGCACAAATAGAGCTCATACTCAATACAGGTGGAGGCTAGCAAAAGACTGAGAGTGACAAATTAAGAGAGCAATAATGGCCATAATCACGCATAACGACAAAAACATCATTAATCAAAGCATAAATGGTATTACAAGACAAAACTAAATGATCATAGATGATAGAGGTGACTGGTTTGTAGTCATAACATGGTGTAAGCATGCGCCAAGTCAACCAAATAAAGCATTCAAAGGAGAATACCACAATATTATGCTTCAATATGATAAAAACAACACATGATTCTTTCAATGGCACATTAAGCACTCTCGGATATTTGAGAAAAGTCATGCTACATCAATAACTACTAAGCATAGAATTAAAATAATATCCAACATGACATTATAAAGTCTAGCCGCAGTCTAAACAAGCTTCTATTTGCACCGTTATAAGCACGAATTATTTTATTGCTTTCCAATACCATCACTTTATTTAAATAAAAATCTCCATATAATTTATCAATGAAACAAGAGAGTACTACTACTCTACAAGAACTAATATCTCTGAATAAGTGATGCATGAAAAACAGGAGCTAAAAACGGTTTGCAGCAGCTAGAAGAAAATTGAAGAATATGTGTATAATAAAGTAGGATTACGAGTATTCATATGAAAAACAGAGCATGTCTATCTCCCACACAAGAATGCTAGGCTCAAACTAAGTTTATTTCAGCAAGAAAAATAAAAGAAAACAAAATAAAAGCAAACAGACGCTCCAAGTAAAGTGCATATGATGTGATCAAGTAAAAATATAGTTTTACTAGAAGTGACCTGATAAGTTGCTGATGAAGAAGGGGATGCCTTGGGCATTCCCAAGCTTAGACGCTTGAGTCTTCTTCGAATTTTCTGGGATGAACCACGGGGGATTCCCCAAGCTTTGGATTTTCACTCTTCTTGATCACATTATATCATCCTCTTCTCTGGACCCTTGAAAACATCCTTCACACCAAACTCAAAGTAATTCTCATTAGAGGGTTAGTTCATAATTAAAAACTCACATGTTCTCCCTTGACACAAGATTTAATAATACATTTTAAACATTAGTTACAGCCACTGATGTTTTGTGGAGCAAAGAAATCCACTCAACATAGTCAAAGAGAGAACGCAAAGTAAAAAAGGCAGAATCTGTCAAAACCAGAATAGTCTGTAAAGACGATTTTTTTGAGGAACTTACGTTGCTTAGATCAGAAAATCAGAACTAGAATTTTTTTTGTAAATAGATGAGGATCATGCACAAAAATGTTCATATCGTTTAGATTTTTCTGTGAATTTATACGAATTAAACAGTGTGTAGGAAAATCTGTTCCTGCGTAGAAATCCAAATCTAGCACCAACTTTTCACTAGAGACTTTACTTGGCTCAACAATTCGAAAAAAGTAAAGGCACAAAGGAGTTGCTACTGAAGTAAACAACACCTTGACTCAGATAAATCATTGCAAAAATAAAAACGTGGGTTATCTCCCAAGAAGTGCTTTTTTTTAACGCCTTTTAGCTAGACCCAGAAAACAAGAATCAAGTATTTTCAAGTGATGAAGCATCCAAAACATAATTTGTTCTAATAATAGAATCAAAAGGTAACTTCATTTTCTTCATAGGAAAGTATTCCATACCTTTCTTGAGTGGGAATTGATATTTAATATTCCCCTCTTTCATATGAATAATAGCACCAACAGTTCTAAGAAAAGGTCTTCCCAAAACAATAGGACAAAAAGCATTGCATTCAATATTCATAACAATAAAATCAATGGGGACAAGGTTATTGTTAACCATAATAAAAACATCATCAACTCTCCCCAAAGGTTTCTTTCTAGCATTATCAGCAAAACGAACATCCAAATAACAGTGTTCCAAAGGTGGTAAAGCAAGCATATCATATAGTTTCTTAGGCATAACAGAGATGCTAGCACCAAGATCACATAAAGCATTACAATCAAAATCATTCACCTTCATTTTAATGATGGGCTCCCAACCATCTTCTAACTTCGTAGGGATAGAGGCTTCATGATTTAACTCTTCTTCTCTAATTTGCATGAGAGCATTTGTAATATGTTTTGTGAAAGCCATATTCATAGCACTAGCACTAGGACTTCTAGAAAGATTTTGTAGGAACATAATCACTTCAGAAATATTGCAACAATCAAAATCAAGACCATTTTATCAAAGGTAATGGGACCATTCTCTCCCATATTCCGAAATTTTTTAGCACTTTTATCAGGAACAGTTTCAGTGGTTTCAGGCAATTTTAAACATTTAACAGAAGAAGTGGAGAAATTGCCAACATCAATTACTTTACCATTAATAGTAGGAGGTTTACTAGCATTTGAAACTTCAGTTTTACTAGTGGTGGTAATAGTAAAAACTCTAGTTATATTATTCTTTCTAGCAATTTCATCTTCTCTTTCCCACCTAGCATGCAATTCAGCTAACATCCTTACATTTTCATCAATTCTAAATTGAATGGCATTCAATGTTTTTCTTTCTTTAACATCATGAAGCATAACCTTTATTTTAAGAAGATCAACATCAAGAGAAATACTATCAACTTTAGAAGAAAGAACATCAATTTTGCCAAACTTTTCCTCAACAGATTTATTAAAAGTAGTTTGTGTACTAATAAAGTTCTTAAGCATATTTTTAAGCTCAGAGGGTACACTTATATTGTTGTTGTAGGAATTACCATCAGAATTGGCATAACCATTACCATTATTTGAAGCATATGGTCTATAGTTGTTGCTTCCAAAATTATTCCTATAAGCATTGTTGTTGAATTTATTGTTTTTAATGAAGTTCACATCAACATGCTATTCTTGCGAAATCAAAGTGGCTAAAGGAACATTATTTGGATCAACATAAGTTTTACCATTCACAAGCATAGACATAATAGCATCAAGCCTATCACTCGGGGAAGAGGTTTCTTCAACATAATTTACCTTATTACCTGGTGGAGCTCTCTCTGTGTTCCATTCAGAATAATTTATCATCATATCATCAAGAAGTTTTGTTGCAGCACCCAAAGTGATGGACATAAAGGTACCTCCAGTGCTGAATCCAGAAGGTTTCTTGAAGAAAAATTTCAGACCTGCATAAAAGGTTTGGATGATCATCTAAGTAGTCCGTCCATGAGTGGGACAATTCTCTACTAAAGATTTGATTCTTTCCCAGGCTTTAGGAACATGCTCATTATCAAGTTACTTAAAAATGATAATTCTACTTCTTAAAGATATAATCTTAGCAGGAGGATAATATTTTCCAATGAAGGCGTCTTTACATTTAGTCCAGGAACCAATACTATTTTTTAGGCAAAGATAACAACCATTCTTTAGCTCTTCCTCGCAAAGAGAAAGGAAACAATTTCAGTTTAATAATATCTCCATCTATATCCTTACACTTTTGTATCTCACAAAGTTCAAGAAAATTATTAAGGTGAGCAGCAGCATCATCAGTACTAACACAAAAAAATTCTCTCTCATAATAAGATTTAACAGTGTCGGCTTAATTTCATAAAAATCAGCAGTAGGAGCAGGTGGAGCAATAGGTGTACTAATAAAATCATTGTTTTCTGTGCTAGTAAAGTCACACAACTTAGTGTTCCCAGGAGTACTCATTTTAGCAAGATTAAAAACAGGATAACAAAAGTAACAACTATAATAAGAACTAATTTTGTGTGTGTTTTTGATATAAAGAACAAAACAAGACAAAATAAGATAAACTAAGCAAAACTAAAACAATGTAAGGAGATTGGAGGTGAGAGACTCATCTTGCAGAAATCCCCTTCGTCCCCGGCAATGACGCCACAAAACAAGCTTGATGGCGTGTAAACACACGTTCTTTGGGAGACCCCAAGAGGAAGGTATGAAGAGTACAATATCAATTTTTTCCTTAGTAAGAAACCAAGGTTTAATCGGACCAGTAGGAGAAACAAATCTCTTCTGAAGGTTCATGACAACTGATGTTGGAAGGGCGCACTACCAGGCTCAGCAGCAAAGTGGAATCTGCACACAACGCAACCAAGATACTTTGCCCCAACGAAACAGTGAGGTTGTCAATCTCACTAGTTTTGCTAACATAAAGGACTAGATGTATAATGTGGAAAACAATGTATGATTGCAGTGAATGAAAGAAAAATAGTGTTTGCAGTAAAAAATAAAAGTGCTTACAGTGGTTGTATTATGAGTGTAAAAGAATGGACCGAGGTCCAGAGTTCACTACTGGTGTCTCTCCAAAACAGATGATAACATGCTGGGTAAACAAATTACAGCTAGGCAATTGACAGAAATAAAGGCTGCACCGTAGTGCATATGCAAGACATGATGATTACCATGAGATTCATGCGGTCATTACAACATAATTCATAGATCGTAATCCAATTGCATCTATGACTAATAATACACCCTCAGAACGTAATCCAAGCAGACTTCGGGTATTAAGTTGCAACCAACAAATTATTGCATTAAGTAAAGTGCATACTGTAAACAATAGAATTTATCCTTAGACAAAGCATTGTTGTTTTCTCCCGAATGGCAACAACATATCCCCCATCCGTCACGTTTCTTTCACTCGAGCACGGATGAAAAGGAGGCAGGAACCCACTATCGAGCATAAATACTCCCTCTTGGAGTTACACGCATGAACTTTGCCTGAGCATCTACTAGTAGCGGAGAGCATGCAAGATCACAAATAATATAAACATGATAGATTGATAATCAAATTGACATAACATTCAATATTCATCGGATGCCAGCAAACACAACATGTAGCATTACAGATAAATGATCTTGATCATGTTAGGCATCTCACAAGATCTAAACATGGTGGTATAAAGAGGAGAATACAACCATCTAGCTACTGCTATGGACCCGTAGTCCAAGGATGAACTACTCACGCTTCACTTCGGAGGCAGGCATAGTGATGTAGAGCCCTCCGGTGATGATTTTCCCTCCCGACAGGGTGCCTAGGAGAGCTTCAGAACCCTTCCGAACTAGGGATGACGATGACGGAGGCTACAGAAATTTTCGTGGATGGAGGCTCGAGTATTTAGGGTTTTCCCGAGAAGGAGCTTAAATAGGCGAAACGGCGATGTCGGTGGGTGGCCAGGGGGCCCACACCACCTGGTGACGCGGCCAAGGGGGGCGCCGCCCTATGGTGTGGCCAGCCTATGTGCCCCCTCCGGGTCTCCTCCGGACTCCGTGTACGTGACAGAAAAATAGGACCCTGGGTTTTTGTTTCGTCCAATTCCAAGAATATTTCCAGAACAACTTTTTTGAAACAAAAAACAGTAGAAAACAGGAACAGGCGCTGTGGCATCTTGTTAATAGGTTAGTCCTAGGAAATTCATAAAAATTATGTAAAGCATATAGAAAACATGTAGAAATTGGCATGAAAACAACATGGAACATCATAAATTATAGATACACTTGATACGTATCATGCCCCTGGACCAGCACGACGCCCAAGCCGGACATCTCGGCCCACGTCATGACACCCGCACGCGGGAGAAGGAGAGCCCCGTAGCCGCCAGCGCCCGGACTTCGGCCGGCGACACCGTCGGGGGGCGGCGGGGAGACGGAGAAGACGAGAGAGAGGTGCTGGGGGTGGGGCGGCTGGAGTTCCCTCCCGTCTCCCACAGGAGCGACGCGGAGGGAAGGGGAAAGATTGATTGCGACGGGACCACCACCTTCCTCTCCTTTGGACCAACCAATGCAAAAAACCAGACTTTGATGCCTAAAGTGTGTGACCCCTACAGATTCGATAACTAGTATACATGATTGAAAAACATAATTCCCAATCAATAGAAAAACATATTTCCCAATCAATAATGAACATCGGAACCGTGGATGTCCATGTTGATTATTACAAGTTATACGAAGAAATCTGATGAATGTGTTGGTTATTAAGTATGTTTCTACTACTTCGCGATACCAATCAATACTTCGAGATGAGATGAATGACCATATCAAATTATTATTGATGCATCCTTTTACTCGTTACCGCATCATAGTATCCCCATGACTAGTGTCATGTCTTTGTCTGTGCAGACTTATTTACCGATACTATTTTGCCAGGTGGATCCTGGATGTCTCTCTCTATTACCTAGAGGAGTAATTCCCAATCTTCAGCTATAAAAATGAAATGTATACTTTCTAGACCACCCAGTGATAGCCTTTTTTATAACATAGTTTATGGTGTGAGACTTTACTATACCAAAATGATTTCTCCGGTAAACATTATTGGATATTCTCATGGCTCTAAGGAAACAAAAACAAACAACCATCTTGTGACAATACTATTTAGAAACACTAATTTCGTAGTATCTCAACTACTTGGTTCTACCCAGCCACAATTATTGAAACAACAACGTGCTCCAATTAATATTGACCTAACAAATGTCCACGACCAGGGAAACATGGTCATCTAATATTAACGAGTTTTTCTGTGAGACATGACAAAGGGTTATAACGGTGTGTTCATGTTTCTACATGTGCGTACGGGTTCTTTTCTAAATCTCATATTCAGTGACCATAGAAGTTATAGCATAAAAAAATAATACATTAATTATAACAACAAATGTATATTATTATCTCTTGGACATACACCCAATAGTCTCCCACTTGCACAAGAAACAATAATCAAGTTTTTTAACTCAACACCCAATTACATTGCAGTGTTGTTTGTGGTGCAGACTCTATTCTTGGATCCGAAACTTCAGGTCCATGTGTATTTTCATATCTTGGAGAATCACTTCTACCTTGATCTCTAATGATCCTTGTGGTTTTAAATGTTTGGTAATTTAACTAAGAAGACGGTCTGTTATTCACAACATTGTTGTTTCTTTTGTAAAGTGTCCTACCCAATTCTATGGAGAATTTAGATCAAAACATTTAATCTTTACACTTCCAAAGTGTATCACATCTTACCGCTATTGTTATAGATTCTATCATAGTGTTAAAATTCGGATCTATCCTTCAAGTTTAATCATGGAATGTATTCCGTCCCACTATGACACCTTATTAAAACCAAGTCCATTGAATTTGTGACTATGCAAGAAAGTCTTTACTAGTGCAAAAATATACAATAATTTGTTTCTGCATTTATCATAATTGTGAAGTGTACCTTATATTCCTCATAAGGTTATGTTCTCCTCGATCATCAACATGATCATATTTATGTTCATAACACTTATAACATAGTTCATATCTGGTTTGTGTACATATTAGGCGTACATAACTGATCTAATCATTCATACGTATCGCCTATCATATGTCTCCTTTTTCTATTCACTATGAATAGACATACTTTGTATAAGTATTAGATTTCAAAAGAAATCCTTTCCTTGGTTTGCACCAAGATGATAATTATTGTTTCCAACTATTTAGCTCCATGATGTTAACATGTTTGATCGAACATACACAAGTAATGAAAAACGAGAAACGTGTTGTGTCCCATGTTGGCAAGTTCTATTACAAACTTTCCGCGCAAACGTTATCACTGACCCACTATAACAAAACCTTTTACTATGCTAAAAATATTTCCAACTAACAATATGCTATTCACATAAGTTAGTTAGAAATGTTCTTTAGCGCCCCTGTTGAATTTCTTGAGTCCTCAAGTCTTTTCACTGTCCTTGATGATATGAAACACTTTGATCATTCATCTAGGTGAAGATCCCTACTCCTTAATGCTTTCTTTAGTTACATTAATGGATAACTAAAAGACGCATTCCCTTGTAGAATTTTCTTAATTTAATATTCACTTGCAATATCTTGTAAACAAGTAATGCAACACTTGCTAGAATAATGCGTATAAACATAAAAACATACCACAGGAGATTTTAAATCTCATCGTAGCCATTTCCTTGAACTTGTGAAAGAAATCAATCCCCCATGGATGTTTACATCCATTTTTTTGAGAGATCCATCAACGAAATGTAAGGCCTATGCCCCTGTTACAGAGCACATGAAAGCCCGATACCAAGTTCCAAACTGGAGTTTCGTTTATGGAGTCCATCCGGATTTCATGGCGTCTAGATATAACTTTGAGTTAGGGTCCATCACTGTTTCCCCTAGACCACATTCTCATTATTGTGAAACAATGATATTGTGATCTACTTGGTTTAATCACTAAGCTCGATCAAACTTTTACTCATATGTAAGAACTTCCGTATCATTCATGATGGCAATCACCAAAATTACTTTCGGTGTCGCACCACTTTGACATGATTACGAATATCTAATCTCGTCGAACTGTAGTGCCCTCCCACTAACTTTGTGAAAAAGTAATATCTCCATAATACCCTTGACAAAAAATCTGTCCTTGGTAATGGGAAGAATTCACTTTTCTTGGGATAACCATAGAAGCAAACATTCAGTTTGCGATATCTTGTAGATACTTTTACATCACAAATGAAATTAAGATGGCTATATTTTTTAAGTGTAAAGAATTAGTCTCTAACGCATGACTAATGAAAGATGTAATGAATTTTAACATCCTTAATATATCCTATCGAACAAGCTTGGATTATGTCACTTGGACACTCCGCAAACTCATGGTGTTCCTGGTTACCAAAGTTGTATAATAATTCCACAACTTTCTGGATGCTTGCTAAACCTCATAACTCAATTCCATGACAAGGCCAGGAACATATCTTGTTACAAACATGATTGTTACCAATCATTTACCTTTTAGAATTTTAAACTTATTTCTGTTTATGCGCGGGATTCATTGTATCCTATCGACATGGTCATAAGTCAAACTTATGTCCCCAACAAGGCAACAAGTGCCAATGCTCACAATAAATCCCTAAGGAAAATTTAGTGAATGTAGTAATCTTACTCCACCACCTATTATCCCTTTTCCTTTTGCTAGTCCCTTTAGTTCATAGTAATTCTTGTATCATGTTGCACATAAGAGCAACTGATCCGGTATTCCTGTGACTAAAACACTATACCCAAGAACTGGACTGACTAGCAATTTTGAACATCAATAACATTTATTCCCGAGCTGGTTTTACCATATTATAATTTTATGCCATAAACTTTCAATGGTCCATATTTCGGTGTTTCCTCTCTCAGAGAAGAAATATTCAACATTAAGAATGATACCAGTTGTACTGGGATACTTTATCAATGTGTCAATCATGACACTCTTGTATTCTTAAGTTGAACCATTTACTTACCATTAACTTATGATAAGTTTTCTCCCAGATTCCAAAGTGTGATGAGTAAATTCATTCACACTATTTTTTCTCCCTTAGTCACTAATAATGACAAAGCCCATAGAGCCTTTTACTGAGAAGAAAACAACATTAAGACCGGTGCCCAATTTCTTGGGCTACTAGGACATTGATGACCCACAAGTGTAGGGGATCCATCATAGCTTTTTCAATAAGTAAGAGTGTCGAACCCAACAAGGAGCAGAAGGTATTGATAAATAGTTTCGATCAAGGTTTCACTATAAACACTAGAGAACAACTGTTTAGGGATTAAGTAATAGTAATAAGGCAATAACAAGTAAATAACAATGAAGGTAAATAGTTTCTGCAAGTGGCCCAATCCTTTTTAGCACAAAGGACAAGCCAGTGGTACTTCTTATAATGGCTAAAACGTTCCTGAGGACACACCGGAGGTTTGGTCTAGTTAGTTTCATCACACGATGTTGATTACTAGTTACTAGAGTTCTACCATGTCGTCAAGAAATAAACAATCTACTCACAACACATAATATGGTACATGATCAGAGGTCATAAATGGATGAATAACAATCTGGTCATAAGTGCAAGCACTAATAAATCTCATAAGAATGAACTACAAACAAGTGATTCACACCGAGAGAGATCCAGTGGAAAACAACGGTATGGAACCCTAATCGTTACAGAGGGACGAAGGTGGATGGTGAGGATGATGGTGCTGATGGTGAGGACGACGATGATGATGATCTTGATGATGCCCGGTACGATGAAGGTCACAGTGATGGCGATATCCCCCCACCGGGAGTGAATTTCTCCGACGGAATCTCCCCGCCAGGAAGGTGTTTTATTCTCTATGTCGTTTATCGCAAAGAGGCGGCAGAAAATTCTACGAAGTTCCTCCTTGGTGTTTTTAGGTCAAGGGGGTAAGTACCCTGAAAAAGAACCGGAGGGGGGCATGGGTCCCCCAGGAGCCCACCAGGCGCGACCAAGAGGGGGGCCGCGCCTTGGGCCCATGCCCCTGGATCCGCTCTGGCATGTCTTCTGGCGCCCCCGGTGATTTCTAACGAAACCTTGTTTTCTGTTTTTCCCCGATTTTTCCAACGTCCAAAAAATATCCTTTGTGACAGGTGCTTTTGCTAGCTGTTTTCTGACTCTGATAAATAATTTCATAAAACTGTAAAACATAGATAAAACAATGAAATAACATAAGTATAGTGATCTAATAGAGAAAATATCAATAAATAAGGGAAAATTATTATATAAAATAGTGATGCAAATTGGACGTATCAACTTCCCCAAGCTTAGACTCCGCATGTCCCCAAGCAAAAACTGAACTCGAGAAACATGACCACATGTTTTATGATGTGAGGTGTTGATAATAAAGAATACAAACATGAAGCATCAACAATTACTCAATAAATACTAACAATTCTATACGACAATCTTTCCCAAAATGCTTTTCAAAGAGAAGTAATGATTCAATCATATAAAGGTACAGTGAGTGCAAATTCATTGAGCTATGGGAAACTATGTCCTTGGTCATAGAACAACTATCATATCAATCTTATCTTTCAGGAAGAGTCTATGTCAAAGCTATTAAGCAAATAACACATACTTCAATTATCACAAAGTATTTTCATGAATAGAAAACTTTCAGAGATTATGTTCTTAATAAAGGAGGTGAAAACAACTAACATAAAGGAAGATGCTAGTTAGCAAAGCTCAACTTTCAACTTATTTACCATGATGGTAATGTCAACAACAATAAAACATGGTTAAATATCATCATGGACATATAAAAGAATGCATCTTAGTTCAACATCATAAGTTTGCTAGTAGAGAATAGAGGGAATACGTGAGCTGACTCAATCCTGTTAGTAAAGAATGCCCCTTCGCAGAGGGAAGCAGGGATTACTCATGTGCTAGAGCTTTTTATTTTAATAAAACAGAGGTATGGAAAACGTACTTTTGAGAGATATGTATGTATATGTTAACGAATGGTAGTGAAAAACTTATCATAACCCATGTCAAGCAAAGTTTTTAGACTTTTGAGAGAGGTTTCCGTTTCTTTATTTAGGTTGGAACTTCCCCCCACCATGCCTTTCACAAAATAGGGCTAGCCATATCCACGGGTACCCACCAACTTCCATCAAACCATGGGGAAGTGTATTTTTATACGTAACATCCCTGATTTTTGATAAGTGCAAAAATCACTAAAAAATGAAACCTTTTTTTTCATGTTCATGCAAGCTACAAAAAACCAAATGGAATGCAAGAAACGAAAGAAAACAATACATATTTCCAGAAGTAATTGGAATTAAGAATTTGAATTGCCTCCATTCCATAAACCCTAAATCCTATTTCAAAATAAGTTTTCATTATGAAGAGAAACTATTTCTTCTTATCAAACACCTTTTTACCAAACATGTTTTCAACTCAATTTATCATCTTGAAAATGTTTATGATATTTTAAAAAAAACCTAGATAATTACTATTTCTAATATTTTCTTCACGCATCCAAAAATATTTCATAGGAATAAAAATATTTCATATTGCCTTTCAAACATTATTTCAAGTAATAATCATACAATGTTATATAAATTATTTGGTTATGAAAACAATTAAACTACTTTGAGAAAACAACATTTTCATTTGAGAAAACTTCTGACACAACTCCGCTGCCACCAAAACCCAAGTTTTGGGGGGCCAGAATACTCTATTTTGGCACTCTGTCGAGACCAAGATTAGCCCCCCGGATCCATCTTCATCGACCGTTCTTCCTCCATGATGCTTCATAAGTAGTTCCCCCATGGACTACACATTTGTAGCTATAGCTAGTTGGTGATGTCTCTCTTCCTCGTTACTCAATACAATGATCTCATGAGCTGCCTTACATGATTGAGATCCATTTGATGTAATCAGTGTTGTGTTTGCTGGGATCCAATGTATTGTTACATTATGATCAGTTATTCGGTTGTGAATTAGCGTTTCTATAACTTGTTATTATTAATGCCTGTTACTAGTGCAGGAGTAGCATGATTTTAGATTTAAACTATTTATGTTTGCATGGCTATATTTGTTTTTTACCATATCTGCAAGTTGTATGAACCCGTTAATTGTCCGGAAGCGTGACACCAAGGTGGCAGGTTGAGATATCAAAGGGAAAGGCTTTAAGTTAAGGATTAAATGTGTTCATTGAGTACCAATGCTTTTCTTTAGTGCTTGGTGAAACAAACAACTTAATTTCCATTATTTCCAGGCTGGCTCCGCAGAATCGGATGGTTGGAAAAAATACGGTGTGCAAGTTATTATAGCAAGCGCGTACAACTATATACAAAAAACATGCCTACGAATGATTCATAAACTAGAATATTATATCATGAGTTATTTCATTTTTTGCCAATTTACCAACTATATTTTGTTCACCCATCACTTGTTATTTTTCTTGTAGAGTTTCCTATAGGGAAACTATGAACCTGGGTCCATCATTTACAATAATTGCTACTGTTTTTACTCACTTTTTTTCACGTGTTTCCCTGCTGAAGTTATTATTTTAGATTACATAAATCACCTCTTACACTCCATATTCCACCTATTTCACTGTCTCTTCGCCGAACCATTACATCTATACAATCACCCATTGTATTAGGTGTGTTGGGGGACACAAGCTATTCATGCCATCACCACACCATACACCATTTTATGATGCCTTTTGTTACTAATATTCTTTTCAAGTGTGATACGTCCATTTTGCATCACTATTTTATACCATCATTTTCTGTTATTCATCGATATATTTCATGTTATGATGCATCCCTTATGTTATTTTATATTATTTTGCATGTTTCATAATTTTTGGAGAATAAACACCGGGACCAGAAATCTAATGGAAAAAGCACCGCCTAGATACCATATTTCAGAAGATCAGAAGAAAAATGGGAACACCGGGGTGTATTAGAAGTTCAGAGGAGTAGTCCAGCCAGAGGGGGCCACCATGGGCCCACACCATGAGGTGGCGCGCCCCTGGCCGCGCCACCAGGTAGTGTGGCCACCCTGGCCCACCTCTTGGGGATATCTTTCGCATACTTGGCCCCGAAGGAACCCTAAGCCTCATACCATCATCGAAAAATTATTCTGCCGATGCCTCGGGGCGGAAAAC
The DNA here is from genome assembly GCA_028641055.1 of Alopecurus myosuroides. Taxonomy (NCBI): domain Eukaryota; kingdom Viridiplantae; phylum Streptophyta; class Magnoliopsida; order Poales; family Poaceae; genus Alopecurus; species Alopecurus myosuroides. The sequence goes on along the minus strand of CM054057.1, from coordinate 635,811,087 downwards.
ACCCGAGAGAGAAAAGCTCTCTAGCAGGGAGAAATCTGCCGGGGAAATTCCTCTCTAGAGAGGGGAAATCATCGCCACCGTCATCGTCACCGTCATCACTCTGGGCATCATCAAGATCATCATCATCATCATAATCACCACCAGCACCATCACCCTCATCATCCACCGTCATCCCGCTGTAACAATTAGGGTCCTATATCGTTTTTTTTACATTAGATCTCTCTCGTGGTGTGGATTACTTGTTAGTAGTTGATGGTTGTGAGATTTGTCGGTGCTTGCACTTTATGACCAGATTGTTATCATCCATTATATCACCTCTGATTATGATCCATATGATGTCTTGTGAGTAGTTCGTGTTGTTCTTGAGGACATGGGACAAGTCAAATTGTTAGTAGTGAAGTAATGTTGAGTAATATTTAATGGTTTGGTATTTAAGTTGTGGTGTTATTCTTCTAGTGGAGTCATGTGAACATCGACTACATGATACTTCACCATTTATGGGCCTAGGGGAATGCATCGTGTATTTGGATACTAATTGTGGGGTTGCCGGAGTGACAGAAACCTAAACCCCCGTTAGGAAACCATTACACGAGGGAGCGTAGGATCCCAGAGTTTAAAGCTGTGGATAGATTTATTTCTTAATTAATCTCCTGTAGTTGCGGACGCTTGCAAGGGGTATAATCACAAGTATATATTAGTCTTGGATGGGACGGTACATTATCATAGGTTCACCCACACAACACACATTAAAACACTAAAGATTATTCAGCGGCATGGAACAAAAGCACTTGACAGAACCCCCCCGTGTGTCCTCGAGAACGTTTGTTAATCATAAGTAAATCCACCGGATTGTCCTTTGCAGAAGAAAGGATTGGGCCACTTGCTGCAATTATTATTACTGCATTTTATTTACTCGCACTTTATTTATCTACAATATCAAAAAACCCTACAAATTTATCTTTCAGTAGTTACAGTTATTCCTTCATCGAAACTGCTTGTCAACACATTCTGCTCCTCGTTGGGTTCGACACTCTTATTTATCAAAAGTACTATGATACACCCCCTATACTGGTGGGTCATCAAGACTATTTTCTGGCGCCGTTGCCGGGGAGTGAAGCGCTATTGGGAAGTGGAATTGATAAAGGAAGCTTCGGCTGTAAGTGCTATTTTTATTACTGTCTACTGCTTTATTACACTATGTTTGGATCTCCTTTTGAGTCCTTATTTGCGGGCACGTCTTCCACTGCTAGGGTAGTAAGTGACCCACCGCCTGATGATTTGGATCCTTATAAAATACCTATAAAGATTGTTAAACATGTTATGAATAACTGCTATTCAGGTGATGGAACTGTCCATCCTGGTGACCATTTGCTCTTTTTACATGAATTATGCGAGTGAAGAGGAAATTATTCTCTATATCATTGACAGGCCGAGCCGCTGAATGGTTCAAACTGCTGAAAAATAGCCAGACTATTGGATGGGAGGAATTTGTGCCTCTCTTTTATTCTAAATTCTATCCTCCCAGTGAAATTCACAGAGATCAGAATCATATATATAATTTTTGGCCTCATGACGGAGAGAGTATTGCCCAAGCATGGGGGAGATTGAAGTTACTAATGCTCAAATGCCCCATTCATGAGCTCCCGAGTAATATTGTTATTAATAATTTCTATGCAAGACTTTCTCTTCATGATAAGGATTTTGTCACGACCCCGGACCCAGAGATATACATACTGTTATGTGCTCCTAGCCATGGACTCACAAGGGCTTCAGGGTTACCATCCCCGGCCGCAACAAACAACAGCAGGCAGACTGGATTCATCGGCACGTAGTCCGGATCCCCAGTCTACTACTCCTTGTATCCATGCTAGTCATAACCAACTATGCATATCAAAGCGTCCACGAATCGAATGAAACTGAAGGAAACGGGACCAAAGCTATACAGAGCTGCTATATGTCCAGAAAGTGCAACAACAATCGAGGGTTACTGGGGTTACCTCGCCCCAGGCCGAATCACATCGGCAGGCGGGCTCGGACATGGATCATCGGCTCCACAACCCCTCGACTGCGACAACTATGTAGGCATAGCCAAAACTGTATAACAATGAGCTCGAAACCAACAACCGATCAAAGAAGTACTCTAGACATGACGCTTTATTAAACATGTGTTACTAGAGTATAGCTTACAAGCAGAGGTCACACGACCCAACATTACATCAGACAACGGAAGGCAAATTATGTTGCTAATCAACAAGAACCAAAAAGGCCTAAGAGGCCGCAAAATAAGGCGACGTCCCAGCCCATAGATTCCAGGCTGCTACCCGGGAACGCCAAACTACTCGTCGATGTCCACGTTGAACCACCACTGAAGTGACGAACTCCACCTGAACCAAAATTAAGCAAACCTGAGTACGAGAGGTACTCAACAAGACTTAATTAACCTATTATATATCTGCTATCTTCAGAAAGGGTTTTATGAAGACTGTTTTGCGTAAAGCAATCTTTGTTTTGCAATTTGAGGAAGGAATAGTACGTCTCATGGAGTATTTTGAAAACAGATGAGAAACCTACTCAGCTACTGATATCATCATCTTTCATCCACCAACATCATTTCCCAACAACTCTCTTGCTACAAGGATCACCCCTCTCGGCATCTCCGAGGAGGCACCCTTCAATCATTGTCAACATCTTTTACGTCATGTTCGAGATATCTATGGCCACACGACAATCACCAAGTCGTCCTTAACCGTGGACACGGCTTTCCGAAAGATTTATCCCTGCAGGGTGATACACTTTACCCACACGTATCATCCGACTCTTAACGCCACATGTACGCTCGTCCATGGAGCACGGCAGAGGGTGGGTGGCCACGACCTTTACCTTGTCGAGCCCTATCCATGAGTCAACCCAAACAGGGCCACCCCGTCAACATGGAGTTGGCCACCTCCTGACGGCACCTGTTCTGTGAGTCGAGATCAAGATCCGTGTACGTCCATCACTTGTCCCGGTCACGCCCTAAACACCTCCAAAAGGTTTTTGACTCACACGCAGATGGAAATCCCAAACTACGTGACTCACGGATAGAACCAAACAAGTTAGTTAGTCGAGCACGGTCTGTTAGGCCCCGCGTGTGGTTGCATGCTCAGTCTTGGTTTCCGCGGCGAGACCTTACTCCTGGGGTTGGCAAGTACAGGACAAACAACCACTTCCCAAGTGGCCTCCCGTCCAAGCCTCAGTCAAGTTAACCACACAGTGCTCATTTTACCACGTCATCATATCATACTAGGTTATCGCACCTCTGATTCATCAACCGGATGGAGCAGAGGTAACAAACATGTATGACTAAGCGAAGCAGATATGAGGCTCTGGCGATGCGCATAAGCAAATCTATGGCGTCTAGGAGCAGGGATCAGGACATTGTGGCAATGCAGTATATAGGTGAACTATATCTGCTAGCATCAAATACTTTAGAATCGAATGCAAAGTACGAGAATCAAATGTTGTTGGAAAACATATATGAGCAGATAAGAGGTTATGCTTGCCTTGGTTATAAGAAAACCAATAGATATCTTTTGGAATAAGTGCTTGACTTCTCGGTTAAGATCAAGTATTCACCATTGGACTGTTGGCCTTCTCTTCGGAGTCACGTTCTACCGAGGGGGAAACAACACCGAAAAGGAGAACAACAATCAACACATGGCATCAATGCAATGCAAAACATGTATACATGAGCAAGTTAATGCACAGAAGTAAAGCCCTAAACATGATCGTTGGGTTGCTAGGGTTCATATGTCAGTTATGTAGTTTTTCTGAAATTATCCCGGAATAGACCCCGGAAGGGTGTTTCGGGCGATTATGACAGTGAGTGCAAGGTTTAAAAGCTCAAATGGGGTTGTAACCACCATAAACAGGTTGCATTTGTGATTTTGAGCATTTTGGTATATAACTTTTAATTTTCTAATTTTAGTGAATAAAAACTTATTTTTCTATTTTTAAATGATTAAACAACATTAAATAATGGTCATTTTTTAACTTTCTCAAACATGATTGAAAATTACATATTTGGATAGCTTACATTTTTATGAACATTTTGGTACCTTCCTTTTATTTTTCTGAGGTATAAAACAGAAGTTATTAAAATATCAATTTTATTCCTTTTTCTGGAATTTCCTGAATTTATCAAAAAGGGGAGTAATGACATCAGCCTGATGTCACTGTGACATCACCCTGCTCCGCCCTCACGTATGATCTTCAAAATTCGACGGATTTCGCGCTCTAGATTCAAATCAAACTACAAAGTGAGGAAGAGGAGGTGGAGGGGAATTGAGGGGTGCCGGCGGCGGACCAAATGGTCGCCGGAAAGCTCGCCGGCGGCGACCTTCCGTTGCGGCGGTGGCACGGTCACGGCGAGGAACGGCTATGGTGCACGGGAGGGGGGCACAGATGATGGGGATTCTCACCACAATTTCGTGAAGTTCGTGGAAGTGTCGGAGGGGGCAGGGGCGGCTAAGCGGCGGTGAAACGAGCTCCTCCACCGCGGCCGGAGCTCGGGAAGATGGCCCCGATTCGCGGGTTCCCCTACTTCCCGGCTTTCCAAATTCGTTGAGAAGGTAGAGGACGTCGAGGAGGTTCTTCGGAGATACTCGTCTTGGCTAGGGACGGCCCATGGCGACGGCGCCAAGCGGCTCGCCGGAGATAGGGTTCGGGTTCGGGTCGCACAGGAGACAGAGAAGAAGAGGGTACGTGAGCGAGAGGGAGGAGAGATGAGAGGCCACGACGTCTCCTCGCTTATCCTCGCGAGCTAGCTAGCAGGGAGGAGGTGGCACTCGACGAGGGCGGCGGTGCCACGCAGGTGCTGCTTTCTGTCCCAAGGTAGAAGAAAGCAAAAAGGAAATAAAATTACGATAACCTCCTGGAAAACAGTGAAATTCCATTGAGGTCCTTTTGTATTTCAAAACAGCACAGAAACAGTTGTTTTGGGGGCCTTTTTGAAAACAGAAAATTTAGCAAAAATCATTTTTCGAAAGCTCACAGAATTTCTGACCTAACCATGTTTTGCTTTGGTGTGTTTGAAATATTTTTGAATACAATATTTTGAAAACCAAAATAACTACTATTTGTGAGATTTTTCTTGAACCATTGAAATTCACAATTTAAATTGTTTAAAACATGATTATATTTTTGATTCATGCATGTATGAGATGTACACAACACCACACACCCTAACGTTAACAAAATTGGGATGTTACAGATTTATTAGATGCTTCTTGTTCTGGATCATTTACACGTATGAAGTATGAAGCTAAATGGGATCTCTTTGACCGTATTCAAGAAAACACTAAAGGATGGGAGAATGACAAAGGTAGAAAGTCAGGTATAAATTATGATTATGAATGCATTAAAACTTTTATGTCATCCGATGATTTTTCATTTTAGTATTGTTTATGGTCTTGATTCTCAAGTTGCTGCAAACTTATATAAGGCTTTTTCTTCTTATATTGATATTCCCAAAAAGGAATGGGATAAGTACCATGCACCTTATAAAGATACTGTTAATTGTGTTCCTGCTAGAGATATAGAAGTTCATAACGTTGATTCTATTGTGCCGGAACCTTATATTGAGAAAATGCCTTTCCCTGCTAAGGTAAAAGAACATTCTATGTTAGCTAGTGTGGTTAATAAAAGTGCAAGGAAACCTATTGAACCCGAGGAACAAATAACTGTAGAACCTACAGTAGCAATAGTAAATGCCCTTGTTTCTGAAAATTTAGAAGAGGGACACATTATATTTTGTGAATATGCTTCTAATATTGTCTCTCATCCTAGTAAATCTAGGAAACCTAGTGTTCCTGTGCTGTCGGATATATACCAAATAGGGGTATAGAAGATGGTAGACAAAGTGCCGGATTGCCAGGGTGGCCTAAATGGTAGTGGGCTTAGGTCCATTAGGCGGCCCAGTAATCCGACGCACAGAAGCCGGATTCTAGAAGAACCCGGATCGCGGCCCATGTGATCTGGCTTGGAGGAGAAGTGTAACACCTGGGGTGTTACCTGTTTGTTTGCTTGCATCATATGCATCACATTGCATTGCACCATGTTTGCATCACAACTGAAATTTTCAAAACAATTTAAACTTTCAAGCTTGCTCAAAAACTTCCAATTTCAAACTTGCAATTAAAAACCCCTAACTTTTTTTCCCACTGGTTAATTCTGTTTAAACCACTTGTCTGCTACAACTTTTCAAAGAAGGACCTTGCAAACTAAAACCCTCTTTTGCTTTAAAGCAACTCATTACAATTCACCTTTTAAGTTGTTGCTTAAAATCAGTTACCAAATTAATCAATTATTCCAACTTCAAACCATTAATTCAAGCAATTATTCCAAACCATTTCCAAATCAACCAAGTTTTCAATTAGTATCCTTTTAAAACCTTAAAGTTCACCACTATCTTTTTGCCCCTTGAAAATCACTTTAAGACTTAGGGATAACCCTATTAAAAAGTGTTATTTGAAATAAGGTTTTTATTAATATCAAAAATCCCTCTATTTGATTTCCAATACAAACTACTATTTTAAAATTTAATTTTTGAAATCCAAACTTACAATGTGGTTTCTAATTACTTAAAAAGCTTAACTAAATTTTCTTGGAATTTTTCTTAATCAAAACCTTAACAGTTTTAATCCAAAACTGTTTCAGAAAAAAAAATAAAACAGGAGAAAATATTAAAAGCAAAGCGCAGCGCAGCTAACCTATCTACCGCGCGGCCCAGCCCACCTAGACCACTAACCCGCGCGCGCAGCAGCCCAATCAGCCTGGTACCCCTTCGCTGCGCCGAGATTCGCGTTTCTTCTAATCGCCTTCCTCCCCCTCGTACGGCAGGCCATCGCGCGGCGCCACCGCGACCCTCCCGTGCGACTCCGGCGGCCGCCCCCTCCCCGCGGCCTATAAGTGCTCGCCCTAGCCCCTGGGAGCAACCCTAGAGCCTAGGGTTCCCCCCTCCAACCGCGATCGCCGCCATCTCCTACCTCGGTCATCGATTCCTTCCTCTCTGAAGCCACCCACCTCTGAATCTCTCCTCGCCGGCGAGAATACTGAACCTCGCCATGGTGCCACCCACGTAACCACCCTCTCCTTTCACTGAGCCCAGGAATCAAACCGCCACCATCTCCTCCTTCGATTGCACCCCTCCGTGGAGCTCGCCGTTCTCTGAATCGCTGCCAGCGATCACTGACGCCTCCGGCCACCGTGGCCTTTCCACTCTGAACCCGTGCACGCCGGCGACGCGGTGGCCCTCCATCAACCGCGCCAAGCACGGGAACGACCTCGTCACTCATCCACCTACCGTTTGGACACCTGAGGACGCACGGAGAGCCATCAGGACGTCGCCGCCGTCCTCTTCCACGCCGCCGCTGCTTCGTCATGCCGTCGTCATCGGGCCGCTGCTTCGCCTACAACCGGTGGTGAGCTCCGTCTCCGTCCCCTCCTCCCTTCTCTGCATCATCGCGCATCCATCTCCACGCTCCCGCAAGCAATCGATCAGATCCCTCTGTGTTTCGTCGACGTTTCGCTCCGGCGAGGTGCTGTCTGACGGCGAGCCATCGTTTGCTCGACAGAGGTTCAGTTAAACTAACTGAACCATAACCTGTACAGTCACCTTACCTGTCAAACACGAATCGCAGCGCAGCTGGTACTGCACCGTGGGCGCGCAGGCGCAGGGCACGGTTCGAGTCCCGCAAGCCCCATTTTTGCTTCTTTTCCTTCCACGAGTGAGCAGGCCCACCTGTCAGTGACCGCTGTGGCCACGTGTGCTCGCGCAGGGCCACGCTGTCCCCTGGCCCGCTGCGCAGTGGCAAAGTGTAGGGTGCTGCTGCGTAACAAATGTTTTTCGGCACAAATCAAAAGTTCCAATTTCTTTTAATTAGCAGATTTGAACTCACACTTTGAAATTCAATAACTTTCATTTGGTAAATCCAATGAATACAAACTTTATATGAAACTTGATCTAAATTTCCTAATCTATCCAAATATCCAACTTGTGTTCTGTTTTGAACTTTCAAATTACAATTCAAATTCAAATTCAAATCATTTCAATTGTATTTGCTAAAATTCAATAATTAAATATTCATAAGTCCAAATCATGCAAATAAGATATGTTTTCAGTACCATTTTAAATAAGCTAATCAATATAATTCTTGTTTTCTGGTTTGAACAATTTAAATTGCCTAACAATTTAAATCTTGTTTAATTCAATTAAAACTTGTTTAATATTGTTTAATTCATAAATAATTAATCCAAAGTCCAATTTCAAATGTGAAACATGTAATCCAACTAAAATTTGATGTTCTTTTCCAATATCAACTTTGTTATTTGTTTTGAACATTTTAAATGGTTGAAAACAACAAATACTTGTGTGTTCCCTTTAAGGCACCCAAAATTCCCTAAGTTAATAATAAAATTCTAAATTGCTACACCCTATCTTAAATTGATTCTAATGTTGTTATTTTGCTGTTTCCCTTTTGCATGCATCATACTAAACCACTAGCACCTGTTGATTAGTGGAAAACAAATAATTTAACCATAATCCATGGGCTTTTCCTATGCAACTCAAATTGCATAGGGTCCATATAAATTTGTTTAACTTGTCAACTAGTTTATTTCTATGCATCAATTAAATTGTCATGCATCCATACCTTGATCATGCTGGATCTTTTGCCGTAGTAGTAATTGTTGCATCCGGTGTTTGTTCGAGGTTCGTTGCTTCTTCCCGGATAGGACGTTGAGATGATGTGAGCACGACAAGTTCTGCTACCTTGCGGGATCTCAGGCAAGTATACTCACTTGCATGCCATATGGCTGCCTTTCATCACTTGTTACCGATTCTTCCGTTGATTCTTTTCTGCTAGCCTTAGTGGTAGTTGTTTCTGTACGAACCCATCACATGAATCCCTTAACCTTGATATTGCCTCACCTCCATACCCTCAGCCTTTGATTGAGCCTGTTCTATCTAGCATGCTTAAGTTGCTTCTGCTCGAGCCTGTTGTCGGTTACTTCTTTCACTATCGTACTATTATTGTTGTTACCGTTCCGGGGGCTCGAATGTTAATCAATCAATCTTGTTAATGTTAATGGTAATAATAATAATTTGATGATAAGGCACCGGCAGGAGGCCCTTTGTGGTTTTGAGGCCTGCTAGTGTCGACCCTAATAGGAAAAGGGTCTTGCTACTGATCCATGATGAGCGCACTACCCGCATTTGGGGAGTATGGGCTCCCCTCAGTTTGACCGATTCGCATCTCGTCCAAAATCGCCTCATTTAGTTCGGGTTTTCCATTTGCTGCATGCATGATTTTGCGAGCCTTGGATCCCGGGTGGAACTTTCGTAGTCGGCATATAGGGGGACACGTTCTTAGAGTGCTATGAGGGTCCATTTTCTTCTGGGCTCGATTAGCCGTGCGCCCAAGGTGCTTTGGGCTTGATGCGAAGAAGGGTTGGATTGTGTGAGTGCCCCGCTTGGTGGGAGGCATTCCATCTGGCGGGATATTCATGAGTGTGGTTACTTTGGTGCATCCCTGCAGGGTAAATCTTCTCGAGAAGCCGTGTTTTCCGCGGTTATGGATTACTTGGTGAAAGTACTGGCTAACAAGTACTCAGGACAACTTCAACATAATGATCAATCATGTTTCACCCAATGATTAATAACTTGACTAGTAATAGGTTATTCACACAATAACTTGACTCATCTTAATACCACGGTGTGAGTTATCCTCGGATTGCTTCTTCGGATAAGGGGCGAGATCCAGGATGGGTTTGTTTGAAGTTATCTTTCAGTTGGTTACTATCACTCGATCTTATCTCCTTCTGATAGTTGGAAGTAATAGAATCTCTGTAGTTGGTTAGTGCAGCCTGCTGTTGCTTATTTGCAATAACCCCTTCCTTTCCGTTGATCCTAAAGTATTTGTATCTTTTGATGACTGGCTACGCCGGTAACTTGTGAGTATGGGTTTTATCCCCTTGCCAGTACTTAACCGTACTGACCCACGAATCTCTTTCGTGGCAAATTCCAACTTGCAGTCAACAGGTTTGAAGTCTGACGACGTTAGCTTGGGAATCCCTCCGGCTTGGCCTGGGCAGGGATTGGACGCCTTCGGTTATCTTCAGGACTCTTAGTCCAATTTGGATCTTGTCCGACGGACGTTTGTTTCTTCCGCTGTTATTTGGATCTTTGTATTGTATCAGTTGTATCCCTGGCTCGTTGAGTCATCTTGTATCTATCTGTTTCTGTTGTAATTGTGGATTATTCGTGAACTATTGTAATGTTATCATAAATGGCAACCTGGAATCGGTTATATGTGGATTTTGGCGGGAATGCTGAAATCTGCATAGTGCCCGATCTCGGGGCGTCACAAATGGTATCAGAGCCTTGGTTCCGATTCCGAGATTGTTTCGATACGAATGGTTATCGAAGCAACGGGTCCGCAAAGCCTGTAGGTTAACCTCGCTAACGGTCGTTGTTTCTAGAGTGTCGAAAACTATTTCTGTTAAACTATTTTGGAAAAACATCTCAATAGGATTCTTGTTTTCTCCTTACCTCTATTCTATTTCCCCTCCCATCTTATTTGTTTTGGAGTCTCTCTTCCTGTCTATCTTTCAAAGTGTTAGGATCCTACGTGGGTGGACGTTTTCTGAACCCTTAACCTAATAGGTTCGATCATCGGAAGATTCCTGGTGGAAGAACATCGTCATCAGCCCGAGCAAGAACCCCTTGTTAGTGGTGTCGAGGAGATCAACTGGAAGCACGAAGAATCGATAGTCGAACTTCTTTCCCCTCCCGGGTTAGCAGGTGGATTGCGAGGGCGCAATCCCTTGTTAGTGGTGTCGTCTGTAACACCTGGGGTGTTACCTGTTTGTTTGCTTGCATCATATGCATCACATTGCATTGCACCATGTTTGCATCACAACTGAAATTTTCAAAACAATTTAAACTTTCAAGCTTGCTCAAAAACTTCCAATTTCAAACTTGCAATTAAAACCCCTAACTTGTTTTTCCCACTGGTTAATTCTGTTTTAACCACTTGTCTGCTACAACTTTTCAAAGAAGGACTTGCAAACTAAAACCCTCTTTTGCTTTAAAGCAACTCATTACAATTCACCTTTTAAGTTGTTGCTTAAAATCAGTTACCCAAATTAATCAATTATTTCCAACTTCAAACCATTAATTCAAGCAATTATTCCAAACCATTTCCAAATCAAACCAAGTTTTCAATTAGTATCCTTTTAAAACCTTAAAGTTCACCACTATCTTTTTGCCCCTTGAAAATCACTTTAAGACTTAGGGATAACCCTATTAAAAAGTGTTATTTGAAATAAGGTTTTATTAATATCAAAAATCCCTCTATTTTGATTTCCAATACAAACTACTATTTTAAAATTTAATTTTTGAAATCCAAACTTACAATGTGGTTTCTAATTACTTAAAAAGCTTAACTAAATTTTCTTGGAATTTTTCTTAATCAAAACCTTAACAGTTTTAATCCAAAACTGTTTCAGAAAAAAAAATAAAACAGGAGAAAATATTAAAAGCAAAGCGCAGCGCAGCTAACCTATCTACCGCGCGGCCCAGCCCACCTAGACCACTAACCCGCGCGCGCAGCAGCCCAATCAGCCTGGTACCCCTTCGCTGCGCCGAGATTCGCGTTTCTTCTAATCGCCTTCCTCCCCCTCGTACGGCAGGCCATCGCGCGGCGCCACCGCGACCCTCCCGTGCGACTCCGGCGGCCGCCCCCTCCCCGCGGCCTATAAGTGCTCGCCCTAGCCCCTGGGAGCAACCCTAGAGCCTAGGGTTCCCCCCTCCAACCGCGATCGCCGCCATCTCCTACCTCGGTCATCGATTCCTTCCTCTCTGAAGCCACCCACCCTCTGAATCTCTCCTCGCCGGCGAGAGAATACTGAACCTCGCCATGGTGCCACCCACGTAACCACCCTCTCCTTTCACTGAGCCCAGGAATCAAACCGCCACCATCTCCTCCTTCGATTGCACCCCTCCGTGGAGCTCGCCGTTCTCTGAATCGCTGCCGCGATCACTGACGCCTCCGGCCACCGTGGCCTTTCCACTCTGAACCCGTGCACGCCGGCGACGCGGTGGCCCTCCATCAACCGCGCCAAGCACGGGAACGACCTCGTCACTCATCCACCTACCGTTTGGACACCTGAGGACGCACGGAGAGCCATCAGGACGTCGCCGCCGTCCTCTTCCACGCCGCCGCTGCCTTCGTCATGCCGTCGTCATCGGGCCGCTGCTTCGCCTACAACCGGTGGTGAGCTCCGTCTCCGTCCCCTCCTCCCTTCTCTGCATCATCGCGCATCCATCTCCACGCTCCCGCAAGCAATCGATCAGATCCCTCTGTGTTTCGTCGACGTTTCGCTCCGGCGAGGTGCTGTCTGACGGCGAGCCATCGTTTGCTCGACAGAGGTTCAGTTAAACTAACTGAACCATAACCTGTTACAGTCACCTTACCTGTCAAACACGAATCGCAGCGCAGCTGACTGCACCGTGCGCGCAGGCGCAGGGCACGGGTTCGAGTCCCGCAAGCCCCATTTTTGCTTCTTTTCCCTTCCACGAGTGAGCAGGCCCACCTGTCAGTGACCGCTGTGGCCACGTGTGCTCGCGCAGGGCCACGCTGTCCCCTGGCCCGCTGCGCAGTGGCAAAGTGTAGGGTGCTGCTGCGTAACAAATGTTTTTCGGCACAAATCAAAAGTTCCAATTTCTTTTAATTAGCAGATTTGAACTCACACTTTGAAATTCAATAACTTTCATTTGGTAAATCCAATGAATACAAACTTTATATGAAACTTGATCTAAATTTCCTAATCTATCCAAATATCCAACTTGTGTTCTGTTTTGAACTTTCAAATTACAATTCAAATTCAAATTCAAATCATTTCAATTGTATTTGCTAAATTCAATAATTAAATATTCATAAGTCCAAATCATGCAAATAAGATATGTTTTCAGTACCATTTTAAATAAGCTAATCAAATATAATTCTTGTTTTCTGGTTTGAACAATTTAAATTGCCTAAACAATTTAAATCTTGTTTAATTCAATTAAAACTTGTTTAATATTGTTTAATTCATAAATAATTAATCCAAAGTCCAATTTCAAAATGTGAAACATGTAATCCAACTAAAATTTGATGTTCTTTTCCAATATCAACTTTGTTATTTGTTTTGAACATTTTAAATGGTTGAAAACAACAAATACTTGTGTGTTCCCTTTAAGGCACCCAAAATTCCCTAAGTTAATAATAAAATTCTAAATTGCTACACCCTATCTTAAATTGATTCTAATGTTGTTATTTTGCTGTTTCCCTTTTGCATGCATCATACTAAACCACTAGCACCTGTTGATTAGTTGGAAAACAAATAATTTAACCATAATCCATGGGCTTTTCCTATGCAACTCAAATTGCATATGGGTCCATATAAATTTGTTTAACTTGTCAACTAGTTTATTTCTATGCATCAATTAAATTGTCATGCATCCATACCTTGATCATGCTGGATCTTTTGCCGTAGTAGTAATTGTTGCATCCGGTGTTTGTTCGAGGTTCGTTGCTTCTTCCCGGATAGGACGTTGAGATGATGTGAGCAACGACAAGTTCTGCTACCTTGCGGGATCTCAGGCAAGTATACTCACTTGCATGCCATATGGCTGCCTTTCATCACTTGTTACCGATTCTTTCCGTTGATTCTTTTCTGCTAGCCTTAGTGGTAGTTGTTTCTGTTACGAACCCATCACATGAATCCCTTAACCTTGATATTGCCTCACCTCCATACCCTCAGCCTTTGATTGAGCCTGTTCTATCTAGCATGCTTAAGTTTGCTTCTGCTCGAGCCTGTTGTCGGTTACTTCTTTCACTATCGTACTATTATTGTTGTTACCGTTCCGGGGGCTCGAATGTTAATCAATCAATCCTGTTAATGTTAATGGTAATAATAATAATTTGATGATAAGGCACCGGCAGGAGGCCCTTTGTGGTTTTGAGGCCTGCTAGTGTCGACCCTAATAGGAAAAGGGTCTTGTCTACTGATCCATGATGAGCGCACTACCCGCATTTGGGGAGTATGGGCTCCCCCTCAGTTTGACCCGATTCGCATCTCGTCCAAATCGCCTCATTTAGTTCGGGTTTTCCATTTGCTGCATGCATGATTTTGCGAGCCCTTGGATCCCGGGTGGAACTTTCGTAGTCGGCATATAGGGGGACACGTTCTTAGAGTGCTATGAGGGTCCATTTTCTTCTGGGCTCGATTAGCCGTGCGCCCAAGGTGCTTTGGGCTTGATGCGAAGAAGGGTTGGATTGTGTTGAGTGCCCCGCTTGGTGGGAGGCATTCCATCTGGCGGGATATTCATGAGTGTGGTTACTTTGGTGCATCCCTGCAGGGTAAATCTTCTCGAGAAGCCGTGTTTTCCGCGGTTATGGATTACTTGGTGAAAGTACTGGCTAACAAGTACTCAGGACAACTTCAACATAATGATCAATCATGTTTCACCCAATGATTAATAACTTGACTAGTAATAGGTTATTCACACAATAACTTGACTCATCTTTAATACCACGGTGTGAGTTATCCTCGGATTGCTTCTTCGGATAAGGGGCGAGATCCAGGATGGGTTTGTTTGAAGTTATCTTTCAGTTGGTTACTATCACTCGATCTTATCTCCTTTCTGATAGTTGGAAGTAATAGAATCTCTGTAGTTGGTTAGTGCAGCCTGCTGTTGCTTATTTGCAATAACCCCTTCCTTTCCGTTGATCCTAAAGTATTTGTATCTTTTGATGACTGGCTACGCCGGTAACTTGTGAGTATGGGTTTTATCCCCCTTGCCAGTACTTAACCGTACTGACCCACGAATCTCTTTCGTGGCTGCAAATTCCAACTTGCAGTCAACAGGTTTGAAGTCTGACGACGTTAGCTTGGGAATCCCTCCGGCTTGGCCTGGGCAGGGATTGGACGCCTTCGGTTATCTTCAGGACTCTTAGTCCAATTTGGATCTTGTCCGTAGACGGACGTTTGTTTCTTCCGCTGTTATTTGGATCTTTGTATTGTATCAGTTGTATCCCTGGCTCGTTGAGTCATCTTGTATCTATCTGTTTCTGTTGTAATTGTGGATTATTCGTGAACTATTGTAATGTTATCATAAATGGCAACCTGGAATCGGTTATTATGTGGATTTTGGCGGGAATGCTGAAATCTGCATAGTGCCCGATCTCGGGGCGTCACAAGAAGACGGATTCCTTGCTTTCCAATTTACAAGTTACCGTAGTCTTCTAGGTTTCCTATTCTGTAAGCCCTAATCCGGCTATTATATAAAGCCGGACGGGAGATAGATAGATAACGAAGGAATAACAGAGAAGCTCTACGCCAACTCGCCGAGAAGCTCATCCTCGTCGAGTAGCTTAGATCTAAACCCTCACATTGTAACCCTGTTTACGGGCTTTAGTCCCAATTAGTGAGAAGTGCAGGAGTAGGCACGTCGTACTGTCGCGACGTACCGAACCTGGGTAAAATCCTGTGTTCTGTGTTACTACGCTATCCCGTTACCCCACGTCTCTACCGTAGTCTCATGGCACCCCCGTCTATGGAAACTACTACGATGTCTCGACAGTTGGCGCCCACCGTGGGGCAAACGACGTCAGGCGTAAAATTCCGATCTGGGATACTTGGCGGAATCAGAAGATCAATCACTGTCGGAAGCTTGGAGTTCGACAACGACGTCGGGCGCTTCCTCGACAATGGATCCTACATACCGGCGCAAAACCACCTGGTAAGTGCCTGCGTGTTGCCGATAGGATCTGCTAACATCTTTATCGGGCTAACTGCAGAAGCAATGGGGTTTTGCGGTGGAAGCAAATTTATCCCACCCGCCCTATACCCAGTCGAAGATGACTATGATGCCGGATTCTGCTCAGATCGCCGACAAAAAAGTGATACATACTTTATCGGCATGGTGCAATCCGAAATCGCCGAAAACACGGATGACGGAAATCCCGTGCAAGAGGCAGACAACAACGCACCCGTCATGGAGACGAAAGATCAAACACCCGTCACAGAGGCGGAAGATCTGACATCCATCAACAAGACGATGAACTCGGAAGCAGAATCCGTGCTTGCTGCCATTGAGGCGAGGTTGGAGTCGGAAACCGGATCGGATAACTTCGACTCCGAAGACGAAGATGAGGACGCCTTCGTAAGAAAGGTTAAGTCCTTTCAAGAGGGATTCCATGAAGTTCTAATGGCGAAACCGGCTGATACCACGGGCGCCGGCAGCCAGGAAAGCCCTAAAACCCCTCCGCCAGAGGAAGAGAGAGAAGACGGAGAAACTTCTCCGGTATTCCCCAATGTCAAGGAGATGACAGAGGATGAGCCTGTCAAAAAACCTCCCTCTTCCAAGAAAAAGCACCGTGCTGCTAAAAAACTCCAATACAAAATCCGGAAGAAAAAATCAGCTGATCTCGCTGATGAAAACCTGGAAGTTGGAGATGTTAGCGGAACAAAGCCAGCGGAGAAGAAATCCAAAGAAATCACTGCTCCGCCAATGACGGAACAGGAAGAGCAAGAGCTATTGCAAACACCAGTGGGACCAGATGAACCCCCTGAGATGCTGGAAGCCAGGAGACAAGCTTTCCAACGGCAACAGCAACATCTACTCAGATCTCGGCAACATCTCCAACAAACTCATAATGACATCAAGGTCATGAAGGAAGAAATAGAGGAGTACGAGAGAAAGAATAGATCCGCGTTAAAACCTACTAGGTTACCCGGAATCGCAAGACCGGAAGAACTGCCGCCAAAAGAAAGGTTCCATAACTCATCTTGGCAAAAGCAGGTAAACGGTAAAGATGCCAAGGGCGAACCAATATACAAGACCGCCGCAGAAAACGCGGAAGCAGCGTTCGCGATTCTTAACAACGATCTGTATTCCAACGGGGAAAAACTCCAAGGGGTGTATGCTTTCCTAGGAAAAGCATTGCAACAACAACATCGCGCCCAAGAGCGATCAGGGAGGCTGCATGATAACTCCGCCCTATGCAAGACAGCTACTTGCGCTGCTGGAGCACCTGGACCGGAAGAACCCGGGGATTCAGACAATTCAAAAGATAAAAAAGAGGATCCGAGAAAAGACAAGAAAAACCCCGACAACCGGGATGCAGCGTCTAGGACCGGATCCCATCTCCCGAAAGATGGACACAAACCCCGTGATCGGGAAGACAAACACCGGAGCGACGGCAAAATAATGCCACCTCCGAGAAACCCAGCTGAGAAAGCTGGAAGATACGATATACCTCACAGGCGTGAGAGATCCCGGACACCTCCTAAGGACAAAGAAAGGCACAGGAGTAGAACTCCGCCTAATCCAAAAGGGCGTGATCATGGAAGAGATAGAAACAATCCCGGAAAAGCGCGTTCGCGCAAAAATGGAAGAGAAAGGAGCAGATCCCCTTCCGTCCATTCAGCCGGAAGATATTCTGCACACATTGACAGAGCAGAAAAGGATGATCTAACTTTGGTCCTAAGTGTTTTTACTGACAGGATCCGAAGAATAACGCTGCATTCTGGCTTTGCCAAGGTCGGTCCAACATACCAGAAATACACCGGCAGCACAAACCCGGATACCTGGCTCTCGGATTACTATACAGCCGTTCAGATCAACAATGGGACAGACTTGGAAGCTGTCAAGTTTCTTCCCCTAATGCTGCTGGACGGAGCCAGAGATTGGATCAATGGATTACCATCAAGAACAGTCGACAGCTGGGATGATATGGCTAGAGTATTCACTCAGCATTTCCGGGAACGTACAAACGCCCGAACAGCATCAACCAGCTAAACCGTTGCACGCAATTTGAGGATGAACCATACGTGGATTTCATCTCCAGATGGACAGCAATGAAGAATAGTTGCTCCGGAGTAACTGACGTACAAGCAATGCATGCTTTTGTCAATGGCCTAAAACCCGGACTCGTACCGTTCATGGTTGGTTCCAAAAAGCACAAAGATCTCGGATCTATGCTTACAACCGCCAATGAGCACGCTGCAGCCGAAGATGACATCAGAGCAAGAGGAGGCAATATCGAATCACTGATACTTGCCAAGAAAACCCCTCGTTCTGTTAAGAAAGGAACTCCAGAAACAACGACGAAACCCAAAGAGGTCAACATAGCCTTTGGAGGAGAAAAGGGAAACAAGTGGAAAGGACGCAACCCAGATCCAATCAACTACACTCCAGAGGAGTGGGAAAGGATTAAGTCGGAACCTTGTGTTCACCACTCGCAATTTGGGAAACTCACCCATACAAACGCGCAATGCCGGCTGAATAAGCACATGAAAGGCAGTGCAGGAGCCGGAAGTAAGTGGAAGGGTTCCAAAAGGAAACCCGCCAAACAAAAGCCAGAGGCTGACAAAGAAGACAGTGAATCGGACACTGACGAAAAAATCCAGGAACAACAGCGTAAGGGCGAACCCAAATTTCCGAGAGTTGATGGAGAAGCAATGCTAACTTTCTTAGCAACCCCGTCAGCAAAGGTGGACAAAAGAACACTTCGAGAAATAAACGCGGTTGTTCCGGCAACCCCGAAATTCTTGAAGTACTCCAACACACCGATAATCTGGGATCAGTCTGATCATCCCGGAAATATCCCTGAACCCGGCACACAAGCTCTTGTTGTAAGCCCTATTGTTCAAAATACTAGGCTAAGAAGAGTGCTGATGGATGGAGGATCCAGCATTAATATAATGTACCTGGATACACTGAAGCATCTGAAGATTTCCGAGTCTCAGCTCAACTACAACAACATACGCTTCCATGGTATTGTCCCTGGCAGGCAAGCACGATCCCTAGGAGAAATTTCCCTAGATGTCACATTCGGAGATAAAGATCACTTCTGGCAGGAAAAAGTATCCTTCGAAGTAGTCCGTTCGAAAGCGTGTATCACGCAATACTCGGACGTCCAGCTTTCGCCAAATTCATGGCAAGATCCTGTTATATTTATAACAAGCTGAAGATGCCAGGACCCAAGGGAGGAGTAATCACTATAGCCGGTGATTTCAAGCTGGCAAACGAGTTGGAGAAAGAAAACGCCCTTTGCGCTCAGAGAGTCATAGCAAAGGAAGAACTGAAGGAATTAGCCAAGGAGGTATCGCCGTCAGAAATGCCGGCAGGAAAAGAAACTCGGAAGCCAACAGACAGCTTCAAGGCGTCCGAAAATACAAGACAGGTAATCCTAGATCCCAAAGATCCGACAAAATTTGTCGTCGTAGGGACTGGGATGACTGACAAATAGGAAGGCGAGCTCATCAAGTTCCTCCGTGAGAACTGGGATATTTTTGCCTGGTGTCCAGCTGACATGCCAGGTGTACCCAGGGAACTTGCTGAGCACCAACTTAAGGTTATTCCTGGATCAAAACCCGTCAAACAAGGTCTCCGTCGATTTGACGGAAGAAGACGGAAGGCTATTGGCAAGGAAATTATCCGGCTTTTAGCAGAGGATTTCATCAAGGAAGTAATTCATACTGACTGGTCCGCAAATCCGGTATTAGTACCGAAGAAAGACACTACTGCTCTTAGAATGTGTATAGATTACACAGGCTTGAACAAATTGTGTCCGAAAGATAGGTTTGCATTACCGCGAATCGATCAAATAATATATGCCACCACAGGCTCTGAGCTTTTGTGCTTTTTGGATGCATACTCCGGGTACCACCAAATACGCATGAAAAAGGAAGATCAAATTAAGACTTCTTTCATAACCCCATACGGGACGTATTACTACGTAACCGTGCCGTTTGGCCTGAAGAACGCAGGTGCAACCTACCAGCGTTGCATGCAACGTTGTTTGCATAGTCAGATTGGAAAAAATGTCCATGTTTATGTGGACGATATTGCTGTCGTAACCAAGGAAAAAGATACACTCCTTGAGGATTTGCGAGAAACTTTCGAAAACTTACGCACCTACAAGATGAAGTTGAATCCATCTAAGTGCGTATTCGGGGTTCCCTCAGGAAAACTTTTGGGTTTCATCGTTTCTCACAGAGGAATAGAAGTTAACCCGGAAAAGATCAAGGAAATCTTGAACATCACAAAACCTACCTGCGTCAAAGATGTCCAAAGATAGACGGGTTCCGCAGCTGCCGTTATCAGATTTATTAGTCGGCTGGGGGCTAAAACCCTAACACTATACAAGTTGTTGAAGAAATCCGACAAAGTCAAGTGGATAGCAAAGCTTTGGAATACATAGCAGTTATGTCTATTCTATACTTAGTTCAATATCTATGTAAACATCTTTTGAGATCATGAAATAAAGTTGTTGGATTTCTGGTATCCATGTTTTTTACAAGTTTATTATAGTAAAAGCATGTTTCCACCTTCTCTATTTCCCAATGTTCTTACAAAATACTCAATGTTAACCCGAATTGTGCCTGCGTACTCGGCGTTAAGAAACTGAATGTTTTTTCAGCCTGCTAACGGCTAAAGGAAACTTGAATTGCCTGCGTGCCCAAGTTTCGGTCAAAAAATTCCTTGTTTCTCTAAGCATTATCTGATTGCGTATGTGTTGGGTTACTGGAGCTAGTTAGTAAAAATTCCTTTAGCATGGTCCATGTTTCCGAGTTTAAACTGATTGGTTACACCCAGTTACTCGGCATGACGATTCATATTGCTATTTGAGCCATTTCAAACACTAAGGACAGTTAAAACATATATGCCAGAGAACTTAGAAGATAAGGGAATAGTAACATCCGAAAAACCTTGCAAAAAAAATTCATAATTAAAAACTGCAAAAGGCGGAATTTTTCATTCATACAAATAGAAGCATTACATTTTGGATTACATTGAAAGAACAGTAATGCTCCTATTGTCTATTTTTGCTATCCAGGTCAAAGGTAGCCCTTCAAGCATCTGATTCCTCCTCGCTGCTGTCGTCCTCGGGGATTGGAGGGATCTCCTCTTCTGGATAATTGACGGAAATATTTACCATGGAGGCAATTTGGGTGGCGTGGCCTTTGATTTCATCAAAGATGGTATTTCGCTGAGTATCCGTGTATCCTTGAGGGACACCGGACGCCACGCGCCAAGATTTCGCACCGGGGTAGTGCATGCGCATAAGGCCGAGTGCCATGCGCGCACCACCCCGTGCAGCGGAACGCAGGATAGAATCCCTGGATTCCGCCACCTCCATGATAGCTCCCGGAAGTTTTTCAACCTCCGAGAACTCCCCAGTCCTTGCGGGAAGGAACTTGTTCACCAGCTGCATTCCAGCAGCACGGATAGAAGTCCACATCTTCCCAAAGGCCTGGATCCCTTCAAGCCGGGTACCATCTGGGGTATCTCCTGTTTTTTCCGACAAAACAATCAAAATGTTAGGTGAAAAACAGAGAAGAAAACAAGATATGGAAAAATAAAAAAGGTAACAGAAAATTACCGATAAGCTTGTCGATCTCGGAGATTTCCTCCAGGCGAAGATTCAGAGCATTTTCTAAATCCTGAATGGTGGATTTATCTTTCTCCGCCTGCTCAGAAGCCTTGGAGTTGGCAACTCCAAGGGCCAAGTTGCTGGCCTCCAGATCCTTTTGAGCCTTCACAAGATGCTTGTGAAGCTCCAAATTCTCCTTTCGGAGATTCTCGGCATTGCCGGCATCTTCAGCTATTTGCTTGGCCTTAGCCAAAGCAGCTGGAAAGCAAAGAAAATTTCCGGAATAAGTACTTAGACAAAAAATTGAATCGCAAACCTTAGAGAAAAATGTTTACCTGCTGTTTCCGACAAAGCGAGCTGAGACGATGCCAGTTCCGTCTCTCTCTCCTCAAGAATAGAAAGAAGATTTCTAACCTCTTTATTCTTGATGGAGAGTTTGTTGAAAACTTCCATGTTAATGGCTTCGGCGGTTTGCTGGAACATAGCAAGGAAAAGAATGGTTACAAAAAGCATCAAAGCAAAACAGGCATGCAGTTTTGTTTAATGCTTGGGGGGCTAGAGTTACATACCTGGCTCATTCGTTGCAAACCCGCCAAGTTTTCCTTGAACTCCTTTGCGTATTCCGCAAAAGCGGTTCCGGCTGCGCTTAGGCCGTCATTGATAGTCTTGAAGTCCTTGTCAAAGGTGGGAATTTCTTCGTCGAAAGTCCGAGGAAATTTTCCCACCTCTGGAGCCGCCCTTTCCCTCGTGTCCGTGTCCGACACAACGGGCTGGCTGGGCTCTAACGGCTTGGTCGTGGGGGCTGCAGCGTGCTCTTCCGCCATCGTGGACGGTGTGTCC
The DNA here is from genome assembly GCA_028641055.1 of Alopecurus myosuroides. NCBI lineage: Eukaryota > Viridiplantae > Streptophyta > Magnoliopsida > Poales > Poaceae > Alopecurus > Alopecurus myosuroides. Next base: position 635,788,783 of record CM054057.1, on the reverse strand, counting down.
GGGGCGACGGCGGGAGAAGGTTGACTGCCTCGGCTGGAAACAACTTTGTGTTTCTTGAGCTTCTTCGGCTTTAGGTTGGAGGGAGGCAGGCTAAAAAACAAAAAACCCGGAAAAGTTAAAACACGGAAGATGGATGAAAAGTTCCCATGAAAGAAAAAGAACCCAGATGAAAGAACCTGGAAGTGGCGACGGGGATTCCGTCAAGGTCGATAATTTCCTCAGAGGAAGTAATCTTCTTGCGCTTGCGTCCACCTGTAGCAGCGGTGCGCAGCGCGTCCAGCTCAGCCTCGGAGGCCAATTCCGAATCTGGAAGATCCGCGAACTGTCGGACAAACAAATCGGAATCAGAAGCTAGAAAATCTGAGAAAAAAATGAAACTATACCTAAATGACTGAAAAATTACCTTGGGAACCGGATTGTCGGCCGTATACATTGGCCGACTCGCTTCGTATTGGTCGCGGGATGCGACCAACTGGTTGATGCGCCGTCGAAGCTCCTTTGCGGGCCAATCTTTGGTGGTTGTCCGCACTGGATCCTTGACTCCCGTGTATTCGCACAAGAGACGACCACCGTGGTTGGACAATGGCTGAATTCGTCTATTCAGCCAGCATAAGACCGTGTCCATGCCGGTCAAAGGTGGAGTGGAGGAGGTGAGCTTGGCGATGCGCCGCTTGATCCTTAGAAGATCAGGCGGCAGAACCTGGACGGCTTCTGTTCCCCAATTATCTTGGGGAATGGCATCATTGTTGGAGAAAGGTGGAACCCCGATGGCCTTTTTTTGGAAAAGGCACATCGGGATGGTAGAAGAAAGAACCCGTCCAAAATTTGACGGATTCTGATGTCTTGATCTTGGGGAACCAATCTTCCCTAAACCTCCAAAGAGTAAAGGAGATGGTCCCGCAAGTCGGGAGTGCGCCCTCCGAGGAGTTCCGCTTAACCCCGAAACAATACATCCAGAAATCTAACCTAGGTTCTAAACCTAAGTAAACCTCGAATAGGGCCTGGAACCCGGCCATATAAAGAATGGAGTTGGGTGGCAGGTTATGGGGTTGGATGTTGTAGTGGGAAAGGACTTGGAGGAAAAAAGCGGAAGGGGGGAGCCCCATACCTCTCAGAAGGTGGGAAGAAAGGAGAACCCTTTCGCCGTCTCTTGGCGTTGGCTCGTTCTCGTCTTCAGGGAGCCGCCATTTCCCTTGGAGGATCAGGCCCTCTTTCTCCATGTTTGGAAGAAGAGCCGGAGGAATGCTGCAGGCAATCCAGTTGCCTGCAGATTCCGCCTCTTCATCTGCTCCGGTGGCGGAGGCGGTGGCTGCTTCTGTGGCGGCGAGCTCGTCACCAACGAGCTGGATCTTTTCCTCCGCCGTTTCAGGAGCAAACGGCGGGGAAGCGGCGGAGCTCGCGCCCGCAACGTCCGCGGCGGCGGATAGGTTTTCTCCGCCCGCCGCGGAGGCCGCGGTTTTCTCCGGCTCGTCGCCGGCGTGCTTGGGTGACCCAACTTGTGGATCTAGGTCGCTGATGAGGTCGTTGATGGCGGCGCGAGTGGGCAAAGACGGTGAGCTTGCCATTTCCTGGCGGCGCGATTCGTTTCGGGTGTGCTTGGAAGTGAGGAGCGCTCGGGACAGTGCGTCGCTTGAGAGCTCGTGCGCGTCAATGGCGAGTGCGGTGAGAGTGCGGAAGGTTTTCGTTGAGGACGAGGATGGCTATTTATAGCTGAAAATCCGTCAAGATACGTGCCAACGGCTATTTTGACCGTTGCATGTTTGCCGTGTGTCACTCGCCGGAAAATCCGGGAAATGAAACGACAGGGTAATGATGGTTATCTCCTCGTTTCCTGCGAGAATCTGTCAGAGATATGTTTCTGGGTTTTCCGAGTAAAACCCAAACGTCGCTTACGTCAGCATGGTTAAGTACGCTGACGTAGGAAGTTTCTTCTCCGCGAAGGATCGTGAGAGAAAAGCCGGATTTTCAGGATTCCGAGTTTCATGTCACCATCTTTTTCAAAAGAAGAATAAGAAGAATCAAGACTGCTGAATCAATATTTCTCGGACAAAGTGTATTTGGCGAAAGACGGAGAATCAGAGTTTCGATCCTTCTTGGGGGCTACTGTCGGATATATACCAAATAGGGGTATAGAAGATGGTAGACAAAGTGCCGGATTGCCAGGGTGGCCTAAATGGTAGTGGGCTTAGGTCCATTAGGCGGCCCAGTAACCCAACGCACAGAAGCCGGATTCTAGAAGAACCCGGATCGCGGCCCATGTGATCTGGCTTGGAGGAGAAGACGGATTCCTTGCTTTCCAAGTTACAAGTTACCGTAGTCTTCTAGGTTTCCTATTCTGTAAGCCCTAATCCGACTATTATATAAAGCCGGACGGGAGATAGATAGATAACGAAGGAATAACAGAGAAGCTCTACGCCAACTCGCCGAGAAGCTCATCCTCGTCGAGTAGCTTAGATCTAAACCCTCACATTGTAACCCTGTTTACGGGCTTTAGTCCCAATTAGTGAGAAGTGCAGGAGTAGGCACGTCGTACTGTCGCGACGTACCGAACCTGGGTAAAATCCTGTGTTCCGTGTTACTACGCTATCCCGTTACCCCACGTCTCTACCGTAGTCTCATGGCACCCCCCTCTATGAAAACTACTACGATGTCTCGACATGTGCTATCTGTTAGGATAGGTGATCATTGCTATTATGGTTTGTGTGATATTGGTGCTAGTTCTAGTGCTATTCCTTATGAGCTTTATAAAGAAATCATGCATGAAATTGGTTCTTGTGAACTTGAATACATTGATGTGATTATTCAACTTGCTAGTGGGGAAACTATTTCTACAATTGGTATTGTTAGAGATATGGAGGTCTTATGTGGTAAAACTAAATATACTGCTGATTTTCTAGTACTAGGCACTTCTGCTAATGATACGTGTCCTATTATATTTGGTAGACCTTTCTTAAACACTTTTGGTGTTGTTGTAGATTGTTAAAAGTAGAAAATCCTTACAAAGTTTGATGGAGAGTCTTATGAATTTACTTTCTCCAAATTTGCTAAAGCACCTTATGAAGCCGAATTACCTAATGAGAATTATAGAGTTGAATAATTGGCTGCTATTGCTCTTGCTCCTAACAATCCTTGGTAGCAATACATGGAAGACCACAAAAGTGATGTCTTTATGGAAGAAAGAAATGAAATTGACAAGATTTTCCTACATCAGCCAACGATGCTGAAACATAACTTACCGGTGGAAGACTTGGGTACCACATTACCACCCAAGGAGGACCTTGTTTTTTATTTAAAACCTTTGCCTGATAATCTTAAATATTCTCATATTGATGATAAGAAATTATATCCTGTTATTATTAGTTCTAAACTTTCTGCTAAAGAAGAGGAGAGATTATTGGGAATATTGAGGAAACACAGAGGTGCTATTGGTTATACTCTTGATGATTTGAAGGGGATTTCTCCTACTATATGTCAGCATGCTATTAATATTGAACCTGATGCAAAGCCAGTTGTTGAACATCAACGCCGTTTAAATCCTAAGATGAAGGATGCGGTAAAAAATGAGGTATTAAAACTCCTTGATGCTGGTATTATTTATCCTATTGCTGATAGTAGATGGGTTAGTCATGTGCATTGTGTCCCTAAGAAAGGAGGGATGACTGTTGTGCCAAATGAAAATAATGAACTTATTCCTCAAAGAGTAGTGGTTGGTTATAGGATGTGTATTGATTTTAGGAAAGTTAATAAGGTTACTAAGAAAGATCATTATCCTTTGCCTTTTATTGATCAAATGTTAGAGAGGTTGTCTAAGAAAACTCATTTCTGCTTTCTTGATGGTTATTCAGGGTTCTCTTAAATTGCTGTTAGAAAGCCTGATCAAGAGAAAACAACTTTCACTTGTCCTTATGGAACCTATGCTTATAGACGTATGCCTTTTGGTTTATGTAATGCTCCTGCTACTTTTCAAAGATGCATTTTTGCTATCTTTCATGGTTTTTGCAAAGAAATTGTGGAAGTCTTCATGTATGATTTCTCCGTCTATGGAACTTCTTTTGATAATTGTTTGGAGAATCTTGATAAAGTTTTGCAGAGATGTGAGGAGACTATTCTTGTTCTTAATTGGGAGAAATGCCATTTTATGGTCAATGAAGGAATTGTTCTTGGACATAAAATATCTGAAAGAGGTATTGAAGTTGATAGAGCTAAAGTTGAAGCTATTGAGAAAATGCCCTGTCCCAGGGATGTCAAAGGTATTCGTAGTATTCTTGTCATGCTGGTTTCTATAGACGTTTTATTAAATATTTCTAAAATATCAAATCCTCTTACTAATCTTGTTCAAAAGGATGTACCTTTTGTTTTTTATGAAGATTGTAAAGAAGCTTTTGAAATTTTAAAGAAGGCTTCAATATCTGCCCCTATTGTTCAACCCCCTGGTTGGAATTTACCGTTTGAAATTATGTGTGATGCTAGTGATTATGCTATAGGTGCTGTTCTTGGACATCGGGTAGATAAAAAGTTAAATGTTATTCATTATGCTAGTAAAACTCTTGATGCTGCTCAAAAGAATTATGCTACCACTTAGAAAGAGTTCCTAGCTGTAGTTTTTGCTTGTGATAAATTTAGGCAGTATATTGTTGATTCTAAAGTTACTATTCATACTGATCATGCTTCTATTAAGTACCTTATCAAAAAGAAAGATGCTAAGACTAGACTTATTAGATGGGTGCTTCTCTTACGAGAGTTTGATTTACATATTGTGGATAGGAAGGGTGCTGAAAATCATGTTGCTGATAATTTGTCTAGATTAGAAAATATCTCTAATGATCCTATTCCTGTTAATGATAGTTTTCCTAATGAACAGTTGGCTGCAATAAAAGTGAGCTCTCAAGAGAGTCCATGGTATGCTGATTATGCTAACTTTATTGTTTCCAGGTATTTGCCTCCTACCTTTACAGCTCAGCAAAGAAGAAAATTCTTCTATGATTTGAGGCATTATTTTTGGGATGAACCACACTTATATAAAGAAGGTGTTGATGGTATTATGGGAAGATGTGTTCCTGAAAATGAACAACGAGAGATATTGAGAAAATGTCATAGTAGTGCTTATGGAGGACATCACGCTGGAGATAGAATTGCACATAAGGTTCTACAATCAGGTTTTTATTGGCCTACTCTCTTTAAAGATGCTAGAAAGTTTATTTTATCTTGTGATAAATGTCAAAGGGTTGGAAATATTTCTAGACGTAATGAAATGCCTATGAATCATTCTCTTGTTATTGAACCGTTTGATTGTTGGGGATTTAACTATATGGGTCCTTTCACTCCTTCACAAGGCTACACTCATATCATTGTTGCTGTTGATTATGTTACTAAATGGGTAGAAGCTATACCTACTAGAAGTGTTCATGGTGAAACCTCATTAAAAATGCTTAAAGACATTATTTTCCCTAGGTTTGGTGTGCCTAGATATCTTATGACTGATGGGGGTTCTCATTTTATTCATGGTGGTTTTAGAAAGACTCTTGCTAAATATGATGTTAATCATAGAATTGCCTCACCCTATCATCCTGTTTTAGAAAGACTGTTAACAAATCTAGTAAAAATTGGGCTAAGAAATTAAATGATGCTCTGTGGGCTTATAGAACTGCTTATAAAAATCCCATGGGCATGTTTTCTTATAAAATGGTTTATGGAAAAGCTTGTTAATTGCCCCTAGAATTAGAACACAAAGCTTATTGGGCAGTGAGAGACCTAAATAGAGATTTTAAACTTGGTGGTGAGAAAAGGTTGCTTGACTTAAGTTCTTTAGATGAATGGAGGAGTGAAGCATATGAAAATGCTAAGCTTTTTAAAGAGAAAGTTAAAAGGTGGCATGATAAGAGATTTATTAAAATAGAGTTTCATTTTGGTGAGAAAATGCTATTGTGTAGGTCTCGTCTCTGATTTTTTGAGGAAAATTACTCTCGAGATGGGAAGGACCTTTTGTTATCGAAGAGGTATATCGTTCGGGGGAAATTAAAATTGTTTCCCTTGAAGATAAGACTTCACAAGTGGTGAATGGACAAAGACTCAAGCATTATATTTCTGCAGATCCTTATAATGAAAATGTTGATTGTATTCGAGCCATGATCCTGGAGGAATTTACTAATAAGCATATTTCAGAAACTGCAGAGTCAGTTTTCGAATAGGTATCAGTTTTGGTACGAAAAAATTCGCGAAAAATTTCCAACTTTTATTCTTACTGTTTTTGGAAGATATGAAAATTACCGAGCCGAAGAGGAGTTGGAGAAGGTGCCCGGAGGCACCACACCATGAAGTGGCGCGGGCCCACCCTTGGTCGCGCCAACCTATGGTGTGGGCGCCCCGGAGCCCCTCTCCGATTCGTTTTCGACCTGGACTTTCCTTTTGTTACACATATTTTTGCTATATAACCCCCCGGACCCCCCGAGGTCCGTATATCGTTTTCTCGTCGTGTTTTCGTTTCGAGCTGTTTTCCTGTCAGGAGTTCGGAGTTTCTAGGTCAAGATGTCCTCCTACGGCTCTAGCATTGGTTACTCTGCACGTCGTCTTCGACAAATCCAGCAAGACATCAAGGAGGGTGCTTTCGCGGGATGGGCGACGAAAGAAGATATAGATGCAAGGAGGGAAGGCATGGTTAGCAACTTGAGGGAAGAGATCCGGAGGGCTGCACCAGCACCAAAGAGCAACCCCACCTTTGTGGGATCCATTAACCCTCGGCGTATCTACTCTCATAATGTGCAGGGGACCGTGCCTCAAGATCAAGACCCCAACATATTTACTATGTTAGCTGAAGCACACCGGGTCGCCGATCAATTCTGCGAACAATATCATATTCTCAAGGCCGAGATAGCAATTCTGGAGGCGGAAAACATTGAGCTTCGTCGTACCATCAAAGGCTTTCTAACCCCTCTCCAAATGATTCCACCTTCATCACCACCGAACAAATAATTCGTCGTTGGTTTTGGCATCCCCTCGGCTTGTTCCAAGCTTGGGGGAGTGCCGCGGTATCACATCACTATCTTTCATCTTTTTTTCTTTTTTTTCTTCAGTAGAGTAATATCATGAGAAGATAAGTTATCATATAGGATGGTTTGCAGTATGGAAGTATCTCTCCTTAGTTGGTTATCGTTGTATCCCTTGGTGTGAGTTGCCGGCTTGAAATATTAATGAGAAGTTTCATCATTTACTTTATGCACACCTTATTTTAGTTTTCAATTTCTGTCATATGGTTGAGCTTGTTGTTAGTAGTCACTCTAGAGATCATCAAGTTAATCTAGTTGGTTTTGGCAAACTTAGCTTGGGCCAGTAGAAATAATATTTTGAGATGCTAGTATAAGAAAGAGGAATTTTCCTATTAGCTCATAAACTTAGTATTCAAAAGTTAAGATCACTTGGGCTTTCAATGAATATTGCATGATTGGTTTCATCATATGTATAATTGTTTGTTTTCCCTCAATTCTTATGCTTGCTACCCAGCCTTACTATCCAAAAACCCTGTACTAAGAGGGAATGCTTCTCGTGCAGCCAAACCTTGAGACCCAAAACCTTGCCATTTGTGTCCACCATACCTTCCTACATGTAGTATTTCACTGCCACTCCAAGTAAACTGCTCATGTGTTACCTTTAAAACCTTCAAAATTATCCTTGTTTTGTGTTCCCGTTTTAGCTCATGAGGATGCAAATAGAGAATCTTTATCTCACTTGTTGATTGGACTCACACACTTGGACTAGTGGCTTGATCCGCTTATGCAAATGCTAGAAGAGCTGACAGCAGGGTTCCCAGACCCAAATAATAATAGAAATTATCTTCACTATTTTTTCCCCTGATTAATCAGTCAAAGCATAATTGTGTAAACAAAAGATAAAGAGGGATGACCTTCTATACTAGTTGCGTCCTTCAATGGGAGCCGCTCTTGTGAAGTCTAGTTGGCTTGTGACGTACTGTAGTTTTTGTTTGCCATTCGTTGACATAAACATACACCTCCCTCAAAATTAGGCACTCCTCCATGGTTTGTGATTGTTGGCAGGCACCCGAGGATTCGGTTAGCCATGGTTTTTGTAAGAAAGGTTGGGAGGAGTGTCAAACTTTGACACCTCTGTTTTACAAAATAAAAGCTCTAGCACATGAGTGATCCATGCTTCCCTCTGCAAAGGTCCTATCCTTTACTTTTATGTTGAGTCAGTAAACCCATTCCTTTTTGTCTCCAGCAAGCATCTGAGTTGTTGTGATCTCACCATCTATATGTTGATTTATTCAATCATGCATTCTATCCTTCTTTGTTTAGCACATGCTTTATTATCTGAATGAATATTACTTTGAAAGCTATGAATCACTGTAAAAGGATTGTTATAATTAAACATGTTAAGCTCTACAATATAAGCCTTGTTATGAAGACTTCACCTAAGATAAGTATGATATCATTAAAAGTTCTCTGACCAAGAACAAAGTTTGCCATCACCAATTTTGATTCTCTCTTTTGCACCTTTGTTTGTGACTCCCATTACTCATTTCAAGTTAAGTTATATGAGAGGAAGTTGCTTTCTATAACGATTGGTGCATAGATAAATGTGATGCTTCTTGTTCGTATTTTATTTATCGACTCTTCACTCCATAAACCTTCGGTCATGTTTATTGAGTTCAGTTTCGCTTGGGGACAACCGAGGTCTAAGCTTGGGGAGAGTTGATACGTCCATTTTGCATCACTATTTTATATCATAATTTTCTGTTATTCATTGATATATTTCATGTTATGATGCATCCCTTATGTTATTTTATCTTATTTTGCATGTTTCATAATTTTTGGAGAATAGACACCGGGACCAGAAATCTGATGGAAAAAGTACCGCCGAGATACCATATTTTAGAAGATCAGAAGAAGAAGGGGGACACCAGGGGTGTCTTAGAAATTCAGAGGAGGATTCCATCCAGAAGGGGAGCCAGAGGGGGACGCAAGGGGCCCACACCATGAGGTGGCGCGCCCCCTGGCCGCGCCACCAGTGGTGTGGCCACCCTGGCCCACCTCTGGGGGATATCTTTCGCATAGTTGGCCCCGATTGAACCCTAAGCCCCAGACCATCATAGAAGAATTATTCCGTCGCCGCCTCGGGGCAGAAAACACCCGAGAGAGAAAAGCTCTCTGGCAGGAAGAAATATGCCGGGGAAATTACTCTCTAGAGAGGGGAAATCACCGCCATCGTCACCGTCATCACTCCGGGCATCATCAAGATCGTCATCATCATCATCGCCACCACCAGCACCATCACCCTCATCATCCACCGTCATCCCGTTGTAACAATTAGGGGCCTCTATCGTTGTTTTACATTAGATCTCTCTCCGTGTGTGGATTACTTGTTAGTAGTTGATGCTTGTGAGATTTATCGGTGTTTGCACTTTATGACCAGATTGTTATCATCCATTATATCACCTCTGATTATGATCCATATGATGTCTTGTGAGTAGTTCGTGTTGTTCTTGAGGACATGGGAGAAGTCAAGTTCTTAGTAGTGAAGTAATGTTGAGTAATATTTAATGGTTTGATATTTAAGTTGTGGTGTTATTCTTCTAGTGGTGTCATGTGAACGTCGACTACATGATACTTCACCATTTATGGGCCTAGGGGAATGAATCGTGTATTTGGCTACTAATTTTGGGGTTGCCGGAGTGACAGAAACCTAAACCCCCGTTAGGAAACCATTACACGAGGGAGCGTAGGATCCCGGAGTTTAAAGCTGTGGTTAGATTTATTTCTTAATTACTTTCTTGTAGTTGCGGACTCTTGCAAGGTTTATAATCGAAAGTATGTATTAGTCTTGGATGGGACAGTACATTAGCATAGGTTCACCCACACAACACTCATCAAAACACTAAAGATTATTCAGCGGCATGGAACAAAAGCACTTGATAGAAACCTCCCGTGTGTCCTCGAGAACGTTTGTTAATCATAAGTAAACCCACTATCTTGTCCTTTGATGAAGAAAGGATTGGGCCACTTGCTACAATTATTATTACTGCATTTTATTTATTCGCACTTTATTTATCTACAATATAAAAAAACCCTACAAATTTATCTTTCAGTAGTTACAATTATTCCTACATTGAAACTGCTTGTCAACACCTTCTGCTCCTCGTTGGGTTCGGCACTCTTATTTATCAAAAGTACTACGATACACCCCTATACTTGTGGGTCATCAAAGTGCTTCTCGGGTGTGGCTGAATTGAAAACTCGGCTGCTAAGGCTTAGGTATTCTTTGGCTCCCCTTGTGTCAAATCAATAAATTGGTTTACACTTACCCTTGAGGACTATTGTGACCCCCTACACTTGTGGGTTATCAAGACTATTTTCTGGCGCCATTACTGGGAATCATAGTTTTACTTATATGTTCACTTGAGATGTACACACTTGAATTTTACTCTATTTGCTTTTGCTATCAATGATAAATTTCTTTGAAAGTGTATTGATGACCCACAAGTATAGGGGATCGTAACAGTCTTCGAGGGAAGTAAAACCCAAATTTATTGATTCGACACAAGGGGAGCCAAAGAATATTTGTGAGCCTTAACAAGTGAGTTGTCAATTCACCTGCAGCTGAAAGTACTTTTGTTCGCAGTGGTTTATCAGTAGCAACAGTTTTATAGCAGCATTAGTAGTGAAATAATAGCAATAGTGGAATGAAAACATCATCAGTGATGTTTGAAGTAAACTGTGGGATTAAATACTATAGGCATAGGGATGGATGAACGGGCGTTGCATGGATAAGATAGTTCATATAATGATCAAGACATGGGCATTACAGATAAATAAGATAAAGCATCCAAGCACTAAGTAACCATAGGAATGTGTTCCGTAAATAGTTGTACGTGCTCGCAATGAGAACTTGCACAACATCTTTTGTCCTACCAGCCTATTTTCAGTGGGGCCTCAAGGGAACTACTGGTAATTAAGGTGTTCCTTTTAATAGAACACCGGAGCAAAGCATTAACACTCTGTGAACACATGTGATCCTCACATCACAGCCACCCCCTCGGGTTGTCCCAATTTCCGTCACTTTGGGGCCTCGGGTTCCTGACAACAATATGTGTAAACATCTTGCAGGTATGATCAAGGAACAATAATTATCATCGTGATTCAATAACATGTTCAGATATGAGATCATGGCACTCGGGCCCAAAGTGGCAAGCATTAAGCATAACAAGTTGCAACAATGTCAATAGCACTAATAGAAGATACTAGGCACTATGCCCAAACAAACACGACAATATTACATGAACGAACTCATCCAATCCCTACCATCACCTTCATCCTACAGCGGGGGAATTACTCACACATGGATGGGGGAAACATGGATGGTCGATGGAGAGGCGTTGGTGATGACGGTGGCGATGATCTCCTCCAATTTCCCGTCTCGGCAGGGTGCCAGAACGGAGTTTCTGATCCCCGAATCGAGGTTCGGGACGGCGGTGACGCTTTGTTGTGTTTCTATGGAATATGACGAAACCCCTCGCGTTTTAGGGTTGAAGGCTATTTGTAGTCGAAAGGGGAGTCCGAGGGGGACTGTGGGTGGCCCACAGCATAGGCTGGCGCGGCCTAGGGGGGCGCCAGGGGGTGGTGTGGCCACCCTGTGGCTCTTCTCTTGGCCCCCTTCTGGCTCCCAGGGTCTTCCGGAGTGAAAACACCAATGGGGTCTTTTCTGGGCAATTTCCCGAAAGTTTTTTTTTGCACAAAAACAAGACACCAAGGTAATTATGCTGAAAACAACATTAGTCCGTGTTAGTTGTATTCAAAACACACAAGTTTAGATGAAAACAATAAGAAAAGTGTTTGGAAAAGGAGATACGTTTCTGACGTATCAACTCCCCCCAAGCTTAGCTTATTGCTTGTCCTCAAGCAATTCAGTGACAACTGAGTGCGATAAAAGACTTTTACGAACACATTTGTTTCATATGATGTAAACATACTTACTATATGATCAAATACTTAATTATGCTCATGATAAGATACATGCAAGGTACTGACACTTAATAGCTATGCAAACCATGAAGAGATAACAACATAATAATAATAAACAACATGAAGCATAACTATTTGCAAGATTGTAATATTCATAATAAGATCTGATAAAGTGGTATCTCGCTTGCCCTTAAGTGTGGGGCAAAACATAAATGCCAGGGCACCTCTGAAGATGCAGGTATCAAAGTTGTACCACAATCAACCGTACTTTGGGACAAACACATCACACTAAGAATGATAATTATGCTCTCAAGAAAGTGCTCAAAGAATATGATGGAGACTCAACATAAAAGTAAAAAAAGGACCTTCGCAGAGGGAAGCAGGGATCACTCATGTGCTAGACCTTTTATTTTATTAAACAGAGGTATTGAAAACATTTTTAAGAGTGGTGTATACTTATGTCAACGAATGGTAAACAGAAAATACATTACGTCACAAGCCAACTGGATTCACAAGAGCGGCTCCCATATGAAGGACGCATCTGGGTCGAAGGTCATCCCTCTTTCTCTTATTTTTTACACAATTATGCTTTGACTGATAAATCAGGGGAAAAAATAGTGAAGAGCATTTGTGTGTATTAATTTGGGCCTGGGCACCCCGCTGCCAGCTCTTCTATCATTTGGATAAGTGGATGAAGCCACTAGTCCAGTGTGTGAAATCCAATCAAGTGAGATAAAGATTCCCTATTTACGTCCTCATGAGCTAAAACAGTGGCAGAAAACAGGAATAATTTTTAGCAGGTTTTAAAGGTAGCACATGAGCAATTTACTTTGAAGTGGCAGTTAAATACCACATATAGGTAGGTATGGTGGACACATTTGGCAAACTTTGGTTTTTGGGAGTTGGATGCACGAGTAGAGCTCATACTCAGTACATGTGAAGGCTAGCAATAGACTGGGAAGCGACAATCAAGAGAGCAACAACTATCATAATCATGTTTGTGACAAAGTAAAATCAACCGAGGCATAAAATTGATACTAGAACTCTGAGGCAAAATAAATCATCGAGGCTTATTGACTTTTTGTTTTCAGTCTTAGCATGCATGAGCATTTGCCACGTCGATTCAAATGAAACAGTCAGAGGAGGCTACCACAATGTCATACCCTTCTATGAATAGAACAACGCGAGCAAATATTTATGCGACATGTCATTTACTGTTAATAAATTGGAACAAAATATGAGAGAGCACGAACTATTAAGCATCCATTAAATCACATATATCTTATACGAACAAACTAAGCATGCTCACATATATTGATATATGTACACAAATGAAAGCAAATAGAGTTCATACTAGCCTCTCACCACACTTGAATTGTCATAGATCGTCATTATTGCTCTTCACTTGTGGCTTGAATAATATATAATGAAAACCAAGCTCCAATGGAATCACGGATGACTGTAGATCTCTGCAGCAAACTTTACAAAACCAAAGAAAAACAACAAATATTTTTGGGGTTTTCAATTAAAGCACGAACAAAAGAGAGCAAGCAAACAAACAAAAGAAAATATTTTTTGGGGTTTTTAATATTAAACTGCAACTAAAAGATAAACTAAACCAACTAAATAAAAAAATAGAGAGAAACAACATAAATATTTTTGGTCTTTTTGTGTTTTGGAAAGCGAAAACAAAAAAATAAAAATAAAAGAAGAGAAAGAAAAGAAAACAAGTGAAAGAAACAAAAACAAATGAAAGAAGCTAAAAGAAGCGAAAGAAAAGAGAACATTGATATACAAAGAACCGATAGAAACATGATATATAAATGAGTGTGATTTTGGTATACCTCCCCCCAAGCTTAGGCTTTTGGCCTAAGTGGAGATCAATCGTGGCGCGTGAAGTATCCCCATTCTGGTGGGTCATCCCTCGCATGGTCGTACTCGGGCGCATAAGAGGAAGATCATGCAGCGGGCGCATAGTCATAGCCGGGGTGCTGATATGGAATCTCCGTGGCGTCATAGGGATGGATGAAATCACCATCTTCCCCCTCTCCGGCATCCTCCCCTTACTGGGGGTGATGCACAAGGTATATGTCCAGCTCGCTCTCAGAAAGCTCCCATCCTTGCCTGCCATTAAGATCAAACAAAGGAGGTGCAGGCAAAAGTACTTCCCTAACAGTTTTAGTAAATCTCCACCTATATTGTTTGGAGAAAGTTATTTCAAAAGATAAGTTGTGAAAGTGAGCATGTGTAGAAAGGAACTTATGTTGAACCATGGAAACAAGATTAAGCCTCTCTATAGGAAACTATACGTCTAGATGGTGTGGCTCCAAACCATGCAAAGCTAGCAAGCGCGAGGCAATAAGACCTCCACAAACTCCGCCCTTCGCACTGTTATGTGAGAGACGGTAAGCAATCAAAGCGCCAAAGTTATAAGACCTACCGTGTCTCAAGGAAGCCGCAATAAATGCGAAATCATAGATAGATAGCTTGCTAGCAGTTTTTCTACCTAACACACATTTCGAAATAAGGTAGGCAAAGTATCGAATGCTAGGGAGTTGGATTTCTCGAATTTTACCACACTCCCCTGTGAAGCTTCTGCCTTGGCAAATCTCGCCATATAAATCCAGCAGTGGTTTGGGCTGCCCACTTATCTTCTCACAAGACCCCCACTCGGGTACTTTAGTAGCTGCAAAAAAAAACACTAAAAGGCAGGCTCATAGCTTTATTATACATTTTATAGTGGACCATAGGGTTAGTTGAGGACCACTTGAAACAAAAATCCTGCACCACCGACATAGTTAGTTTCGCATATTGGATGGGTTCATCCTCAATGAAACGGTTCAAGCCTGCATTCTGCACAAGGGTGTTGAAATCCTACAAAATTCCTATAATCTGCATAAATTCCCGACACGGATAAATCGATGGGAACACCCTCTCTTCGCGATGCACGAGCATGACCTCATGCAACTCCAACTCATGCTGGTTTAGTTGATTAGCATTGTGCTCCATCTCGGAGATCAAACACACCGAATATCAGCACAAATGATGGGATGAAGAAGGAGATCAATAATCCAGAGGAAGAACAACAAGAACACATGTTCCAGGAAATGTTTTCAGCTTGTGAGGTGAGAGAGAAAATTTTGGCACTGGAGAGAGTAAGTGGAGGGCCAGGGGCCCCACACCATGTGCTGGCGCCACCAGGTGCTGGTCGCGCCACCCTATGATGTGCCTGACTGGTGGGTCCCCCTGGGGCCTCCCAGGTGGCTTTGTGCCTAATTTTTGACGTAAAAAATTATTATAATTTTTCTGGAATTTTTCGAGAAACTTTATTTTTGAGGTATTTCCAGAATTTTAATAATTTATAAAAACCAGGAAAACAAAAGTGAAAAGGTGGAAAACAAAACCAAAACCAGCACTACAGAGGTTCTATGACACTCTAATGGAAGAATATCCAAAGAAAACAAAGGTGGTAGTGGTGAAAAAAAAAGTGTGGACCAGAAATCAGAGTGAAAACATTAGGAAAACATGCATAAGGATGGTGGAAAACATGATTGTACTCAAGTAATAATGTGATAACAGAAGTAAACATGGTGAAAACATAGTGGGGAAGGTGAAAACACAGTGAAAACATGGTCCTCTTCATTCAAAATCATTTTGTTAACAAGAGTGATCAAGTCTTGCTACCAAAATAATTTTATATGAAAAAAAACTTTGTTTCTCACTAAATAATTATGTTACCTCAACCTTGATAGGCATAGTCCCAATCATAATAATTTCATATTCTTTTTGTAGTGCTGGAATGGGACAATAGAATTCTCCCATCTTGATGGTCTCAATATTTTCAATTGAATTTAGACCATATTTTCTATCAATCTTCTTGGGAAAATAAACAATGTGCTCTTTATCATTAGCATTAAAAGTAACTTTTCCTTGATTGCAATCAATAACAGCCCCTGCAGTATTAAAAAAAGGTCTTCCAAGAATAATAGACATATTATCATCTTCAGGCATTTCCAACACAACAAAGTCAGTTAATATCGAACAATTACTAGCAACTTGAACAGGAACATCCTCACATATACCCACAGGAATAGCAGTGGATTTATCAGCCATTTGCAAAGATATCTCAGCTGGTATCTACTTTTCTAGGAGGAGTCTTTTATAGAGAGTAAAAGGCATGACACTAACTCCAGCTCCCAAATCACACAAAGCAGCTCTAACATAATTATTTTTAATAGAACAGGAAATAGTTGGTATACCAGGATCTCCAAGTTTCTTAGGAACCTTTCCATTAAAGGAGTAATTAGCAAGCATAGTGGAAATTTCCTCATTAGTAATCTCCCTTTTGTTAGAGACAATATCTTTCATATATTTTGCATAAGGAGGCAATTTAATAGCATCAGTTAAATGAATTTGCAAGAACAAATTTTCGTCCATTCACAAAACTTGTTATAGTGTTCTTCTTCTTTTGATTTGTGTTTCTTATTAGGATAAGGCATTGGTTTTTTTACCCAAGGTTCTCTCTCATTACCATGTTTATTAGCAATAAAATCTTCCTTGGTGTACTTTGTATTTTTAGTTTGCTTTTCAGGTTCCATTTCAATTTCTTCTTTATCAGAAGCATCATTCTTTTCATTGCCACTTTCATTTTTAGCATCAGAGATAGATATACTATTAGGATCTTTAGCAAGTTCAGAGGATTCTACAACACTTTTATGTTACTTCTTCTTTTTCTTCTTAGTATGAATAACTTCATTATTAGTTTGCTGAGAATCTTGTTCAATTCTTTTATTATGTCCCTCAGGATATAAAGGATCTTGTGTAGCAATACCACTTCTAGTTCTTATTTCATAAGCATGTTTTTCTTTATAAGCATTAACTAGCAAGTCTTTTTGCACTTTAGCAAGTTGGTCAATTTGAGTGTGAACCATTTGAAAATGTTTAACAAGCATTTTAACATCATTGGAGGTTCTTTCTATAATACTATGCAAGTCATCAATAGCTCTATAGTTTTCCATTAGTTGATTTTGCACTCTCATATTAAAATTATCTTGCTTAATAACTAAATTATCAAATTCATCTAAACATTGATCAGGAGGTTTACTATAGGGAATATATCTGCTATCAAAATATTGGAGAGAGTGTACCTCAATGGGTGATGAGTGAGGGATTGTCTTACATAATTCTTCTATAGGTGGACGATTCTTCACATCTTCAGGTTTAATACCCCTCTCTTCAAGAGATTTCTTGGCTTCTCTCATCACTTCATCATTTAATTCAACCATTCCCCTCTTCTTGGGTGTTGATGTTGGTGTAGGTACTGGAGTAGGGGTCGGTGAAAGAGCATGGTTCCCCCATGTGTGGTTTTAGTAACTGATGACAATCACTATGGACTAATGGTTGCATTGATCTATACTTGTAGAGTTTGTCCATAGGCAATGCTTTATGTCCATGTGTTGGATTCAAGATAATCAAGTGGTGACCAAGGTGCTATTCATGTGAATATCCCAAGTTTGGTCATGAGAGAGTTGAGCATATTGCAAGTATGTCTTGAAGAATAATATTGTGTGAACATTCATCTTTACCTTCAAGACATCATTATTATGAAGAGAGAAGAAAATATAAAAGGTTTATCAAGTATGTCTTGAAGAAGAATATTGTGTGAACATTCATCTTTACCTTCAAGACATCATTATTATGAACAGAGAATAAAATATAAAAGGTTTATCAAGTATGTCTTGAAGAAGAATATTGTGTGAACATTCATCTTTACCTTCAAGACATCATTATTATGAAGAGAGAAGAAAATATAAAAGGTTGATCAAGGCAAAGTGCTAAGCGATGGTTAATATTGATCAACTCACAAAGCAAGAAGATGTACCATGTGGTATCATGGTATCGTAAGTAATTGTTCATATAGCTTTGTGTTCTAACCCATTATATGTGCGTGTGGTATATCTATGTGGGGTTAGGTATCTTTCCATGGGCTTGCATCAAAAGGAAGATTTCATATGGTCCATGGTGGATGACGTCAAGTTGTGGTCGTCATCAAGTTCGAGAAGTGCAAGTTCAAGGGGATCATATTGAAGATATCACATTCTTGAAGCTTTCCACTCTTTTGGAGATAATGTTCAAGTAAAGATGTACTTAAAAGATCCTCTCCCATAGTTGCATATGGGGGAGCAATCTTTGTGTCTTCACCAAGCAAAGCAAAATCAAGAAAGGTGTTCCATCTTTTGGAGGTCAAGATCTTCATCATCTAGCTCAAGTGGAATTCTCGAGGCAAATGTATGATGTTGATAGGTCTTCTATTTTACCGGCCTCATAGCATTAGGAGGGAGACCGGGTTATAGGATAGATAACCGTACTATCAAGAGGGGCTCTCATATTAGCAACTTCATCGCATCACTCAGAGAGAGCTCAAACCTTTGCATACTTGGCATAATATTTCTTGGTTCTTATTTGTGTTTTCTCCATGTGTGGTTTAGAGCTTGTCATGTGCTTCAATACAAGCTCAAGTTCATCAAAAACGGGTTTCGCATGAAAAACTTATTGCGTTTTTGATATTGGAGGTTTTACCGATTGTTCCTTTATAGATAGGTAAAAACTTTCATCATTTGGTTTTATCATCCAACTATGGACTATGATGTTTCTTTTCATAATCTTGTAGTGCTCGTTCTTGCGATTTGAACGAGCCCAAGATCATCGAAAACGGAGTCCGGATGCAAAAGATATCGCGTTTTTAGTGAAGGAGATTTTCTGGAAACTCGGAGGCCGGCCTCAGGCCGGGGTGGGCTCCCTAGGCCGGACACCTAACAGAACTGGCCGGCCTGGACGGCCTGGGAGGCCGGGGTGGCGCATAATGCCCCCAACGGGCTTATTTTGGAGGCCTATAAAAGGGGTCTTCTTCCCCAATTGTTCCCCACCTTTTGAGCAAGTTTTCCGCCACCATTGTTGACCTTTTGGAGCTTGCTCTCTCTCTCTCTATTCCTCCATGATTCTTGCCTCCAATTAGTGGGAAAAGAGAGAGGAGATCTAGATCTAATATTCCACCAATCCATCTCTCCTCTTAGTGAGGGGAAAGTCTTTGGATCTAGATCTTGTGGATTCATTTGTTGAGTTCTTTCTTGTTCTTCCTCTCTTCCCCCCCATAGCATTTGTTGCTTTGGTGGGATTTGAGAGTGAAGGATTGGAGCACTTCTTGTGTTCTTGCCATTGCATAGGTTGCATCGGTTTGAGTTATCTACGAGGATTCGTTCGAGTGAAAGGTTGAGAAGCTTGTTACTCTTGGGTTCTTGGAGTGCCCTTGAGCTTGTCCTCTTGGGTACTTGGAGTGCCCTAGACGGTTGTTGTTGTATCGGAGTTTTGGTAGCTCCGGACCTTGTTGTCCCGGAGTTTTGGTGGCTCGGGACCTTGTTGCTATCTCGGAGTTTTTGGTGGCTCGCGGGATATTGTTGGGAGCCTCCAATTGAGTTGTGGAGATTGCCCCAACCTTGTACGGGATCGGTGACCGCCCTCAAAGGTCCCATAGTGGATCGTGGCACTCCGCATTGGTGGAGGCACGAGGAGAATAAGGTGAGCCATTGGGCGCTTGGAGTCATTGTGACTCCACACCTCTCCAACGGAGATTAGCTTCCATTGGGAAGTGAACTTAGGGATAAATCATCGTCTCCTCGTCTCTCGGTTATTTCTATACCCAATCTCTTTACTTATGCAATTTACTTCGTGATAGCCATTGAGCTTGAAGTAACATATCTTGCTATCACATAGTTGCTTGAATTGTTTAGCATAAGTTGTTGATGCACATAGGTGAACCTAGTTTGTTTAGGTTTTGACTTGATAAATTAAACGCTAGTTTTATTCCGCGTTTATTCAAGTCTTAACCGTAATTATTTTTAAACGCCTATTCACCCCCCCTCTAGGTGACATCTGTGACCTTTCAATTGGTATCAGAGCAGAGTCTCTCTTCATAGGGTTTCACAACCTAGAGAGTAAAGATGTCGGCTAGGGGATTAGTGCATAATGACACTTTTATATTAGATGGCGCAAATTATAATACTTGGAAAATTAGTATGCTTAATATTTTTAAGGACATGGGTCCAAATATAGAGAAAATTGTAGATATGGGTTTTTCTACTCCAACGGGTATTGATTGCTCTTTAGAGGATGAGAAAAACTTATATCTCAATACTCAAGCTACTAATGTGTTTTTCAAATATTTGAGCATTGTAGTTCTTGAGTCAATTAGGCCATCTTGGAAAGCTCATGAGATATGGACCAAGCTTAAAGATAAATATGATGTGTCCAAAAGTTGTGGGGATGATTATTCTCCCTCCACCTCCGGGCGTGATGAGTTCTCAACTTCTTCTACGTCACCAACATGTAGCAAGGCACAACATAATGATATGGTGAGTAGTGACAAAAATTGCAATCTTGATAGTAAGCTTATTGTTGACGATTCTTCATCTCTATCTTGTTGCAATACTTTATCTTTGATCTTAAACACATCTAGCACCCAAAATGATTTACATGCTTGTGTTGATAGTCCATGCATATCATGTAGAAATTCCATGACTAAATCTTATAATGATATTCTTGATACATCTTGTTGCCATAGTAAAAATGGTTGTATTTCCTCTAGTACTTGTGTTACTAACCATGTAGAAGAAACTCAACATTCCATGGAACAAGATGTCAATTTAAATGGTGCTTCAAGTAATGGTTCATCATCATCTACCATATCTCACTTTTGCCTTATGGCTAAAGGTTCAAAGGTAGCTCCTACTTTGAACACCAATGTATGTAGTGATGATGATGATGATTATGATGATGATGATGACGATGATGACGATGATAATGACAATGATTCGTTAATGGAGAAAGGTAAAATGATTCACAATATCCTTTATGAGTATAAAGATGCTTGTGCCAATTTCCTAGAAATCATTAGAGCATTTGATAGGCGCAATATCACCATTAAGGATTTGGAAGCATGCATTGACGCGTGTTATAGCCGCGAGCGTGATTATTCCAATGAAATTGCAAAACTAGAGGAAGATCTTGTAGAAGAACAAACCACCAATGAATCTCTTGAAGATACTTTTACTCTAGAGTTATCAAAATTAAAGGACTCTCATGATAGAAATCTTGAGGTGGTTAATTGTCTTAAAACTAAAAATGATGAGCTAAAAGTCGAACATACTCAACTTAAAGCTTCATATTCAAAAGGGCTTGCCAATTTTCCTTCTCCAATTTCTATTAATAATGATGCTTGTGCTACTAACTCTATTTCTTGTGAAGCATCTACATTTAAGGAGAATGTTGAGCTAAGGGCTCAACTTGAGTTGCTAACTAGCAATTATGGGAAATTGGAAGAAAGTCATGAAAAGCTCTTAGGCTCTCTTGAGGATCTTTTAGTCTCACATGATAAGCTAAATTTAGCTCATGAGGCTATTACTACCAAGGTGATATCTTGTGAGCCTCATGTGTACATTAGCACAACTCTACTCAAAATTCTATTTTTCCCTGTGCTAGTCCTATTAATTCATTCACTCCTAATATCGCTACATCTTGTGATGAATTGCTTTCCATGCCTTTTTGCTCTAACAATGAATCATCTACTTCCTCTATTACTTGTGTTGCTACTAACCATGTAGAGGAAATAAAAGAGCTCAAGGTCCAAGTCTCTTCTTTGAAGAAAGACTTGGAAAAGCGTCATGGGAAGTCCGCAGTTGACAACATGTTGAGTGTGCAAAGATTACCCAATGACAAGAGTGGACTTGGATTCAACTCCAATAATAACAAGAAGTCCAATATAAAGAACAAGAACAAGGGCCAAGAACAAGTCAATAATTCGTCCAAGATTGTTTTCTTCAAGTGCAATGTTGAAGGGAACCATGTTAGGTCTTGCCCATTAAAGAAGAAGCCTCTTAGTGAGAAGCAACAAGGGAAGCGGCCACAAGTTCAATCTCATGCTCAACCTCAAGATGAAGAAAGGCCTCTTCCCAAGAAGAATCAAGTTAGAACACCTCAAGTTGAGAAATCAACTAAGAAGAAACGAGGAAGCCGATGTTGCTACTTATGCCGTGAAAAGGGCCACTTCGCTTCCTCATGCACTAATGGTACCTTATCCAACCCTATCATTATTGATGATGTTTATTCCCTTCGGAAGGATAAGGTTGACAATGTGTTTGCCAAATATGTTGGCACTCAAAGTGGTGTCAAGAAACGAACCATTTGGGTTGCCAAGCCTATTGTGACTAACCTCTTAGGACCCAACTTGGTTGGGGGACAACAAGCTAAAACTTGATCAATAGGTGTTGTTGGAGGGCATTTGAGACTTGGCTATCTTATGAAGAATTAAGGGATCTTCATCAATTATATTTACTCAAGCCAAGTCATTTGTATCATCATATATCTATCTCATATCCAATGTGTCTCCTTGCGGTAACTTGTATTTAAATTATATACATTAAAAGTTGCTTGCCCCTTGCATGTGTTAGTTTTTCATCTAGCATGTGTTTATATATGGTGTGCTTACTAATTACCTATCTTGAGTAATCTAGTATGTGTTTGTTGGTTTGCACTCCATGTACTTGTTTGTTTTGTGTTGAGCCTTTATTGCAATTTATGATTAATTTAGTTGCCTCTTTTGAGAGATTAATGAACTATCTCATTTTGGGGGAGTGATGTTCTTTGCCACCTCACAATCCTAAAATATGTGTACATGAGGTATATCACTTATTATTAACGTGACAAGATTATATAGTCTCCATGTGGTATTTCATTCTCATGAGAAATTCAAATTTTACAATGTTCATTGATTATCACTTATTTTATTTCACTTGCCTCTTGTTGAAAAGAAATGGATTATCACATTATGAGGGAGTAATAAGCTATGTGCATATTACAATCCTAGAAAATGTGAACATGTGAGGTAATGCCACTTAGAATTGATATTCTAAATTATCTTGTTACTACGTGGCATGATTGGCTCAAACAAGTTCCATACTTTCTTAAATGAATTTTTGTATCTCATATTTTGGTTTCTTGAATTTGGAGAGTTTCTTCGTGCGGTGTTCCTCAAATGTGTACTAGTATGTATTATCTGGGAAACCGGTTGCTTCAAGATATATTAAGAATTGCTTTGCATGATAATTTTACTAGTTGAAGCCACCAAGAATCTCTATGTAAGCATGGTAATTAACTCATATCCTTTTCCATTAACTTTTGTGTTTGAACATGATCATGAATATTTTTGCAATATACCACCGAAAATTAACACCATACCCTCCTTGTCCTTGGACAAGTGACAACCATATTTGTGGTAGAATTTATTGATCATATTTACATTGTGCTTTGCTTCCATTTGTATTATCGATGAGAAATTGTTTTGTATGAACTCACATTGTCTTCCTTGACTCTTGAATATCTATGTGTTATAATCAAACAAAATTCTAGTGTAATGGTTGTAAGAAAAGCGAGGATCCCCTTATAGTGCTTTTGTATTAAAATTCAAACATCTAGATAATGCACAAGTCATGGGAGAGCTATATCACTTCCTTTAGAACACTATATTTTCAATTGGATCTCTTGCCACTTAATGAAAGTTTCTATTGTATGCGTGTGGAGAGTGATGATCCCATTTGTGTGCAAAATTCAAAAAGCATGCATATATCATGGGGCAGCTATCATAGATTCTTTTTGAACACTAGTTATCATCAATTGGTATTAGATCTTTTTAAATTGGTATTTTAATCAATATCTTGTGTATTTGTGGAAGGCACAACTTTTCTTTTCTATTACTTTGTGCCATCATAAAAAGTGTAGAGGGCTTGGTTATCTCATTCCTTGTTTTGCATTCTATTGTTTTGAATGAGATAAGTCTTTGAGCATATTTTATATAGTCATCTTTTATGCTCATTTGTTTTTTCTTTGATTCCCTCAATTGGTATTAATTGGAGTTTGATATCTTACTCATAGATATTTTCTTCAATTGACATCTCTTGGAATTTGACATGGTTCATTTGATGTCTATTGGGATCTCAATATTTTACTCCTTGATGCATTTTTATATAGTATCCCCCAAATGATAAGTATTTCCTTTGGTATTTTATTTTTACATGGTATATTTTATAATTGGTATCTTATCAATCATGAGTTAATTTTGTTTGGTTTCGATTGATATCTCCTTTCATGTGTTGACGTGGACCTTTGATATAATTTGGACAACCTTTATGTCGTGTCATACCGTTGTGTGCATATCTTGGTTTACTAGGTGTTTTGTCCAAATTACATCGCTTTTGTTCTTCAAAGTGAATGCATGCATAATTACTAATGTATATGTTATGGCATGTTTATCTTCCTTGATTCAATATTTATATAGAATAACATCCATCAATCCTAAATTGGCTAAGATGTTCATGATATTCAATTTCATATATATATGCCTATATTCATGTGGATTGAATCATATATATTGTAGTTTGTCTAACTACTTTGGACCCAATGAGTTTGGGGACCAATTTTGTACTTAAATATGTTTTAGGTACATTTTTGATGCATTGGGTGCTTGCCTCATTCACAAAGAAGGTGTTATCACTACATGCTTATTGGAGTCAAGCTATGATGATGGATGAATGCATATACTCTAACATTTCAACCTTTTGTAGGTTGTATCATGGCATGAAACATATTTACTCCTTGTGATACTTGTTGCTTTTATCAAAACGTCCCAACTATCTCTTTTTCCCTTATTGATGTTTGTGATGTCTTTGATGTGTTTTTTTTAAGGTCATTCATATCCTCTAAAAAAAAATCTATGTGCTATGCTTTCAAGCAAAGATCTTATTGTCGTATTTATGTCTTCAAATTGGATATCTCGATCTTTCTCTTTGTAACTATAT
This sequence comes from Alopecurus myosuroides, assembly GCA_028641055.1. Classification (NCBI taxonomy): domain Eukaryota; kingdom Viridiplantae; phylum Streptophyta; class Magnoliopsida; order Poales; family Poaceae; genus Alopecurus; species Alopecurus myosuroides. The sequence goes on along the minus strand of CM054057.1, from coordinate 635,763,909 downwards.
TGTGTGTACATGTTTCTTTGTGGATGTACATCATCATGATTGTGGTCTATTTAGAAACTTATACACATGATAAGAATTACATGTCTTATTGGTATCCTAATGGTTCGGTGTCCATCCTTTTATTGGTAACTTCCCTTATGGCTCAACCACCTCTTGCTCCAAGTGATATGCCTTGTTTTCTTTTATGATCACTTGCACTTGCTTTGAGTTTTGAACAATAGTGGGGGAGTTGTGATTCCATTGTTGTGCACTTTGCATTCAAAATGGAATATTTCTAAATCATGCACAAATATTGGGGAGCTCCTCTATTTTCTTTTAAAACACTCATTTTCTCAAACCACAATATACCTTGTTCGTTTGGTTTGTTAGATCTTTTTGATTTCTTGCTTCTCTTTAGGAGAATATTATATTTGTATACCATCTTATTTGCAATCTCTGGATCCTCGGTATAGTTCCTCCAATTATTCATCATTGGATAAGTGTATTTGATTTCACTCATATTATGAGAAGTGCATATCCTACGGAGGAACCCTTAATATATTGGCCATCTAAAATTTCTATGATCCCATTTTGGAAATGGATGCCAATGGGGGAGAAAGTTTCGAGGGTTTAAGGAATTTTGGTTTTATACTTTGGTTTTGTTCTTAAGAATTTGCCTTTCATGTCCATGCATCCTTGCTTTCTTATTTGCATGGTTGGTAAAATTCATTATATAAACCCTTGTAAAAGAGTTTGTCATCAATTACCAAAATGGGGGAGATTGAAAGAGCATGGTTCCCCCCATGTGTGGTTTTGGTAATTGATGACAATCACTATGGACTAATGGTTGCATTGAGCTATACTTGTAGAGTTTGTCCATAGGCAATGCTTTATGTCCATGTGTTGGATTCAAGATAATCAAGTGGTGACCAAGGTGATATTCATGTGAATATCCCAAGTTTGGTCATGAGAGAGTTGAGCATATTGCAAGTATGTCTTGAAGAATAATATTGTGTGAACATTCATCTTTACCTTCAAGACATCATTATTATGAAGAGAGAAGAAAAGATAAAAGGTTTATCAAGTATGTCTTGAAGAAGAATATTGTGTGAACATTCATCTTTACCTTCAAGACATCATTATTATGAAGAGAGAAGAAAAGATAAAAGGTTTATCAAGTATGTCTTGAAGAAGAATATTGTGTGAACATTCATATATACCTTCAAGACATCATTATTATGAAGAGAGAAGAAAAGATAAAAGGTTGATCAAGGCAAAGTGCTAAGCGATGATTAATATTGATCAACTCACAAAGCAATAAGATGTACCATGTGGTATCATGGTATCGTAAGTAATTGTTCATATAGCTTTGTGTTCTAACCCATTATATGTGTGTGTGGTATATCTATGTGGGGTTAGGTATCTTTCCATGGGCTTGCATCAAAAGGAAGATTTCATATAGTCCATGGTGGATGACGTCAAGTTGTGGTCGTCATCAAGTTCGAGAAGTGCAAGTTCAAGGGGATCATATTGAAGAGATCACATTCTTGAAGCTTTCCACTCTTTTGGAGATAATGTTCAAGTAAAGATGTACTTAAAAGATCCTCTCCCATAGTTGCATATGGGGGAGCAATCTTTGTGTCTTCACCAAGCAAAGCGAAATCAAGAAAGGTGTTCCATCTTGAGGAGGTCAAGATCTTCATCATCTAGCTCAAGTGGAATGCTCAAGGAAAATTTATGAACTTGATAGGTCTTCTATTTTACCGGCCTCATAGCATTAGGAGGGAGACCGGGTTATAGGATAGATAACCGTACTATCAAGAGGGGCTCTCATATTAGTAACTTGATCGCATCACTCGGAGAGATCTCAAACCTTTGCATACTTGGCATAATATTTCTTGGTTCTTATTCGTGTTTTCTCCATGTGTGGTTTTAGAGCTTGTCATGTGCTTCAGTACAAGCTCAAGTTCATTAAAAACGGGTTTCGCATGAAAAACTTATTGCGTTTTTGATATTGGAGGTTTCACCGATTGTTCCTTTATAGAGAGGTAAAAACATTCATCATTTGGTTTTATCATCCAACGATGGACTATGATGTTTCTTTGCATAATCTTGTAGTGCTCGTTCTTGCGATTTCAACGAGCCCAAGATCATCGAAAACAGAGTCCGGATGCAAAAGATATCGCGTTTTTAGTGAAGGAGATTTTCTGGAAACTCGGAGGCCGGCCTCAGGCCGGGGTGGGCTCCCTAGGCCGGACACCTAACAGAACCGGCCGGCCTGGGAGGCCGGGGTGGCGCAGAATGCCCCAACGGGCTGATTTTGGAGGCCTATAAAAGGGGTCTTCTTCCCCAATGGTTCCCCACCTTTTGAGCAAGTTTTCCCCCACCATTGTTGACCTTTTGGAGCTTGCTCTCTCTCTATTCCTCCATGATTCTTGCCTCCAATTAGTGGGAAAAGAGAGAGGAGATCTAGATCTACTATTCCACCAATCCATCTCTCCTCTTAGTGAGGGGAATGTCTTTGGATCTACATCTTGTGGATTCATTTGTTGAGTTCTTCCTTGCTCTTCCTCTCTTCTCCCCCATAGCATTTGTTGCTTTGGTGGGATTTGAGAGTGAAGGATTTAAGCACTTCTTGTGTTCTTGCCATTGCATAGGTTGCATCGGTTTGAGTTCTCTACGAGGATTCGTTCGAGTGAAAGGTTGAGAAGCTTGTTACTCTTGTGTTCTTGGAGTGCCCTTGAGCTTGTCCTCTGTAACACCCGGGGTTTTTCCTCCAAATAAAATTGTTTGTTGTTTTTCTTTTTCATGGCATGGCATAATGCATCATCATTCATTTAAAACTTGCAACCCAATTAAAATTCATCAAGTCCTATTTTCTACAACTTTCTATAATTTGTTTGGTGCATAAAACTATTTTTAATAGTGCCTAACCAATTTCTGGAAAAAAAGGTTTTAAGAGGGAGAGAGAGAGCCCAGCCGGCCAGGCCTACTAGAGGCCCATGGCCTAGCCAGACCGAAACCCTAGCAGTTTTGCTCTCCCACCCCTAGGATCTTGCAGCCACCCTCCTTCCTTTTCTCGTTTTCGCAACTAGGTCCTCCCACCACTCCTATCCAGACAGAACGCACGCATCACACATGGGCGAGGCCCTCTCCCCAACCCGATCGGTCGATCCCCATTCCCGCATCCCCTCCCTTGTCGCTCCTGCCTCCTTTCCGCTCAAGGGTAGACGTCGCCGCCGCTCCCTCTCGCTCACTCGAGCCCTGTCCGCCTCTCTTCTCTTCGGCTCCGGCCGTGGCAGCCAAACTTCGACCAAGCTCCGCCCCAGGTCCCCTCCGCTCCTCCACCTCCCTCAAGCTCCGCCTCGGTCCCTCCACTGGACGCCCTCCCCTGCTCGCTGTCAAGTGCGGCCATGGAGCCGTCCCATGATGCCATCCTCCTCCCCGAGCACAACCTCCCTCCTCCCGAGCTCGTTCGTGCGTGTGCTCCGCCTCCATTTCCCTCCTCCCAGCTCGCCGTTGCCTCCTCTGTTTTCCCCGTCCGGAGCCGCGCCTCCCCGCTGTACATGGCCGCCGCCCGCTCCTCTCCTGCCGTCCTCCTCGATCTCACCCGAGATGGCCATGGCGTACCGTCTGCCTCGCCCCACCTCCATGGCGCCCGCCGGTAGGAGCCCGCCTCCTCTGCCCCCTCTGATGGCAGCCAGCAGGACCTCGGCCTGGCCACCTTCCTTGTCTGCTCCCCGGCCTTTTCGCCTCCTGCCCAGCGTCGAAAAAGACGGTGCTGTCCCAAGCCCGCGCTTTACCTCATCCTCGCGCGAGCTCTGTTCCCCATGGGCCGCCCTCGTCTGCCTCCCGTCGATGAGGACCCCGAACGAGTCGCGGCCGGTGAGCCACCTCCTGCCCGAAGTCCGCGCGAATGTCCGTCCTGGACAACCTCCATGCTGGATGCTGCTCCCCTTCGAACACCGGATCACTGCAGGCATGGACACCCTCGCGGCGCGCCCACCACTTGTTCGGTGATATGCCTGCATGAGTTCGGCATAGTACCGTTGGCCGCGCTTGTCCGTCCGCTGTGGTGATGCCCTGTGTACCATGGGCGCTTCTTTCCGATGACCATGGTCATCATTCGTTGGTGCCACGCCACGCTCCGTTGTCGTCGTCGTCTTTGCTCGTTTGTGCTGGCCGCCTTTTGTGCGCATCTATGAGTATCTCATCGACCGGAGAACCGTCAAGCTCACCACCGACCCCGAAGATCGGAACGCCAAGTTCGAACCGGAGCCGTACTCCGTTGACAAGGTCAGACACCACTCCGTTACCCATGAAGAGCGTGGGAATGTGTTGGACTCGAAGGACGAACACGGACCATTGCCAAGATCTTCGAAACAAGAACAACTGTCGTCGTCCTGCAAGTACCGCGTTGCCGATACGACAATATCTTCGTCGTGTCCGCTCTGTGTTGGCTGCCTTCATGCGTGCCGTGAAGTCCGAAGACCAGGACACCAAGTGCCTTGTCGGCAAGATCCCCTTCAAACCCGAAGACATGAACCACCATGATCTCCTACGCGGATGTGCTGAGTACCTCGACCACGTCTACTTCCTCTTCGAACCTCGATGAAAAGATCGACAACGACCACTGATGACGTGAACGACTACTTCGACTACGGGGCGACTACTTCCTCTACGTCCGTCTACTTCCTCTACGTCCGAAGATGCTACCTTCGAATCTGAAGACCCTCTCTTCCAACGTGCGAACCCAAAACCCCAACCATATACCTATATGCCTATTTTCTAAATGTCATGTATATCGTGCATATTAAATCATTCATCATGTCGCATTGCATTGTGTGGGTTGTGGGTAATTAGCAACCACCTAATAATTAAATATGGAATGAGTTGGGATAATTAAATATTGTCCCGGTTCCATTTAAATTGTGTAGCTCATCTATATCGTGTCTCTCCATGCTAAACAACATTTAATATCGATGGGTAGATAAAATAACTCAAACCGACTAATTAATTGTTGGGATTCCGATTCCACTTAAATTGATTAAGTTGCATCTCGCATGTCATGCATATAAGATAGGATCATGCCGGATCTTCTACCGTAGTAGTAATTGGTTGCATCCGGTGTTTCTTTTAGCACTTGATTCTTCGCGGATAGGACGTTGAGATGATGTGAGCAACGACAAGCTCTGCTACCTCTCCAAACTGGATTCCAGGCAAGTATACTCACTTGCTACCTATGTTGCCTTTCCTCACTTGTTACCGATTCTTTCCGTTGTCTTTATGCTAGCCTTATGATTCGATGCTTGTGTCTCGATCCTATCATATGTTTACCTTGCAACCATGATATAGCCTTCCTTTCACTTCCTATCAGCTGTTGCTTGTTTACCTTGTTGGCCCTCGTGTCGTAGTTGCATGCTTAGTGTTGTTTGCGCTCTAGTCTTGTTGTCCTTTTTCCTATCACCTGTTTAGTTTGATAGTTGGGTTTGTCCTAATCAACAACATGATAATGTTTTGGGTAATATTAATTTGATGATAAGGCACCGGCAGGAGGCCCGGCGTGGTTTTGAGGCCTGCTAGTGTCGAACTTAATTAGGAAAAGGGTCTTGTCCTCCGGTCCATGATGAGCGCACTAACCGCATGTGGGAAGCGTGTATGGGCGCCCCCTCAATTCTGATTCGATTCGCATCTCGTCCAAATCGCCACACTTAGTTCGGGCTTTCCATTTGATGCATGCATATGCAGGTGCGAACCCTTGGCGCCAGGGTGGAACTTTTGTAGTCGGCATTTAGGGCGGCGTGGTCTTAGAGTGCTATGAGGGTCCCCCTTTTCTTCGTGGGGGCTCGATTAGCCACGCACGCACAGCACGTGGTTCTTTGGGCTTGATGCGAAGAAGAGTTGGGTTGTGTTGAGTGCCTCGATTGGTGGAAGTGCATTTCCATCTGGCGGGTCATTCTTACGTGTACGGCCAAATTGGTGCATCCCTGCAGGGTTAATCTTCTCGAGAAGCCGTGTTGTCCGCGGTTATGGATGACTTGGTGAAAGTGCTGGCTAACAAGTACTCAGACAACTTACACTTAACAATGTTAACTTGACTAGTAATATAGATTACCTCCACCATAAAAATGAATGTCACCTTAATCAACAGTGTGAGTTTCCGTGGGTTGCTTCCTTAGTAGGGGGTAACATTGGATGGGTATTGTTTGGTGAGTAGTTGTAGTTGGTTCTGATACGTTATCGTATCCCTTTCTTTTAGCCGGATGTTGTAGCGCGTCTCTGTAGTTAGTTAGTGCAGCCCGCTGCCGCTTCTTTGCAATAATCCCTTCGTTCCGTTCTACCCAAAGTATTTGTATCTTGTGATGATTGGTTACGCTGGTATCTTGTGAGTATGGTTTATCCACTTGCCAGTACTTAATAGTACTGACCCACGAATCCATTTCGTGGCTGCATATTCCACATTGCAGTCAACAGGTTTGAAGTCTGACGACGTTAGCTTGGGAATCCCTCCGGCTTGGCCTGGGCAGGGATTGGACGCCATCGGTTATCTTCAGGACTCTCAGTCCAATTTGTATCTTGTCCGTAGTCGGACACTATGTTGTTTTCTTCCGCTGTCATTTGGATCTTTGTATTGTATCAGTTGTATCCTTGACTCGTTTGAGTCGTCTTGTATATACCTCCTCTGTTGTTGTTGTGGATTATTCGTGAACTGTTGTAATGTTATCACAAGTGGCAACCTGAAATCGGTTATTATGTGGATTTTGGCGGAAATGCTCAAATCTGCATAGTGCCCGATCTCGGGGCGTCACATCCTCTTGGGTACTTGGAGTGCCCTAGACGGTTGTTGTTGTCTCGGAGTTTTGGTAGCTCCGGACCTTGTTGTCCCGGAGTTTTGGTGGCTCGGGACCTTGTTGCTATCTCGGAGTTTTTGGTGGCTCGCGGGATATTGTTGGGAGCCTCCAATTGAGTTGTGGAGATTGCTCCAACCTTGTACGGGATCGGTGACCGCCCTCAAAGGTCCCATAGTGGATCGTGGCACTCCGCATTGGTGGAGGCACGAGGAGAATAAGGTGAGCCATTGGGCGCTTGGAGTCATTGTGACTCCACACCTCTCCAGCGGAGATTAGCTTCCATTGGGAAGTGAACTTCGGGATAAAGCATCGTCTCCTCGTCTCTCGGTTATTTCTGTACTCAACCTCTTTACTTATGCAATTTACTTCGTGATAGCCATCGAGCTTGAAGTAACATATCTTGCTATCACATAGTTGGTTGAATTGTTTAGCATAAGTTGTTGATGCACATAGGTGAACCTAGTTTGTTTAGGTTTTGACTTGATAAATTAAACGATAGTTTTATTCCGCATTTATTCAAGCCTTAACCTTAATTATTTTAAACGCCTATTCACCCCCCCCCCCTCTAGGCGACATCTATGACCTTTCAATCGGCTCAGGATCAACCATAGTCCAATCATCATGACTTTGGCTTATTTTAGCCATTAATTTCAGCTTCTTCTGGAGTTCTTTGCCTGAAAACACAACCAGCACAACTATCCAGGTGTGTCCTAGATTCAACAGGTGTAGCCCTAACTAAAGAACAGAACCTTGCCCAAGATACAGGCAATTTCTCTTCTTCCAATTGCTTGAAAATAAATATATTTTGTAAAGCGGCATGTTGAGCACTAGCAGGAAAATATTTCTGAAAGAAAGCATTAACCAAACCAATAGGACTATCAATAGATGCAGGAGACAAATTATTAAACCAAGTTTTAGCTTCATCTTTTAATGAGAAAGGGAATATTTTAGTAACAAAGTAGTTACGTTTCTTAAGATCATCAGCGAATAAACCACTCAAAGAGGAGAGCTCATTCATATGTTTCATAGAACTTTCATTTTCAGTACCACAAAAATGTTCTTTCTCAACAATAGATATATAAGATAAATCAAGAGAGAAATCATAATCCTTATCCCTAATATTAATAGAAGAAGTGACAAACTTAGCATCAGGAGATAATTTATATTTAACAGCACGACTTTCAATAAGACGTATAACAGCATCTTCATCATTCATAGCTTGTATTTCATCAATAAGATCATCACTAAGTTCAATATATGAATCATAACTAGGATTTTCTCTAAACTCAGGTGAAAAAGCAGGAGTAACAGGATGTTTATCAGGAGTTTCAGTATTTGCAATATTTTTAGCTTTAGGAATAGTAGCATCTAAGAAAGGACCGAGAGAACCAATAGAAGCATCAGAAGTATTTTCAGATTCAGCAGAAGTAGCATGTGTAGCATGTGGTGGTGTAAGCAGCTTACTCATAACTGACGGTGAATCAAGAGCAACAGAGGTGTTCAGAGTTGTACCTCTTCTTGTAGTGGATGGTAATATAGGAACTCTTCCATCAGGAGTCTTACCCATGATGAATGATTGGCAGTAGATAATAGTACTCTCCGGTGAGCTTGCAAATAAAGCCATGCTCCCCGGCAACGGCGCCAGAAAATAGTCTTGATGACCCACAAGTATAGGGGATCACAACAGTCTTCGAGGGAAGTAAAACCCAAATTTATTGATTCGACACAGGGGGAGCCAAAGAATATTTGTGAGCCTTAACAAGTGAGTTGTCAATTCACCTGCACCTGAAAGTACTTTTGTTCGCAGTGGTTTATCAGTAGTAACAGTTTTATAGCAGTAGTAGTAGTAAAATAATAGCAACAGTGGAATGAAAACAACAACAATGATGTTTGAAGTAAACAGTGGGATTAAATACTGTAGGCATAGGGATGTATGAACGAGCGTTGCATGGATAAGATAGTTCATATAATGATCAAGACATGGGCATTGCAGATAAATAAGATAAATCATCCAAGCACTAAGTAACCATAGGCATGTGTTCCGTAAATAGTCGTACGTGCTCGCAATGAGAACTTGCACAACATCTTTTGTCCTACCAGCCCGTTTTCAGCGGGGCCTCAAGGGAACTACTGGTAATTAAGGTGTTCGTTTTAATAGAACACCGGAGCAAAGCATTAACACTCCGTGAACACATGTGATCCTCACATCACAGCCATCCCCTCCGGTTGTCCCAATTTCTGTCACTTCAGGGCCTCGGGTTCCGGACAACAATATGTGTAAACATCTTGCAGGTATGATCAAGAAACAATAATTATCATCATTATTCAATAACATGTTCAGATCTGAGATCATGGTACTCGGGCCCAAAGTGGCAAGCATTAAGCATAACAAGTTGCAACAATGTCAATAGCACTAATAGAAGATACTAGGCACTATGCCCTAACAATCACAACATTATTACATGAATGAACTCATCCAATCCCTACCACCCCCTTCAGCCTACAACGGGGGAATTACTCACACATGGATGGGGGAAACATGGATGGTCGATGGAGAGGCATTGGTGATGACGGTGGCGATGATCTCCTCCAATTCCCCGTCCCGACAGGGTGCCAGAACGGAGTTTCTGATGCCCGAATCGAGGTTCAGGATGGTGGTGGCGCTCTGTTGTGTTTCTATGGAATATGACGAAACCCCTCGCGTTTTAGGGTTGAAGGATATTTGTAGTCGAAAGGGGAGTCCGAGAAGGGCTATGGGTGGCCCACACCATAGGCTGGCGTGACCTAGGGGGGCGCCAGGGGGTGGTGTGTCCACCCTGTGGCTCTTCTCCTACCCCCTTCTGGCTCCCGGGGTCTTCCGGGGTGAAAGCACCAATGGGGTCTTTTCTGGGCAATTTCTCGAAAGTTGATTTTTCTGCACAAAAACAAGACACCAAGGTAATTCTGCTGAAAACAGCGTTAGTCCGTGTTAGTTGTATTCAAAATACACAAGTTTAGAGGAAAACAATAATAAAAGTATTCAAAAAAGGAGATATGTTTTCGACGTATCATGTATCTTATTGGCAATGTGGGTTCGTGGTGGATCAAGAAATTGTTTATAAGGAATACCTCTTGTCTCAAAAAAGGGATATATTATTGAAACAAATAAATAAATTGGACAACTATGCTAGAAACTTATGCTCTAAGTATGATATATCATATTGCTGTGATGAAGCTTGTTGTTGCATGATGTTTAAAGACCTTCCTTTTCAACGTGCGTGCAATGATTTTGATACCTTAGCTTCTTATGCTAAGGGAAATTATGATTTCTTTGATGTAGAACATATTGAAAACTTTATTGCTTGGAAGGGTGCCTATGAAATTAGTTCTTTGCTTGAAAATATTGATGATGCTCCTTACAAATCCGAGAGTATTCCTATACTTGAATATTGATGTGAAAATTATAAGAATGGAATGGTTATACTATGAGATATCTTGAAACATATTCTTCCCCAAAAGAAGATACCAATTCCTTGCAGGAGCCAATGGAAGAAGAAATTGCTGAAATTGGAAACTCATTGGATGAAAGCCCGGAGGAGAGTAACGATCAAAAGGAGGAAGAATGGAGTATCTATCGACGCCTACCTTCTAACGAGAGTAAGTCTTGACTCATACATTATTTGATTGTCCTCCATGCTTACGGAAGGAGCATGAGTGATATATTGATGAATGTGATGGTCCTATTGATTCTTTTGGAAAATCCCTTTTTGATGAATTCGATGCTTGTTTTGGCCATGATGCCCCTATGAGTGATGCTTATGAGAAGGATTTTTCTACTATTAATTATGATAATCCATGCTATTTTGATAAGTCTTATGATAATTCTCTATATATGCCTACTATTGATATACGCGACAATGAGGAGGTTTGTTTGGAAAATTTATATGATAATGGGCTTAAGTCTATTCGCTAAAACTTTGGATATAAGTTTATATATCATATTGCATAAACTAATTGGACGAGGTATTTCATATTGTTGGGGGGGGGTTACCTTAGGGACGAGGAACACAAAAGTGTTTTTCCAGCTTAACTCAGTTCCCCGCTAGGTCCTAGAACCGCCTGTAGAAGATTACAGGCATGCCATCCAGCACGGGAGCCTTGAGATTTCCCATGCGGTCGAGAGTAGCTTTGAACTCCTTCCCGCTGAATTCCCGTAGGAGAAACTTGTTCATTTCCTCTGTGACCCGGTGCGCGGCATGGTTCAGAAGTTCATCCAGCCTAGATCCTATACTAGAGTAAAAAAGTATATTAAAGTAGCTAGTTATCACCTCAACCATCTCCTCCTCTTTGTGGACCACCTCCACATTCTCATTATGTAACTTCTTAATTCTATTATTCTTCCATTGCTCGGAGGAAAAAGAATGGAGGTATGCTGTGTTTTTGTCACCCTTTTCCATCCAGTTTGCACAAGCTCGTTGCTGCCAGTACACGTCACATTGAGTTTCTAGCTTTTCCAACTTGTACCTCAGCACGTGTTCACGATTGACTTGATTTTGCAAAATCTGGCTCCTCCAGCAGGCCTTCAAACCTTTTTTTTTACTCGAGCTATACGCTTTTGAAGGTCTTGTAACGAATGATTGCTCCAATTTTTTAGCTCAGCTGCTACCGCGTAGAATTTCAGCCACCGAGTTGCCACCAGCTTGTTCCACAACAATCCACGCATTGTTGACAACAACCTCACAATTATCTTCTTCGAGCCACTTTGCTTCAAACCGGAAGTATGAAAGTTCGAAATTTGCACACCTCAGACCTTATTCTTCTCCCAAGGTGATAATTAGCGGACAGTGGTCATAATGTCTAGGGTCACCGTTCACGACTTTATAGTTCTGGAATTTTATACACCATTCATGTGTAGCGACTGCCCTATCAAGCCTTTCTCTAATGTAGTTGGCATTGTTATGATTGTTGTTCCTCCAAGTGATGGGGTCTCCCATGAAGCTCATATCATGCAGATTGCAATCCTCTCGCGCCTCCTTAAAGAGATCCATGTAGAATTGGGACCGAGCCGCCCCTCCTTCTTTTTCACACGCTAGCAGAATTTCGCTGAAGTCTCCGGCACAAATCCACGGCAAGTTGCTATGATTATTGACAGTTCGTAACGTCCTCCATGCCGCTTCTCTTTTTTCCAGCTTTGGCTTCCCATAGATACCGGTAAATCTCCATTGTGACCCATCATTCTCTGTAATCACAACATCAATGTGGTATCGACACTTCAGATTAGCTGACAAGTTCACTCCATTTTTCCAAAACAAAGTGTCAATCCACCACTTTGGCCATCACAATTTTTAACGACCATGTTATCCATATCCAACTTCCACCTAAACCATTCCATCACTTCCTCGTCCATTTTCGTTTGGGACAAGAAAAGAATGACGACTCCTCCTTCTCTTGAAAATCTAGAAGACCATTAATTGTCGGGCCATTCCCCAAACCCCGATAATTCCAGCCACCTAGCTTCATTTGGTCCCGTGGTGCTATACCGACAACCTCAGCCGAAGAACAAATCTCACATGACCCATGTTTTTATAGCTTCCTCCTCGGTATCTATTTCCATCTCCTCCTCCAACGCACCCCTCTTCTCGCCGACTGTCACACGAACAATGTTGCTGTTGTTTGGTGGTTGTCTCCTCCTATTCTTGTAAGTACAAGTTTTACCCCCGATCCTCTCATAACGTTGTTGCTCGTATTTCCTAGAGACGGAACCGTTTTGGCATGTTGAGACCGCTGCCCCTGTGGACGGATATGAGAGGATCCATGTGGAGCGCAGTCTGTGCAAACTGACGACGAGACTTCTCAAGTCGTGATTGTGTCATACGGTTGCCAACGATGAAGGCATGCCATGTCTCGTAGACGCATTGGAGCATTGCGAGGTTGCGGGGCGGAACCCGGCATCGGAATCGCGCAGTGAGCACATCTGGAAGTGGAATTACCAACCCGTCTTTTGAAATCGTGAGCACATTGTATTTATTTTTCTTAGTCATGATTTTATCACCGAAATGTAATGTACCCAATACAATCGACGGTACGACCGGTAGTAAACTATAAGATAATTTATTACCCGCTATCTAAAAAAATAAAAGTTGACACAGGCTAAAGCCCTGCTTTAACTTAATAAAGCAAAAGAGTTCAACAACAAAATTCTCACGGATACAAAGGTGCTGGGACTACAGCTTCTCCGAACCCCCACAACTGGGTACACACCGAACCGCCAGCACAACAAAGGGGCCGGCACCCCACAACCACCGGAACAGACCCAACAACTAGTGAAAGAAAACTAGGAGGGAATCGCGGACAGTATGCTGAAGCGGCTCCTCAGAACGCCGGCCACCTGCAGTAGGCACCCCCTGTCCTGCTCCTTAGCGAGCGTCGCCCACCACTGCACAAATATGAACATTTTAAATATAATATCAGCCGGTTTGTTAGGAATGATCGCTTCCATGGTCAGTTTATTGCGCGTCAACCATAGCGTCCAGGCCAACGTGGCGAACAACACCCAAGCTGTCCGGCGCCCCGACCCCGAACGTGATTGAATCAAGGCGAAGAGTTGGGGGAAATTGGCCGGATCCCAGTCACAGTCCAACGCCTCTCTGAACACACTCCAACCCAGCTTGGCCAAGACGCACGAAAAGAACATGTGCGCCGCGTCCTCCTGCAGACCACACAGGGCGCAGGTCCCATCAGCCGGCCCCCTACGCGAGGCCACCTGCAAGCTCGATGGCAAACGGTCTAAAGCGAGCTGCCATGTGAAAATCTTGATTTTGAGGGGAACACGCGCGCCCCACACATCCGCGTGGAAGGCGACCTCCGGACCCTTGGAGATTGCTGCATACATCGATGTCACCGTGAACTTGCCCGAGGATTCCAGAGCCCACCCCACGGCATCTAGGCCCTCCGACAGTTGCACACTCTCTAATAAAAAACGAGTTGTAGCAAGAGTTTGGAGTAAATGGAAAATTTCCCGAGTGGAGGTGAATCCTACGAATAAAATCCTAAGGACGTCATCATGACCAATGTGTACAGAAAACTGCTATGAAGCCGAATCCTCTAAAAATCATTCTAAATTTCATTTGAATTAAAGAAGCCTAGCTTTTCTAGGGGTTTTCCCTCCCCTTTTTTTATGCTTCAGAAAAATCTGTAGAAAATAAGGGGATTGTAGATTAAGCTATATCTTCCAAACTAAATACTACTCCTAGTACCGTTTGCTTGAAAGAAAGGAACCAACGCTGTAAACTATGTTGAAGCAAGGAAACAAGTCCCGCTTTTCAATGGAAAGCGCGGCCGCCACGACAAGTCCGCGGCCAAGGACCCGCCACTGCTGCCCGCCAAGGGAACCAAGTCCTCGGGTAGGCCTGGTGCTGTCTCCGCCCAGGTCGCCCCCGCTCCGAAGGCTGCAGCGAGCCCTCAGATCTATGAATATGGCTCCTTTCTGTCAGGTGGGGGGCAGCCCTCCCGTGCACCCAAGACGGTGCAAGCCGCGGTAATTCCGGTGTCCTCGCTATCTCTCAGCGGACACGCGCCGGCGTCGCCGACTCAAGACTCCCTCCTTGAGGAGCTGTCCTCTCCTGCCCTGCTGGTGGCGACTGACACCCCGTCGAGCGGGCTTCCCTCCGAGTCCCTGCAGAGCCGCGAGCGACGCAGCAAGGCCAATGCCGACCGCCCAGCCAAGGTGTTGGCGGCGGTGTTGGCAGCCTTCCCTCAGCCAGATTTCTCAGGCGATTCCGCGCACAGAATCGGTGTGATCCAAGCCCTCCCGGCACCGACGGCAAGGGGCCTCCGCAGCCAGACTGTGCCTGCTCTCTCTGCCCGCAAGAGCGCCCGCGGCGCTGGCCAGACGGAGGGCTCAGTTCTGGAGCGTGCGACCAGCCGAGCCCAAGCTCGCGACTCCCCAGGTGCGCTCTCCGTCCTCGACTTTACGGCATTCTCCTCTGTTTCGGATGAACACCTAGCTTTAGTGGCGCGTGATAGTGGGATCTGTCTCGGGTCGATTAATACTCCTGCCGCGGAAACTCTCTCTTTGTTCCGGGCCACCGAGATGGCGCAAGCAGAACTCGCACTGGCCCGGGAGTCCCAGGCGAGATCCCAGGATGCAACCAAGGAACACGCGAGCCATCCTTCTACGCCTGGCAGCTCTCTCGCCACTCAAGGGGCGGTGGCTGAGGCTGCATCTACGCTTGTCGAGAAGGAGGACTGCGCGCTGGTCAATGTAGTGGTAGAGGAGGCCCCCCTGGGCCCGATCCGCCGTGGTCGCGCTAGAAATGGTCCTCGTCTGCCTGCCCGTACCCCTTACGCCAGGAAAGCTAAGGGGGATAACTCTAAGGCGGCCATGCCCTACACCCGCCAAGCACGGGTTGCTCGTCGGGTGTCTTAATGCGTGGCCTCATAATGAATATTCATGGTTTCGGCGCGCCGGGCCGTAAAACCATGATTAAAGAACTGATCCGGACTAACAAAATAGACTTCATTTGCTTTCAAGAAACAATTCGACAATCCTTCACGGACTCGGAACTCCGCAGCCTAGTCGGGGACGTTCAGTTCTTCTGGAATTGGCTCCCCGCCAACGGGCAATCAGGGGGTTTGCTCATTGGGACTAGCGACAGTCTCTTCGAAGTAGGCAGCATGGATAGCGGGCGTTTCTTTCAGAGTCTCCTTGTGTTCCACAAACCTTCCAAAGTCAAATTCGAACTTATTAATGTCTACGGGCCCGCGGACCATGCCTCCTCGGGCCAATTCCTTGACGAAATTTCAGCCAAGGTGGCTACCTGCCCTGTCCCTGTGTTGATGGGAGGGGACTTCAACCTTATTCGGGACAGGACTGATAAGAGCAATGATAACATCAACTGGCCTAGGGTGGCGCTTTTCAACAATCACATCGCCAATTGGGGACTCCGTGATGTGCAGCGCTCGGGCGCAAGATACACCTGCACAAACAAAAGAATTAACCCTGTGCGTTGCGTGCTAGATAGGGTTTTCATCTCGCCGGCGCTGGACCTGACCTTCCCCCTGCTTTCAGTGGCCGCGGAAACTAGCTTAGGTTCAGACCATACGCCGTTGGTCCTGGACTCGGGTGAGGGCACCCTGGTTCGCAGTAACAGATTTTTCTTCGAAACGGGCTGGTTTGAGCTCCCGGAGTTCATGCCCATGCTTTTGGGTGCATGGGATAGGCTCGCGCAGAAGGTGCGTGGCCGAGACATCATCGACTGGTGGCAGTTTATGAGCGGCAAACTCCGCTAGCTTCTTAGGGGATGGTCCCGGAACCTTGGTAAGGAGGCGCGCCTCAAGAAATCTTCCCTACTAGAGGCGATTAAGAACTTAGACCTACAGGCGGATACCACTGGTCTGGAGGATGACGAGTGGGCATACCGATATCACTTAGAAGAACAACTTCTCAACATATTTAAACTAGAAGAAGAGTACTGGAGGCAGCGAGGTAGGGTTAAGTGGGCACTGCAGGGGGACGCTAACACTGCCTACTTCCACGCTGTCGCCAACGGCCAATGTAGAAAGTGCCAAATATCCTCCCTGACAGCGGCTTCCGGGGTCATCTCAGGGAAGGAGGCATTACAGGAACACGTCTACACCTTCTATAGGGACCTACTTGGCTTGTCGTCTGCCCGGACTTGTGGCTTGTTCGCGGGCATCTGGTCAGAGGCTCAACAGGTCTCGCAAAGGGACAACGAGAGTCTGTGCCGCACCTTCTCGGCGGAGGAATTAGAGGAGATTGTAAAGGAGATGAAGTCCGACACTGCCCCGGGACCGGATGGGTTCCCGGTCCCATTCTTTAAAAAGTGTTGGAGTCTGGTGAAAAATGGGGTTTTACACATTCTAAACGACTTCATACTAGGCCATGTAGACATAGCTCGTCTCAACTTTGGGGTCCTCACGCTCATTCCTAAAGTCCCGGGGGCGGACTCGATCACGCAATTCAGGCCTATCGCATTGATCAACGTGGTGTTCAAAATCATTGCTAAAGCCTTCGCTTCCCGCCTGGACCCGGTGGCTCACAAGACCATCAGCCCAACCCAGACGGCGTTCATCAAGGGACGCTTCATTCTGGATGGGGCTCTCGCCCTGCACGAGGTGGTGCATGAGATGAAAGCTAAGAGGCAGGAGGGAATCCTGCTCAAGCTGGATTTTGAAAAAGCATACGACAGAGTGAACTAGGACTTCCTCTTAGAGGTCCTACGTCGCAAAGGGTTCGACGCAGGATACGTTCACAGAATTTCCCAGCTGGTTTCGGGAGGTCAGACGGCCATCTCTGTCAATGGGGAGATGGGGCCTTTCTTTAGGAACAAAAGAGGGGTCCGACAGGGAAATCCCCTCTCCCCCCTCCTCTTCAACTATGTGGCTGAAGGGCTCTCGGCTATTCTTTCGAGAGCTAACGCTGCGGGACATATTCGGGGAGTGGTCCCGCACCTAGTGCCGGGGGGCATCACGCACCTTCAATACGCTGACGACACGATCATACTCTTCCAGGGCGGGGACTTGGAAGTAGCTAATTTGAAATTCCTCCTGGTGTGCTTCGAGAGCATGTCCGGCCTCAAAATTAACTATCATAAGAGCGAAGTCATAGTGCTCAACCAATCCTCGGAGGCCCAAGCCAGGGTGGCTAGGCAACTTAATTGCAAGCTGGGAAGCTTCCCCATGTTGTATCTGGGCCTCCCTATTTCGGACGCGAAACTGAGTAGGAAACAATGGGCCTTCCTTATCCAGAAGTTAGCACGCAAGATCGAACCTTGGATGGGTAGGTTTCTGTCCTCGGGAGGCCGTCTTATCCTGTCCAATGCGTGCCTTGATAACCTTCCCATGTTCGTCATGGGCCTCTTCCTGCTCCATCTTGACACACACAAACAATTGGATGCGATCCGGGCCAGATTTTTTGGGAAGGAGCTGGCACCGATAGAAAGTACCACATGGTCAATTGGCCGGCGGTTTGCCGGCCTAAGGACTTAGGAGGCCTAGGGCTGACCAACTCTCGTAAGATGAACAAGGCGCTCCTCCTCAAATGGATCTGGAAGATTTATCAGATGGATGACTCCCTTTGGGCGTCGATCATCCGCAATAAGTACACCCCTTCTGGAGATATTTTTGCTAGCTCCCCTAGGGGGGATCGCAATTTTGGAAGAGCCTGCACAAGATCAAACACTTATTTAAGTTAGGCGCCAAGCATAAGGTGTATAACGGTCTCCGTACCAGATTCTGGACGGACTGGTGGCAGGGGGAGGGCCCCCTGTGCACCAGGTTTCCGCTGCTTTTCAGCATCTGCGACGACCAGACGGCATTGGTGGCGCAGATTCTGCAAGCAGGGTGCCGTTTTCGTAGGTCCTTGGACCCGGTGGGGTTGGCCCAATGGGAGGGTCTTAACCACATCATCTCCTCCTCCCACCTTTCGGAGGGGCTAGACGCTATCTCTTGGGCCCTCGAGCCGTCTGGGTCGTTCTCGGTCAAATCGACCTATGCCGCGCTGTCTCAGGGGGTCACAGTAGCTTTCGCGGAAGACCTTTGGCATCTGCGCCTACCGCTCAAAATTAAAATCTTCGCCTGGCAGCTGATCATCGATAGATTGCCGTCCGGTTTACAGATCGCTTCCCGATTTGGTCCCTCGGATGGAACCTGCCACTTGTGCGCCGCGCCAGAGAACGCGGATCATATGTTCTTTGCCTGCTCTCTCGCCAAGTTCGCTTGGAGTGTTATTCGGCTTGTGCTGGGTAGATCCTGGGCCCCGGCTTGTTTCGCGCAGTTCCACTCAATCTTAACCCCTCTCGACGGGGGTGACCGTAGGCTAGCTTGGACGCTTTTCCTCGCCTTTGCTTGGGCGCTTTGGCACGTTAGGAATAAGCATGCTATTGAGGGATTGATCGTCAAACACCCAGCTGACATCATTTATAAATCTGTGATTTTTCTTCAGCTCTGGACTCCGGCGCTGGCGCCTGAAGACCAGGTGGCGGCACACAGACTTGTAGGCGAGCTCAAGTCTGCCCACCGATCCTGCCGCCTCATTGCAGGACCCTCCAGCTCCGTACCCTAGTTTGGTCGTTTCTCTCTGTGTTGCTTTTAGGCGAAGCTGTGTGCCTTAGCCCTTGTATCGCGTTTGAGTTCTTTTAGTTCCCTGTTTGCTTTATTTCCTTGGCGAAGCTGTATGCCCAGCAGTTGTAATGAATGTTGTGAACTGTCGAGCTTTGTTAACTCAAAGCTGTGCTTTTAGCCTTTTATCTAAAAAAATTGAAATAACCAACAGTAGTACATTGCTTCCAACAAGGATTAGATGAGTAAACACATCCGAGACGTTTTGCACAGCACGGACACGTTCGGATTAAGCATCGGACAGGAATCCTACATACAGACCTCAGTACCGTAGTACGTGCTCATTCATAATTAAACGCACTCGCTAATCCTACATACAGACTACGAATAATAGCTAGATGATCCAGCGGCTGCAAGACAAGACAAGACAAGACATCGATCATTCCCGCACGGGCTCTGATGATCTCTAGTTCTGGGACACGGCCACCCAGGCGAAGACCCCGTGAAAGAGCGCGAATAAACCGATCATGGCCACACCCATGGGCGAGGCCGCGCCGTATCCGGCGTGGTCGGCGTCGCAGGCGGTGCGGTAGATGAACCCGTCCTCGAAGGCGACGACGCCCAGGGCCGACGCGGCGAAGGAGAGGGCCACAGCGAGGAGGAGCATCCCGCGCAGCGAGCGCCTCATCGACCCGGCGGTGACGGAGCCGATGCCCTCGACGACGAACGTCCTGACCGTGAGGACGAGCACGGCGGCGGCGAAGGCGGCGAGGACGAGGAAGAACTGCGTGACGCGGACGCGGAGGTCGAGGTCTGCCCCGCACGAGTTGGCGGGGGTCGCGCGGAAGGCGTTGCCCATCAGGAGGACCCAGAACAGGACCTTGAGCTGCATCGCTGCAGCCTCGTCGAACATCCCACCCATGGCGCTGCGCTCTCACCGGCTCTGGCTGCTTGCTTGCTACGAACAGGCCGACAGGGGGGAGAAGGGAGATGGATGAGGAAGCGGCGTGGTGCGTGGGGCCGGCTAAATAGAGGGAGAGGGTTCGATATTTGAATTTGGATTTGAACTTTGATGATCCGGTCGTATCGTGGTACGTACCCCATCTCTCTGCTCTCCTTGGCTCCGTGTGCCGTAAAGCTTTTCTCTTGCAGACCAGGACCCGACTTGGGCTTCACTCACTGATCTCTTGCGACAGGAAAAGCCAGCTAGCTTTTCTACATGGCAAGAGAAGAGAAAGTAAGAGCATGTCTAACAGACCCCTTATGTTTTCGCCCCCCTAAAACGCGTGTAGAGGGCCCTGTATACGCTTTTCGCCGGCGAAAAACTCGTGCGAGCTAGCAGACCCCCTACTCCCACCCCGTAAAACAGAATATTCTGTTTTACGGGGTGGGGGTAGGGGGTCTGCTAGCTCGCACGAGCTTTTGGCCCCTCACAAAACAGGGTTTTGGACATTTTGCATATCAACGCAACATCTCATCTCAGCCTCTTTGTATCATCCTCATTTGGAGCTCGGAGATACGTCTCGCCATACAACTTGATCACCATCTTGGCAAACATACGCACACAATCAGTGGTTGTTTGTACCCCAATGCGAAGGTACTCGTCAGTATAATCCGCAGGGATACCATATGCAATCACCCTCATGGCAGCTGATATTTTCTGATATGGGCTAAATCCCATGACTTGGGCGGCATTTCTCCGTTGCTTAAAATAATTGGAGTTTGCTTCACAGTCTTTAACGATTTTGGTGAACAAACTCCTACGCATGCGGTATCTTCTACGGAAGAGACGGGGGGGGGGGATAGGTAGGTACCTCGGCAAAATAATCTTGCCACAGCTGTTCGTGGCCGAGCGCGCGGTTCCGCGGGATGCATATGCGGCCCTTCGTGGAACCCTTTCTCTGATCTAGCAGCTTCGCGCGGTCCTCGAGGTCCTTGATGCGGAAGATGTACTGCATCATCTCCATGTCGTCGTCGCTCAGCAGCTCGTCGAGGTCCGAATCCCCCGAAGACCAGCTCAACGAATCATCGGTATGCTCCACATCATCCATGGTCGCGTCCGCAGACATCTACGGCATCGCGAAGCAGAGATCAGGCACCCGCGGAACGGCGAAATCGAAGAGGAAACATGGCCCGGCGAGTACTCACCGTGGGGAGGCGGCGGAGATGCACACGGCGCGGCGAGTCGAGGGGCGCCGAGGTCCGCTGGGGCCCGGCGGGGGTGCGGCGGTGTCCGGCGGGGGTGCGGCGGTGTCCGGCGGGGGTGCGGTGCCTCGGAGGCGACCGGATCTACGGGGCGGCGGCAGGCGGCGGCTGGCGGCGGGGCAAACAAAAGTGGGATTCGAACCTGAATCTTCAGCGCGCCCTAGCTCGCACGAGGTAGAGGGTTGGCCCTGTACATCTCCTCCCGACCCGCACATGTAGGGGTCGACGGGCCGCCCCCTACCCAAACTTGTAAAAAACCGTCCGGGGTGGTCCATTTACGGGGTCTGCTAGATGGTCGGGTAGAGCCCAAACCCGTATATCAGCGGTTATTATACGGGTTTGGGCCATTTAGGGGGTCTGTTAGACATGCTCTAAATGAACCACCACGTCAGTTTGCAGCAGAGGAAAAGAATGCAGGGAAGGGGCTGGGTGGGTTGGACAGCTGGCCAAGAGGGCAAAAAGAGTTGCCTCCATTGCCGGTTATAGCTTGGCGCCAAGAGAGAGAGAAGAGATAGGGGCATACAGGCTTTGGACCAACGGGCAGGAGATAAGGCGCCGCATGGCTTGGACCTTTGGTCAAACGGCTACTCTCTGCCATGCCACAGGATTCCACAATACGCGCAATGACTTGCGTCAATCACCGGGCATCCAAAGCATATATAGCGATAGGTTTTATTTACCACGATGCAGGTTCACGTATGACCTTTTTTTTTGAGGACTTCACGCATGCCAACAAGTAGAGACCCGCGGGCATAGATTTTCGGCCCGGCATGGTGCTGCACGGCACAGGAAATCAGGAATGAAATGGCTAGGTGTGCTGTCTTTCGGCCTCCCAGGGAGGGAGTAAGTCCAATCACCAAAACGAGGCCGATTCCCTCAAAAAAAAAATCAGGGTGAGAATACAGCCTCTTGTAGTTCTCCATCTCCATCCTGTTTGGATGTAGGAAAAACGTCCAGGAATTGCCAAATTGGAATTGCCTACCCGCTTTCTAATGTTTGGAGTGGTCTAAGAATTGAACCGTGGAAACCGAAACGAATTCCACGCAGAGGCCCGACCGAGTGTTCCACCTCCTAGAGAGTTTCCGAGCTCCGACCTCGGAATCACGTGGAAAAATTTATCTCGCAACCCTGCTCGTACCTGTTCACTCCCGAGAGAGCCCCTTCCGTGTCTCACCTGCACGAAGCAGCAGAGCGCTCGACCTCCTCCCTCCATGTCGTCCTCCTCCCGCCCGTCGGCCATCCTCCTCCCCGCAGGTAGGAGTGTCCTTCCTGCACCTCCTCTTTGGCCCTTCTCCAACCTCCTCTCTCCCTCATCGTTTCTCCGGCGCTCAATCCCTAGATCTCCGGCGGAGGGGACATGGCGGCGGCAAGGGGACATGGCGGTAGCCAGAGGTCACAACATCGAAGAAGGTCGTGCTTAAATTTCCCCCTTTTGTCTTCTTGGTTTTAGCAATCTGTTGTTCCCCGCTTGGGCTGTAATCTGATGTGCTGCCCCAATTCATGTCACTAGATCCTGCATTCAACGTCTCGAGAAACCGATGGTTGTTCATCTTTACAAAATCGAGCAATCATGAGCTAGCAATTTTCAGTACCAAACAAAGCACCGGCAACACGTATCAGTATAAGCAAAGTTCAGAAAAAGCAAACAACGAAACAATTGGGGCAGCACGGGCTCTGACATCAACAAGACATTGATCATTCCCGCACGGGCTCTGATGATCTCTAGTTCTGGGACACGGCCACCCAGGCGAAGATCCCGTGCATGAGCGCGAAGAAACCGATCATGGCCACGCCCATGGGCGAGCCCGCGCCGTATCCGGCGTGGTCAGCGTCGCAGGCGGTGCGGTAGATGAACCCGTCCTCGAAGGCGACGACGCCCAGGGCGGACGCGGCGAAGGAAAGGGCCTCGGCGAGGAGGAGCATCCCGCGCAGCGAGCGCCTCCTCCACGCGGCGGTGACGGAGCCGATGCCCCCGACGACGAGCGTCCTGACCGTGAGCACGAGCACGGCGGCGGCGAAGGCGGTGAGGACGAGGAAGAACTGCGTGACGCGGACGCGGAGGTCGAGGTCCGCCCCGCACGAGTTGGCCGGGAGCGCGCGGAAGGCGTTGCCCATCAGGAGGACGAAGAACAGGACCTTGAGCTGCATCGCTGCAGCCTCGTCGAACATCCCACCCATGGCGCTGCGCCCTCGCCGGCTCTGGCTGCTTGTTCCGGACAGGGGCAGGGGAGAGAGGAGTGTGGATTTCCGGTGATGGATGGACGAGGAAGGGGCGTGGTGCGTGGGGCCGGCTAAATAGAGGGAGAGGGTTCGATATTTGAATTTGGATTTGAACTTTGATGATCCGGTCGTATCGTGCTACGTATCTCTCTGCTCTCCCTGGCTCGGTGTACCGTAAAGCTTTTCTCTCTGCAGACCAGGACCCGACTTGGGCTTCACTCACTGATCTCTTGCGACATGAAAAGCTAGCTAGCCTTTCTCCATGGCTCCATTGTC
This sequence comes from Alopecurus myosuroides, assembly GCA_028641055.1. Lineage (NCBI taxonomy): Eukaryota > Viridiplantae > Streptophyta > Magnoliopsida > Poales > Poaceae > Alopecurus > Alopecurus myosuroides. The sequence goes on along the minus strand of CM054057.1, from coordinate 635,740,318 downwards.
TCCTTGATCTCTTGCGACAGGAAGCACGCACCCGATCGACAAGCAAGAGAAGAGAAAGTAAATTAACCCCCACCTCACGCAGTGCCATGCCAGTTTGCAGCAGAGGAAAAGAATGCAGGGGAGGGGCAAAAGGAGTTTGCCGGTTATAGCTTGGCGCCAAGAGCAGAAAGAGAGAGAGAGAAGAGATAGGGGCATACAGGCTTTGGACCAACGGGCAAGAGATAAGACGCCGCATGGCTTGGACCTTGGGTCAAACGGCTATTCTCTGTCATGCCACAGGATTCCACAATACGCGGAATGACTTGCGTCAATCGCCGGTCCGGATGGCACCCACCGGGTTTGGGGCCGGGTCGGCGCCCCCCATACCCGCCCCATTTAACTTGTCGGGTCTCATTTCTTACCATACCCATGACCCGGCCGGGTTCGGGGCCCCAACGGGTACCCATTTAAGTAGCGACACCCGACACATGTGGGAAATAAAACAATGAAATATTGGAATGAGGTTGGTGGGAATAGACACGTGTGTACGTGTGCTGTCTCCGGGATTCCAAGTTTCAATGCGTCCATGTGATGTGTGAGGTTTGTGGTCCATAGCTCGTGGACGTGTGGTTAGGCACAGGATTACTAGGGATATGATTAGGACTTAGAGCGGGTCTGCGGGTATGCGGGTACGGGTTTGCCACCCCCATACCCGCCCCATTAGACCTGACGGGTAAAATATTTTACCAAACCCTCCCCATTTAAGGCGGGTACCCGTCGGGTTTGCGGGTTTCGGGGGCCCATTGCCATCCGTAATCGCCGGGCATCCAAAGCATATTGTGCTAGTAGGTTTTATTTACCACGATGCAGGTTCACGCATGACTTTTTTTTTGAGGACTTCACGCATGCCAACAAGTAGAGACCCGCGGGCATAGATTTTTGGCCCGGCATGGTGCAGTTTGAAGATAGGTTTAGGATTTCCGTGGGGTCTAGCCTCCACCTCTCCTCTATTTATATATACATCAACAGAGTCGTACAAATACAATTGTAGTACGGGTCCAGGACCTCACGTACGTAACCTAGACGGTTTCTAACATACCCCCTCAATCTAAACTATTACATACAAGATTTAGATTGGACTTGAAACGGTCTAGCATCTGTCGAGTGGCTGGCTTAGTGAACACATCAGCCAGCTGATCATTGGAGGAGATAAACCGAACCTCAAGTGCACCTGCAGCAACTCGCTCTCGCACGAAGTGGAAATCGATCTCAATGTGCTTAGTACGAGCATGGAAGACAGGATTCGCCGTAAGGTAAGTAGCCCCTAGATTATCACACCAAAGAATGGGTGTACGCTGCTGAGTAACTCCAAGCTCCTTGAGTAATGAGTCTACCCAGATTGCTTCAACAGCACCGTTTGCCAATGCCTTGTACTCAGCCTCGGTACTCGATCTCGAGACTGTAGGTTGCTTCTTTGAACTCCAAGAAATCAGGTTCGGTCCAACAAACACAGCAAAACCACTAGTAGAACGACGATCATCTATGCAGCCAGCCCAGTCAGCATCGGTAAATATGCTAATGCCAGTAGAAAAAGACTTGCTGAAACGCAAGCCTGTATGTAGCGTTCCCTTGATATATCGCAGAATACGCTTCACTGCTTCCCAGTGGACATCAGTGGGTTGTGAGAGGAACTGGCATACCTTGTTCACAGCAAATGAAATATCTGGCCGTGTAAGTGTCAAGCACTGTAAACCACCCACAATGCTGCGATACCTGAAAGAATCCTCGGCTCCAAGCAATGTAGCAATACCCTTGGATAAATTCTCAGACAATGGAGTGGGAGTGGACTTACAATTCTCCATATTAACTCGATGAAGAAGATCTAACGCATACTTCCGTTGAGTAATAGTCATCCCCCCTGAATGGTAGGACGCTTCCAATCCAAGAAAGTACTCCAACTGGCCCATGTCCTTAATGGGAAAGGTCCCAGCAAGTGACTGGACAAGACGATCAACTGCAACAACCATCGATCCAGCAATGACGATATCATCTACATAAACCAGCATATAAATCTGAACCCCATCCCGGGAGAAGATGAACAAGGATGTATCAGCTTTAGAGGCCTCAAAACCAAGATGGAGAAGGAGCTGACTTAGGCGCGCGTACCAAGCGCGAGGGGACTGCTTCAGACCGTACAAGGACCGCTGAAGCTTACACACATGATATGGATACCGTTCGTCCTCAAAGCCAGGGGGCTGCTGCATGTAGCCGTCTTCTGACAAGAACCCATGGAGGAAAGCATTACTCACATCTATCTGACGAAGACACCAATCTCGAGATACTGCAAGGGAGAGAACCAGACGCACAGTGGCGGGCTTCACCACGGGGCTGAATGTATCGCCATAGTCAATGCCGTGCTGCTGGGTAAAACCACGAGCAACCAAACGCGCTTTGTGCTTGTCGATGCTACCATCAGGACGATGCTTAGTCTTAAAAATCCATTTGCTGCCAACGATATTTACTCCAGGAGGACACGGCACAAGGATCCATGTCTACGTCGCACGAAGAGCGGCAATCTCATCAGCCATGGCCGCGCGCCACGCGGGCTCGTGCATGGCATCACGATGAGATGAGGGTGCCGCAAAGAAAGCTCGTTGACGAGGATCATAACGGACGGTGACATCCGTCCACTGCTTCTCTCGTCGCGTGGCATCGCGGTGACGCGTGACCATCGGGTGCCCAGCCGGAGGTGCCGCGGCCGGGGAAATCACGGCAATAGGCGACACGGGCTGGACCAAATCTGCGAGCGATGAAGGCGAGACCGCCGCTGTGGGCGACGCGAAGGTAGGAGCCTCCATGGGCCGGCTCGGCGCGGGCGACGCAGCCACCGATGGCGACGCGGAAGTGGATGGCGCCGTGGGCCGGCCCGTCTCGGGCGATGCAGGAGCCTCCGCGCCATGCACGTCGATCGGCCGGACGTCGGGGAAGTTGGACGGCCGCATGCTGGCCACGCCGGGGGCGCTATTCTCCTGCACAGTAAGAACCTCGCCTAACACAGGCGGATCAGCGGACAGGTAAGTTAAGTCATAATTTCGCATAGAGACACTCGTAACCGGTTCAAAAAGTGATGGACTCAGCAAGAGTGTTCACGTCAACGGAAACTCCGGGTGTGGCATAGGGGAACACAGACTCGTCGAAAACGACGTCACGGGATATGTAGATTCTCCCGGTAGTGCGATCTAAACACTTGTACCCCTTATCTATTGGACTATAGCCAAGGAAAACACACATCTTAGAACGAAAATCTAATTTGTGAGAGTTGTATTTGCGGAGACTTGGCCAACACGCGCATCCAAAGACACGAAGGAACTTAGTTCGGCTGAATGCCAAGCAGGCGGAAGATCGGTGTTTCCTTCTTGAGAACCGGAGTGGGCATGCGATTGATCAAATAACAAGCTGTTAGGAACGCTTCGTCCCAATAGTGCAGGGGAAGCGAAGAGTGTGCAAACAGGGCAAGGCCCACTAGTGGAAACAACCCCTCTCGTCCAGGGGGCCAGGGGGCAGCTGTCCCGGTTGCAACCTAATCCGGGACAAATGCCATGCTTTGGTCCCGGTTCGTGCGCCCGGGGCAACAGGAATCGCCTGGGGGCATTGGTCCCGGTTCGTGGGGGACATATCGGTCCCGGCTCGTGCCACGGACCGGGACCAATGCCTAGCCACATGCCACGTGGCACGCGCATGAACATTTGTCCCGGTTCAGTCCACGAACCGGGACCAATGCCCCCCTTCCCCTATATATACTGCCCCAGCCCCTCCCCCCTTCCATCTTTTTTTTTGCTTGGAGGTGTGAGAGAGTGTGGTGTTAGTGTGTTTTATTTTACTATGCACACGAGGTGTTCGACGAAATTCCCGAGCCGCACATAAGCTCACTGAAAATGGTATCTTCGACCGAGGTTAACAAACTTATCTTTTTCATCTGTAACTGATACATAAAAAAGTAGTATTTGTCGTATTAATATGTTATTGTAATGTATTTTGATAAACTTAATTATACGATGCAGCTGGATGCACGGCAGCAATGGATGTATGGTGACCGACGCACTTCCGAGTATATGGCAGGCCTGAATGCATTTCTTGCTGTAGCTCAGGCGAACAAAGATAATGGCTTCATGTGTTGCCCATGTGTTGATTGTCGGAACGTCAGAGAGCACTCTTCCGAAAGAATCATTCACGGCCATCTACTTCGGAGAGGTTTCATGCCCAGCTATAATTGCTAGACGAAGCATGGAGAAAGAGGGGTTGTGATGAAAGACGATGAAGAAGAAGAAGAAGATCCTTTGTTCCCTGAATACGACGATACTGCAATGGAAGAGAATGGAGAAGAAGGAGGTGATCAAGAACAGGCATCAGAAGAGCCCGATGAAGATCTTGGCCGAGTTATTGCTGATGCAAGGGAAGAATGTGAAAACAAATTGGAGAGGTTGAAGCTGGACAACATGTTACAGGATCACAAAAAATTGTTGTACCCAAATTGTGAAGATGGTAGCACAAAGTTCGGTACCACACTGGAGTTGCTGAAATGGAAGGCACAGAACGGTGTGACTGACAAGGCATTTGAGAGTTTACTTCAACTAATGAAGCCAAAACTTCCAAAGGATAACGAATTGCCTGAGAGTACGTACGAAGCAAAGAAAGCTCTCTGTCCTCTAGGATTAGATGCTCAGAAGATAAATGCATGCATTAATGACTGCATCCTCTTCCGCGGTGAGAAGTACGAGAATTCGGATGAATGTCCGACATGCACTGCACTTCGGTATAAGATCAGAGCAGATGACCCTGGTGATGTTGACGGCGAGCCCCCGCGTAAGAGGGTTCCTGCTAAGGTGATGTGGTATGCTCCTATAATACCACGGCTGAAACGTCTGTTTAGAAACAAAGAGCATGCTAGGTTGTTGCGATGGCACAAAGAAGACCGTAAGAAAGACGGAAAGTTAAGGCACCCCGCCGATGGATCGCAGTGGAGAAAGATCGAGAGAGACTTCCCAGACTTTGCAGGAGAGGCGAGAAACTTATGGTTTGGTCTAAGTACAGATGGCTTTAATCCTTTTGGGGAGCAGAGCTCCAGTCATAGCACTTGGTTTGTAACTCTATGTATGTAAAACCTTCCTCCTTGGTTGTGCATGAAGCGCAAGTTCATTATGATGCCAGTTCTCATCCAAGGCCCGAGGCAGCCTGGCAACGACATTGATGTGTATCTAAGGCCATTAGTGGAAGAACTCTTACAATTGTGGGGCAAACCAGGTGTACGTGTGTGGGATGAGAACGAACAAAAGCCATTTGACCTACGGGCGTTGCTTTTCGTAACCATCAATGATTGGCCTGCTCTTAGTAACATTTCCGGACATACAAACAAGGGATACAATGCATGCACACACTGTTTAGATAATACTGACAGTGTTTTTTTGGATAAATGTAAAAAAGGTTGTATACCTGGGGCATCGTAAATTTCTTCCGATCAAGCATCCCGTAAGAAAGAAAGGAGGGAAGCATTTCAGAGGTGAGGCAGATAACCGGAAGAAGCCTGAGCTGCGTAGTGGTAATGATATATTCGATATGGTCAAGGACCTAGAAGTAATGTTTGGTAAGGCTGCTGGCAGCCAACCAGTTCCGTACGGCCCTGATAAGCGCGCACCCACGTGGAAGAAGAAATCTATATTTTGGGAGCTACCCTATTGGAAAGTTTTAGAGGTCCGGTCTTCGATCGACGTGATGCACGTGACAAAGAATCGTTGTGTCAATCTGCTATGCTTCCTGGGCGTGTATGGGAAGTCCAAAGATACGCCAGAAGCACGGGAGGACCAGCAACGTATGAAAGACCCAAGCAACAAGCACACAGATAGGCGCCATTACTTAAGCAGCTACGCTCTTACTAAAGTAGAGAAGGAAATATTCTTTGGATTCCTTTACAGTATCAAGGTTCCGTCTGGCTTCTCGTCGAATATAAAGGGGATAATAAACATGGCAGAGAAAAAATTCCAAAACCCGAAGTCTCATGACTGCCACGTGATTATGACGCAGTTGCTTCCTATTGCATTGAGGGGGCTTCTACCGGAAAATGTTCGAGTACCCATTGTGAAGCTATGTGCATTCATGAACGCAATATCTCAGAAGGTAATCGATCCAGAAAGTCTGACAAGATTACAGAGGGATGTGGTCCAGTGTCTTGTTAGTTTTGAGTTGGTGTTCCCACCATCCTTCTTCAACATTATGACTCATCTCCTGGTTCACCTATGTGAAGAGATTCATATTCTTGGCCCGGTATTTCTACACAATATGTTCCCCTTTGAGAGGTTCATGGGAGTCTTGAAGACATATGTTCATAACCGTGCTAGGCCAGAAGGAAGCATCTCGAAGGGCTATGGAACAGAGGAGGTCATTGGGTTCTGTGTTGACTTTATTCCTGACCTTAAGACAATTGGTGTTCCTGAATCGCGGCATGAGGGGAGACTGAGGGGAAAAGGAACGCTGGGAAAGAAAACAATGATACCTAGGGACGGGCATTCTTTGACCAAAGCACACTACACAGTTCTACAAAATTCTATGTTCATGGCTACGTATCTCGAGGAAGACAAGAATATTGTACGGTCTGCAAACCCGGGGAAGGATGACTCATGGATTAAACGCGAACACATGGAGACTTTCGGAAGTTGGTTGCAAACACATCTTATAAATGACACCACTGTTGAAGATCAGCTATACATGTTGGCAGGGTCACCATCTTCGACTATTGGGAGTTTTCAAGGGTACGAGATAAATGGGAATACATTTTACACGAGCTCCCAAGATAAGAAGAGCACCAACCAAAACAGTGGTGTCCGCTTTGATACAACAAACGAGAATGGAAAAAATGACACATACTATGGTTACATAGAGGAGATATGGGAACTTGACTATGGACCTTCTTTTAAGGTCCCTTTGTTCAAGTGCAAATGGGTCAACCTGAATGGAGAAGGGGTAAAGGTAGACCCGCTTTATGGAATGACAACAGTGGATCTCAACAATATTGGTTACAATGACGAACCATTCGTCCTAGCCAATGATGTGGCTCAGGTCTTCTATGTGAAGGACATGTCTTCCAGACCGAAGAAAAGAAAAAATAAGGAAACAAATTCATCATACGATGAGCCGAAGCGTCACATAGTTCTCTCAGGGAAAAGAAACATCGTGGGAATCGAGGACACGACAGACATGTCAGAAGATTATAATAAGTTTGTTGAAATTCCACCCTTCACAGTGAAAGCTGACCCCACCATCCCGTTAAATAATGAAGATGCTCCATGGTTACGGCCGAAGCGATCATAAGCAAGGGACACGAAGAAAATTCAGAAGACTAGATAGGGATGTTGTTGGTGATGTGTAATAATAAACGTGGAATACATGATCATAGTTCTTATAACGTAGTATGAACGAGATTTTGTTAGCCAAAATGATATTTATACATATTCTGTGATTATGAATGGAGTAGGTGCAAGTTTGACCAATAATTTGTATTGATCGGTCAAAAGCTGGCAAGCATTGAGTGCTTGACAACTATGACCAGCCTGACTTCATTATTATTCCAACCAGCGGCGCACCCACCCACTTTTCTGTTTCTCTCTCCTCCGTCTGTTGGTGATGTGTAATAATAAGCGTGGAATACATGATCATATAGTTCTGTTTGATCAGTATTTTGTATTGACCGGTAAAAAGCTGACAACTATGACCAGCCTGACTTCGAAAATGTAGGTCTTCCGTGTTGCCAGGTACTGAAGGTTCTTGAGATCAGAAATATCAAAAAAATTCCACCACACTATGTTTTGAAAAGATGGCGAAAGAATGCTCAGAGTAAACCTTCGAAGGAAAACTATGGTTTTTCTGCTGTAGAGGAAGATCTAAAATTCACCGTGTCAATAAGGTACAACTCGCTTTGTCGAACTTTATATAAATCAACCGGGATGCCTTGTATGCTCTGGACTAACTCGGAAGTAAATTGTATGAGGATAGAGAAAGATGGGCTTTGCCTTATGGGTGTCATATATTCTGCGCAGATATTGCAGGCACACTTCAAAGTGATAGCAGGGATATATACCATCCTGACAGATATCCTTAAAACAGAAATAGAGCTTCGGTACTTCTTTAACAGATATGATAAATTTTTGGAGGAGAAACGTCTAACTGAACAACAAAGATCCGAAATGTTGAAGGCGGAGGGGAGCGCGACGGCGACGGCGGACGAGCAGAGGAGAGGAAAGCGCGACAGCAACGTCGCGGTCTCCCCCGCCCGACCGCCCGTCTCTGCTTTAAGTTACTATGTTTTCAAGCGGGGGTCGGGATAAAGGGAAAATACGTGTGGATGCGCAGAGTAAACCTTCGAAGGAGAACTATGGTTTTTCTGTTGTAGACGAAGATCTCAAATTCACCGTGTCAATAAGGTACAACTCGCTTTGTCGAACTTTATATAAATCACCCGGGGTGCCTTGTATGCTCTGGACTAACTCGGAAGATCACGAGAGAAAACAAAAATTGTAACATTTTTATATTCAAATTATATACAAATGGTAAAATAATTAATAGTTTCAATAGTTAGAATAATTATTTAGTTAAACGAAAAATGGATTTAAATTAGTTATGCAAATTCTAGCATTTTTCATGTTCGAATTTTTGTCAAATTCAAAAGTATATAGAAGTTGTTAATGTGCAAACTTAACCATTTTCAAATTTTGGCGCAAAAAATTTTTGGGCGCGCAGGGTGCCACTGAAATTCGAAATTAGTTTTTGGTCCCGGCCCGTGGTACCAACCGGGACCAAAGGGGCTCTAGTCCCGGTTGGTGGCACGGGCCGGGACTAGAGGCCCAGGTGTATAAATATCCCGGCCCTCTCTCCAGGCCGAGCGAACACCCAGGAGAGTGGACATGGCTTGGCGAAGCCCTGCCGGCGGCGGGAACGAGTAGAAAGATCCCGCCGGCGCTGGTTCCGCCGGCGGGATTGGACTAGGGACACGTTGGACTAGCTAGGGACACAAATATATATTAAAAAAGGCCCGGGGGCCTTGCTTACATAGGGGGGCGGCGCGGCCACAGGCGGCCGGCCGTGCTTACATATAGGGGGGCGGCGCGGCCACAGGCGGCCGACCGTGCTTACATATAGGGGGCGGCGGCGCGGCCACAGGCGGCCGGCCGTTTTCTTGGGGGTGGTGGGTAGCTTAGTCTAGGGGGGGGTCGCACCGGCGCCGACCTACTCCTCCTCGTCGGAGGAGATGCACTGGTGGGGGGTGGCTGCCACAGGTGGGCAGGCGGCTGGGACGGGCCCGCCGGGGGCTGCGGAGGCATTGGGGGCGCGTACGGCGGTGGCGGGGGCAGCACCTCCTGCGGCGGCGGCGGTGGTGGGGGCAGCTCCTCCTCCTTCGGCGAACATACGCCGCCGGTCCAGGCCCAGGTCATCCCGTACTCCAGCCCGGGGGGGAGCGGCTGCGGCGGCGGCTGGTCCTCGGACGCCTCCAGCTCGGCGTTCATCACCTGCCACCAAGGGGCAGGCGCCGAAGGGGGCGGGGGCAGCGGCATGGCGTTGGCGTCGGCGGCAGCGGCGGCCAGGACCGCCTCCCACCGCTTGACCTCGTCCTCGACGAGGTAGCGGCGGGAGGCCTCGAAGGCCTCCTCCATGCTGTCACGGAGCTCGGGGTCGTCGTCCTCGGCGATGGCGTCGCCGTCGTCCACAAGGAGCCAAAGCTCCGGCTCCCTCCCCGACGGTGGCGCGGGGTAGTCTTCGGTGCTCACCTCCTCGGCTGCGGGGATGTAGGAGCGGCGGCGCTGCTCGTGCTCCTGCTGGAGCCAGGTGGCCCAGTAGGGGGAGCTCCGCGCGTACGCGCGGTCCCTGAGGAGGCGGGCCGACAGGAGCGCGCGCCGGCGGTCGATCTCCTCGCCCAGGGCCTCCCTGCTGGACGGGACCGGCGGCACCGGGATCCTCTGGGGGTTGAGGTGCCAGCCCTCCGGGAGGTGGACGTCCGGCCAGAACACCGGCGTGCGGCGTTCCCAATGCCACTCCGCCTCCTCCTTCCGGACGTACCGGCGGAAGCGCTTGCCCTTGGGCGCGCCGCGGGGCGGCGGGCGTGACGCCGGAGGCGGAGCGGGGACGCGCGGCTGCCCGCCGATGCGGATGCCTCCCGGGCCGAAGCCGAAGGCCTCCGCCGGCGGCGGGGTGGAACGCCGGAGCGCGCGCCGCTCGAGGACCGGCCTCGTGGTCGTTCCGGGGGCGCTTGCCGCTCGAGAACCAGCGGGACATGGTGGCTAGGGTTGCTTTGGCTGGGCGCGGCCGGGGTGGATGGGCTGTACGGGCGGCGGGGGCCCTTTATAAAGGACCGGGGGAGGCTGGCATGCCAACCGGCGGCCTGAACGTGGCGGCGGTTGCAGGCGCCCATGAATGCGGGGCGGGAGACGAGGCGTGGCGGCGGTTGCAGCTGGGCACGCGCGCGTGGGGAAGTGGAGGGGGGGGAAGACGAGGCGGGGCGGGAAGACGAGGCGACAGTGGGCCCTTTGACCGTCCCTGTGGTCTTAATTTAAGGGACCGGGCGAGCCAGCCACTAGGCCGCTGGCCAGTGGCCCCTTTCGACCCCTGCGAACCGTTGACCGAATATAATAAAAGACGCGGGCCAGTGGGCCCTTTTGACCAAAAATGTGGCCAGTGGGCTTAATTAAAGACGTGGGCCTGGACGCGGTTGGGGAAGGGGAGGCCGGTTGGGGATTGCGAGACAGGAGACCAAAAAACGAAACGAAAAAAACCTGGCCCAGGGGAGGCCAGTTGGGGATTGCGGCAGGGGAAAAGTATCCATCCCGGTCCCTAAAACGAACCGGGACGAACTCCCTGGCCGTCCCCTGGCCCAGGTTCGCCACGTGGGCCATCCTTACCATCCCGGGTCCTGGCACAACCGGGACCAATGGGGGAGGGCCATTTGTCCCGGCTAGCCCATCCCGGTTGCACAACCGGGACAACTGGCCCTTACGACCCGGGACAAATGGCCCTGTTTCCACTAGTGGCCTGTCTCTACCAGATGACGGTGTTTACGCTCAGCGACACCATTCTGCTGGGACGTATAAGGGCAAGAAACACGGTGAACTATGCCCGTGCGCTGGAAGTAGCTATGGAGACGATGATACTCACCCCCCAGTCAGACTGAACGGCCTTGATTTTAGTGTCCAAAAGACGTTCAACATAAGCCTGGAAAGCATAGAACACTTGTTCAACATCAGACTTATTCTTTAGAAGATAAATCCAGCTGAAACGAGAATAATCATCGATGAAGCTAACATAATATTGATACCCCCCAGATGATGTACGAGCTTTACCCCAAACATCAGAATGAACAAGTTCAAGAGGAGCAGTTGACACACGGGAAGAAGCACTATAGGGTAGTTGGCGACTCTTAGCACGCTGACAAGCATCACAAACTAAAGACAAATTATCTGACATACTAGGAAGCTCATGCGTTTTAACTATGGACTGGACGACATTATTTGTAGGATGACCAAGACGCTGATGCCACCGAGAAGATGTAACAGCACTAGCGGAGACATGACGAGATGACGACGATGCGCGAGCAAACGGGATGGGGTAAAGGCCTCCTCGACTTCTACCGACCAGCAGCCCCCTGGCTTTGAGGATGACCAGCAGTCGGCTGGGATTGCCGTACGGATTCCCGTATGGGCGCGACACAACGTTGGCCGAAGAAGACCACCCTTCGGCCTGTGCCTGCTGCGCTTGGAGAGACTCGTACAAGAGGATCGCCGAGTAGAAGTCTTCATAGGAGATCGACTTATTTCCGACGGTGAGCGAGGCTGCAATAGAATTAAACGCAGAACCAAGTCCGATGACGATGTGATCAATCAGCTCGTCATTGGAGACGGGGGATCCAGCGGCGGCCATGGCATCTGCAAAGGACTTCATCTTGTGCATGTACGCGGCGGCGGAGAGATCTTCCTTGCGTGTAGATGATAACAGGCGGCGGATGTGGCGGACATTGGCGCGGCTCTGCGCGCCGTACATGGCGTGGATGCTGCTCCACACCGCTGCCGCCGATGTGCAACCGATCAACTGGTTGGCGATGTCAGGCTCCATCGAGTCGAGGAGGTAGCCGATGACCTTCTCGTCAGAGGACCACCAGTACGCGTACTCCGGATTTGGTACGGTGACAGCCTTGTCTCCTTCTCCCTGGGTGCGGGTCTTCTCGGGCGCGGCAATGGTGGCGTCGAGGTGATGATGAAGACCAGCGCCGGTGAGGTCTCGGGAGAAGGAGCCCTTTCCAAAGGGCAAAGTTGCCCGCCTCCAGGCGGACAGACATCGCCGGGAATACGACTCCGGCGGACACGGACGCAGCCAACGACGAAGCGATAGCTCCGACGGACTGGGAGAGAGAGAGAGAGGGCGGACGATGTCATTGCAGCGGTGGCGGAGATGACTCTCGTCGGTGGATCGCACGGCTGCGGCGGACAGGACTCACGGCGGCCAGGAGTTTAGGCTCTGATACCAAGTTTGAAGATAGGTTTAGGGTTTCCATGGGGTCTAGCCTCCACCTCTCCTCTATTTATATATACATCAACAGAGTCGTACAAATACAATTGTAGTACGGGTCCAGGACCTCACGTACGTAACCTAGACGGTTTCTAACAGGTGCTGCACGGCAAAGGAAATCAGGAATGAAATGGCTAGGTCTGCTGTCTTTCGGCCTCCCATGGAGCAAGTCCAATCAACAAAACGAGTCCGATTCCCTCAAAAAAAAAAAACAGGCTGAGAATAGAGTCTCTTTTAGTTCTCCATCTCCATCCTGTTTGGATGTAGGAAAAACGTTCAGGAATTGCCAAATTGGAATTTCCTACCCGCTTTCTAATGTTTGGAGTGGTCTAAGAATTGGACCGTGGAAACCGAAACGAATTCCGCGCAGAGGCCCGACCGAGTGTTCCACCTCCTAGAGAGTTTCCGAGCTCCCGACCTCGGAATCACGTGGAAAATTTTATCCCGCAACCCTGCTCGTACCTGTTCACTCCCGAGAGAGCCCCTTCCGTGTCTCACCCGCACGAAGCAGCAGAGCGCTCGACCTCCTCCCGCCCGTCGGCCGTCCTCCTCCCCGCAGGTAGGAGTGTCCTTCCTGCACCTCCTCTTTGGCCCTTCTCCAACCTCCTCTCTCCCTCATCGTTTCTCCGGCGCTCAATCCCTGGATCTCCGGCGGAGGGGACATGGCGGCGGCAAGGGGACATGGCAGTAGCCAGAGGTCACAACATCGAAGAAGGTCGTGCTTAAATTTCCCCCTTTTGTCTTCATGGTTTTAGCAATCTGTTGTTCCCCGCTTGGGCTGTAATCTGCCCCAATTCATGTCACTAGATCCTGCATTCAACGTCTCGAGAAACCTATGGTTGTTCATCTTTACAAAATCGAGCAATCATGAGCTAGCAATTTTCAGTACCAAACAAAGCACCGGCAACACGTATCAGTATAAGCAAAGTTCAGAAAAAGCAAACAACGAAACAATTAGTAGTATAAAAAAAGTAGCAACATTTAGGGAGACACTCATTTTGGATCATTCTTCGTAACGGAGGGGACTTCTTTTCCAGCTCCCAGCGTGGAGGCTCCCAGTTCTGTAAAAGTCTTCATAAGATCAAGCATCTCTTCAAAGCAGGGGCCAAACACCGCATCAACAACGGCTCCCACTCTAGGTTTTGGACGGACTCGTGGTATGGGGAGGGACCCTTGAAACAGAGATTTCCGCTCCTATTCAACTCATGCGACAATAAAGACATCTCGGTGGCGGTGGCTATGAGGGATGGCATCCACTTCCGGCGTGCGTTAGATCAGCCGGGAATGCGACAATGGTTGGATGGGATCATAGGGGATCTTCATCTCTCTGAGCTGCTAGATAGGATCTCTTGGTCTCTAGAGACTTCTGGGCAATCTTTGGTGAAATCGATGTACGCGGAGCCGGGGGCCGAGTATAGCTCATGCCAAAGTTCTTTGGGAGGCAAGGATTCCCCTTAAGTTCTTTGGGACGATAAACTATTTTTTCACGAGACATTTTTGCTATTTTTATAGAAAGTTTGTGTGCGAATCTATAATGTCTACATATACCTTATGAACTGAATTTGGAGGTCATCCAAACTAAGACGACACTTTAGACCATCTCGTGAAAAAATTAGTTTGTCATATGACCCACGTAGAAGGTTGGCAGGTCCTTCAATAAAAGTTTGTCATATGACCACGTAGTCATCTCTGGCTTATCGCCTTGAAAGAAAAACAAAGACAAGTGAAAATAACAAAAAGCTTACCATTGGCATGAACTTCAAGGCGGGCCCGTACGTAGCACTAGAACTTTTCTTGTGAGCAGTCTACTACTAGTTGTCCCCACTCCCGTTCGTCGTTAGTACCGAATTGTTTCACACAGTGGGCATGAGCTACCTGCAATGTTTACTGGACTTATAAGAAGCTAGAGTACTCGCCTAGCTAGCAACACAAACTTAAACAATCAATAAACAATGTCCGTTCGGAAGCTTTCGTCAATGTTGATGGCGCTCCTACTGGCCGGTCTGCCGATGCTGGTGGTGTCTACCATGCATTCTTCTGATCTGTTAGCCGACTAACCCTCCATCTTCTTATTGTAGTATTGAGCATAGTACTGAGTTTACTCATACAGTACATTCTTCTGAACAGATCGAGTGACTAATCTGGTTATATCTCTCTGTTTTCACCCTTTCCAGTGGCAGCGACGACGGCGCACCGCAGCGCATTGGCCACCTCCATCTGGAAGGGCGCGGCTCCGACAAGGTCACCCTCGCCGTCCGAGGAGACAACCTGCTCATCCCCGGTTCGCCGACCATGAGGGAACCTGGCACGCCTGCGCCGACGACGTCCACGCCCTGACTCCCCCGGCGCGGATAAGCTGCCACGACGACGAGAACGACTACGCCAGCGTCGTCAGCGGCCAGGTGCGCCTCAAGGACCTCCGCGTCGGCAAGGACCGGACCGTGGACGCCCTGGTCGACCTCGCGCGGTCGACGGCGAAGACGCTGGGCCACGGCAGCATGAATATCCTGTCCATGATCCTGGATCAGGGCGACGAACCCGCGGACGTGTGGAAGACCATGTCGTGCGCGGTGCTCATCGCGGAGCAGAACGGCGGCGCGTGGCGGAGCAAGGAGGCGAAGCAGCTGCGGTCGCTGGGCATGTTCAGCAGGGAGGACGTGCTTGAGCAGCTTGGCGTCATTGCGTGGCCCAACGACTGCAGTGAGCCCATCACCTTGGATAGGGATTCCCTGTGAATTGCTATCTGGCCAGTGAGTCGATGATCGCTGTTCGTTAGCATGCATGCAGCTCTGTTTTCCCTTGAGGTACCGTATCTTTCTTGCCCTCTCGATCGCAATTATGTCTCCCGCGCGCCTCAGTCCGCCTCGGCGTCCTTTTTTTCGCCTTCTCGCGCGCCTTTGATCGAACCCTGCCTCCCCCCCTGGGAAATTAGCAGGTCCGTACATGTCAGGAGGTACGTACGCAAGCAAAACCTTCTTTTCAAGCAAAGAGACAAAATGCTTGGTACGATTTTTTTTCCCCAGCCGTGTGTAGGCTTACGAGTTACGACGTAATATACCGATCCACCCAGCTAGCTGGGCCTTTATTTCCTCTACTCCGTATTTGCATGGATGAGCTAAACAAAAAAATATGACACGTCTATGGATGGATCGATGGAGCCCTAAGATTGAGCAAGTGCCCACGGATTGATGACCTGGATGCCACCCCGGAAATCACGCATTATATTTTCTCTTTATTTTCTAAGACGCATCCATGCGCGCGAGTAATCCATTGCCTGCTGCTTTCTTGGCAAATCTTAAATTGCGGTAGAAATTATTGCAGCTTGCATTTGGTAGGGCGACGGAAGAGAGAAAACGATTGGCCTTGCACTTGGTTTCCAATGAACATTAATTATAAAATCACCATGGCCGGGGCTCTCTATTTCCTTCATGCTAGCTATTGCATGTTCCTTCCTACTAGACTAGATGGAGAGTTCAACTGGTGCAGGATCCATCGTATATGATCAACTATTCATTTCTTTAACAATTCTAAAAAACATGGATACTAATTAACCTGGGATGTCACAACTCCTCGATAGTTTTGTCCAAGGATAGACACAATACAATCCCAAGGAAAAATGATCGATGTACTCCCTCGGTCCTAAATTTATTGTTTGGAGGTTCCAGGCCATGGAATGAGGAGGCGGCTGAAATGGGTTCCGGAGGGGAGGAGTCGGCGCCGGCGTCCTGCGTGCGACGGGAGGGGAAAGGACTCGATGGAGTCTAGAAGAAGAGGAAGAGGATGTTGTCCGTGTGCGCGGCGGGATGGGAAAAGACCGGAAATTTGGTTTGAGACACAACAGTTCCCCACACTTGGGCCCAAAACCAAAATATTTTGTCCAAATACTTGGCGCCTAATACGTCCTTCCTGCACGGTTTGCACTCTTGCACTTGCACATACACCACGACAACAATCAGCCAAGTGCAAGGGAAATATCGAGAACCCGACTTCAAGGATAAAAGTATCTAGGATGACAACCCTCGGAGATCTATTGGAGCACGACGAACCTCGACTCTGAAGCATCTCAACTATGTCGGCTAGAAGCAACAGCTGTACGTACGTGTTGTAGCGAGGAGGTCCACTAGAAGGGAGCGAGAGGGATGTGATTTGTCGACGACCCCGGCCACGACGTCCGACAACTAGATGTGGGTCAAATGTACGGGTGGGAGGTTGTGGCACATCGGTTGGCGTGACAGCCGGATGTGGTTTTATATGGAGACGGAGAGATCATGTCTCGGGGCAATTCGGTGCATCCGGGGCTGCCGACCGTTACGTCTCCTGCACCCTTGCATCCTCGTCCGGAGGTTGTTTGCCGAGTGTCTTGCAATATTTTGTACTTAAGCATAAAGTTGGCCTTGGACGTTGCTCTATCCTGGTGGCTACGCAAACTGGTCTGTGACGATCGACTTTGACACCGCAACCTCGTTATATTTATCCTTTGCTGATCTTTTATTTTTTGAACTTTTCTGAAATTTTTTCTGATTGACCGATAATTTATACTCGGAAAACCACGTGGCAACGAGTTTTCGGGAGTAACATATTTGCACCATACATGAACTGATGTGTCTCGAATTGGCTCAGCATGCTTATACAATTTCTTTTCCTTCCGAGGGGGAAGCATGGGTACATATACGTGCCTACGAAATCGTTATACACAATTGCCACCAGCTCACCCCGTATACAAGACAACACACGCGCGCCTATACTCTCGTTGCCCGCGACAACGCCTTGATCCTCCTAGTTTGAAAGAAAAGAAAAAATCCATGCATGCGTACGTGCACGTACGTACACTAGCACTCCACATGATTCTACCACATAGTTTCACTTGCATGCTTACTGAAACGAGCTGGCCACCTAATAAACTTTGCTCGTGTACGTGCATTCCTTGCATTTGCATGCGGTACGTACGTACACCCAATTCTAGCTACCTTTCTATTATTCCTTTCAAATATAGTCAAGTTATCGTGATGGTCTAGGATAACCGGCGTGGGCATTACCATGTAGGCAACGCGCGTCGTGACCAAACAACATGCCCACTCTTTTTTTCTTTTCTTTCTCCGGCAAGACAAAATTTGAAGTATTTGTTAGCACAAAAATAAATACAAGCCATTGCTGGTAATAATAATTGCAAGGGCTTAGGTCTTCCATAATGCATTATATCTTAGCGCGGTATCCTTGGTAGAAGAAAAATGTAAAAACCTACCACCCTAAGTCAAGTAGCAGTTAATGATTTTGGCCTAATACTTGCTTGTGATTGGTCTATTAATTTTTTTTGTCTATGATCTCGTGCAAGAGTTTTATCTTATATAAGGCCTGTTTCAATGCACCGTCTCTTAGCACGTTATCATATGTCTAATAAAAACTTAAGAGACAACATGTACGGTGCATTGTATCTTAGATAAGATACAACCTCACTATCTCTCTTCATTAACTATAGTGCCTAATAAGAAAAATACCTATGAAACCGTGCTAAGAGACTTGCATTGGGATAGGCCTAAGATACAACTACAATCTCTTTCATCATTAAATAGGGTGACACGTACGCAAATTGCATATGATCCCGCGCTAAGATATCCCCATTTCGGAAGGCCTTATCCGCAGAGAAGAGCTTAGTGCCCTTGCGGCCACACACCTTCCACGGTTCAACATCGAACTCGACGAGGAGTGAGGGCTTATGTTTGCTTTGGTCTCGTTTTTTTTTAGTATGCATGCAAGTTCGTCTGAGTTAATTGTAAGATGCCATGCATCCATCCATCCAGTGGCGGATCTAAGGCCCGGCATGCCCGGGCACCTGCCCGGGCTAAGGTGACGATTTTCCTTTAAGCACTATTGGGTAGTGAATCTTTTAAGCATGGCATTTTGCGTGCAAGACCTGATGAGCTAGCTAGTTTATTTAGACTTTGCCCGGGCTAAACTCATGAGCTAGCTTCGCCACTGCGTCCATCTTTTCACGTGGATTGAAGAATTAATAAGTTGGCCATGTGTAACATGATCTTGCTGTGTCCACGTACGCATGCACCATACCTGCGTCGATGTATCCTGAATATAGGATTGGCTGCTAGCTAGTAAACATTATACTACCTACTAAGCCATTCCGTAAATGCATTGTATCTTAACGTATTATCCTAGATAGGAGTACAATCTAAGAAACAGCCACCCTAATGCTAGTATGCTACTCCCTCGAAGCACTGTACAAGGACCTACGTGCCCACCATAGAGCAATCTAGATATACCTATCATTTCATGTACCATTTTTTTTGTAGCGGCTTGATTTTATGAATTGCGTATTATTTCATTTGTCGTGCGTTATTGTTTGATGCATGAAATTAAAGCGCGATAACCATGATTTCTTGTGGTCTCTCGTCGCCTTGCCTTATAGGTTTCCTTTTTTTTTTGCCCGGATATACCTACTAATTATCATTTCATGTGTCATCTTATTGTTAGGCGTTATGTTCTTTCTTGGAGAAAATATTGCCTATTATTTCATGTTATCTCTCGTTTTTGAAAGTTATTAATTTATGCGTCAAATGATTCTATTACCTAACATGAAATGTTAGGTCAATGTAATTTTATGAGCAGCAACTATTGCATACGATCTCCGATTTCTTTGACTGTGAATTCCGTTGGCATTGGATAACTGTCATGAAGTTTGGTTTTTCTGAGACTTTTATTTTTTGCGGAAGTCCAATTTTGCAGCCCTCTCACCATACTGGTGCAGTGTGCGCAAAAAATGTAGTGCAAAAAAGTTCACCGAGATCCTCCAACAAGACCCATGAGTTTGATGAGAAAAAGTACTCAAAATTGATGTGAGGTTTAGAGTACTTAATACTAAGTTAGATGTAGGAATTTATTTTCCGTCTTACATAACCGCAAGATCAACTATGCGATATGGATCCATACATGCAATTATATGGTACTTACATACACCGGCAGCGGAAGAATGAAGCTTATTGTTGACATGGTCAATGAAGCCTGTTGGAGATTCTCACATGCAAGACTAAAGGTGAGAATATTGTCGATTACTATTCACTAGGCGATAACGAAGAGAGACCAGGCTTTCGGCTTATCTATGGTGGTAGCTATAATCAACTATATCAGATCTACACGATGATTTATCAACACATGATAGGGAGAGACACAACTAGATATCGTCTAGAGGGAGAGGATACCTCAAAATCCCCGTAGAGAGATACCCAAGAGCCAATTGTGTGTTTGATTCCACGAGTGAGGGCCTTTATATAGTGGAATGGGGATGGGACTTTCCTTGGAGGAGGGGGCCTAGTGACGCCAATCTAGGGTAGTCGCACCCCTTCCCCTAGACCAATCCGGATTGGACTCCCCAGTTGGGAAATCCTTTCCTTTTACCCTTCTCCTCTTTCCTTTTTTCCTTTCTTTAGTCTTTTCTAGTTATCTCCAAAACCAAACAAGGAAATTCCGGGGGGGGGGGTGTGATCCTAGTGAGCCTAGGGATAATGCGACATCACGACACAATGTGTGCCATCACCCGAGGCCCCCCTTCGGTACTTCCCCTTTCTCGCGCTTTTGTGTGAAACTCTTGTAGAACCCTGTGAACCTCTATAGATTAAATCATCAAAATTATCCAATGGTTTCAGAAAAATATTTCTCACATCACGGGACATCTCATGTCCTCCCATGTCTCCCTGAAATAATTCTGCCTTCCACTGGCATTATTTCCCTTAGATTTTTTGTTTTGTTTTGTAGTATTTCCATTTATTTTCAGCGCAATTTTTTTGAGTTTCCACCCAATTTTCATGATTGTGATTATGTAAGTAAGCAATATCTAGTTTGTAAGCATAAAATACAAATTCCTTCAAGATCAAATAAAAGACTTAGCATATTCCCCGGAAATATACAAGTTTGGTAGTTTTCTCGCCTAACACACACACTTTTTGCCCCCCCCCCCACGTTTTTTTCGGGGGGGGGGGGGGGGCTTATGTAAGTAGACATTATCTAATTTGTAAACATAAAGAGAAAGTATCGCAACTGGAATGAAAGACATGGAAAATTCTTGTCCTTTATATTGGTAGTTTCCACCCATTTTCAACACACACACAATTTTTAGGATTCCTGCCTAATTTTGACGACCGGTTATTACTTAAGTACGCATTAACTAGTTTGTAACCATGCAGTATCAAGTCCTTCAACATGAATAAAGACTTGGTAGTTTTCCCATATGTTTTCAACACAAATAGTTTTGGTGTTTCTCCTCAAAGTTTCACGACTATTGATTATCTAAGGTTTTATTGATTTTGTACGAATACAATATCAAATCCTTCAACATGACGATTTTACCTTTGGCTATTTTATCGCCCAAACACACGCACTTTTTGAGATTTCACACCCAATTTTTTCTCCATGTGATTATGTAAGTATGCATTATCTAGTATGTAAGCACAAAATAGAATTCCATCAACATGAGTGAAAAAATGGAATTTTCCCCACTCATTTTCATTTTCATATTTTTACCGCTCCTTCTTAGGGCACATAATTTTGCCCCGTCGCCCTCCAATTTTCATGGCTCGTGATTTATTTATGTAGGAGTTATCTAGTTTGCACGCATAAATATTAAGTCTTTACTTGGCAATTTTCCGCTCGCTTGCGTCTTTGAATTTTTTTCCAAATGCTTCGAACACACACACTTTTTGGAGTTTCAACATGAACGGTAGACTTAGAATTTTATCTAGTGTGTAAGCATAAAATATCAAGTCCTCCAACATGAACGGTAGACTTAGAATTTTTCCCACCCATTTTCAGTTTTGCAATTTTCCCATAACTCACACCCTTTTTAGGATTTCCCGCCTAAAAATTACGATTATGTTTCTTTAATCAGTCATTATCTAATTTATAAGAATAAATATAAAGTCCAAAATGAATGAAGAGAATGACACGATCAATAAAGCCCATGTTATAAATTTGTGAGTTTTTGTTTTGGCACTTTCTGCGCCCATTTTCAATACATCAACTTTTGGGTTTTCTGTCCATTTTTTGCGACAATGAATATCTAAGTAGCCATTATCTAGTTTGACATACCAAAATATCAAGTATTTCAACTTGCATGGAATAACAACAATCTACATGCATAGCAATGATTATAATGCACATGAAATTGTACGCATGCACACAACCCGCATTTACCTGCACGAGAATAAATAGTATGCCTTGTGTCCTTATTTTACAATTTGAATGGAAATTATGACCTTTCATGAAATGTAGCTTAATGTATCTATACTTCTTGTAAAGAAAAACCCACTAACATGCATTAATTATTTTGTATCTTAACATGCAATCTATCCACACCATCTATTCTTCTATCCAATCAATTGTACATGTCATATTCACTAATATTAATTAATCATTACATGCAACCTACACAACATCTTCTTAAACCATCAAATATCCATATTAATAATTTAAAAAAAAATACTAAGATCAATTGAATGCATATTTACTAAGAAAACATAATGTACTACATCTTTCATAAACTTTTGTTTACAATATTTAATAGTTTTTAAAGCAATCCCCGCAGCAACGCGTGGCGTATCTTCTGGTTCTTAAATTGGTAGAGTACAAGCTATGATCGAGAAAATTTCAAGGTTGTTTCATAGCTCCCGAGGAGTTAGGTTATCCGTGGATTGCACGTTTCATCAAACATCAGTTAGGTTATCCGTGGCTTGCATGTTTTTTGAAACACCATTTTGTTTCCTTCTCTCCGTACACGTGCATGCCCTTTAATACAAATACATGCATGGAAATTTATATCTCTTAGCATAAATCAAAACCTTATTAACGAACGGGGACGAAATGACAAGCAATAATCGTGTTGCAAAAAGGTACCTCGTAAGAGTCAACGACGAAATGGCGATTGAAATTAAAGGTAACAACCGTCTCCTAGTTTATATAAGATTAGTCTATGTCGATGTTACAACCATGGTCTACTATCTGTTGGGCATGGCTATGAGGTGGTAAGTCACACAAGAGGGATTTGTAAATTAAGAGTGAACTAGTTGAATGCCCGTGCGTTGCCACGGTCACCATTTTGTTTTATTCGACAAACATGTAAAAACAATAGGCGTGAAAATCAGGTTTCTGGGAAACATTAAGACCATTGAAGCATACAAGGAACAAACACAAATAATTGCCTCTTATATCTAAGATATGCTCTCTAATACGCGTAAGATAGGAGGGGTCATCGAAGCAATAGAAGCACTTTGGTGACCGAACAAAGTCTTCCCCATGGCATCTTATACTCATCGATAATTGCAACCGAATTGTCAGCCCATTTTACGGGAGATCACGCTTTTCGTCGTCATAGTGTTGTTTCCCCAAACCGTCTCATGTTGCCATTGAGTTAGAAACACGTTGTGCCCCAAACCCGTCCCATGTTGCCATTGAGTTAGAAACACTCCGAAATTGTATCGCGACTGCATGAACGACTATGGAGATCTTCTATGGAAACCAACCATGTTGCCACTGAGTTAGAAACACTCCCATATTGTCGCCTGGCCGGCTATGTGGATCTTGTATTGAAGGCCTGACAAGCAAGGTTGGCGCTCACTTCTCCTCAAGTATTGAGGGAAAAGCTCGTCTCTCTCAGATCTAGCTACCTGTGTGTGCCGCGTCTCTAGTGTTCAGTTTCATTTCAAATATAACTAAAAAGCCTCATCACCGATTAACGAATCATTTGGGCTATGGCCAGAGATTCTCTAGAAGCAGAAAACATGGTCAGATTTGAATGGTTAAAGATTCCTCGGATTATTTAATTGGTAATTTCATTCTTCAAAACACTCAAGGCAATTTGGTAACCCTCTTTTTTCAGCTGATGGAACTGCGCACAAGTGTTGCTCGTCTTCTATAACAGTTGAACGCACTTCTGTGATACCTGAATTTACCTGCAACATTGCTTGTCTTTCATACATTCTAATCTTGAGACTTGTGCAAAAGTTTCACTTTTCAACACAACATGTTAATTTAGTGGATGTTATTGATTAAAATAGTAGTTCACATAATAATGTACGAAGTATTACCATCGTACACCTTGACTGATATAGATTATGAACCAGGCTACATCGACCAAAGCAGAAGAACCCATTTATAAGAGGCAATACATAAGTAAAGTAATCCAGTGGATTGCATACCTCGACTGATACAAACAGGTTTTTCTATGCGGGGCAAAGATCAGAGGTACTCCATCAGGACGTGATACCAGAGGTACTCCATCAGTGCCTGGGATACTGGCCTAGTCAGTGCTCTGTAAAATCAAAATTGTAGATTGATCGGACCGGCATCTACGCTTGAGATAGGCCTTCCCTTCTCACGGTCCACGCGTCCGCCAAACAGACCTTCTCGGAGCGCGTCAACTTGCAGGCGCACATGTCCTTGTAGGAAGAGCCTTCCCCGTCAGGGATGCCATATCATCGCCGACAAGCATGTCCACATAGATGCGGCCTTCTTTGCCCACTTGTTAGTGCACTCGACTGCTTGCTTCCGTGAAGCACTGATCTGGAATATAAGATGCAAATCATTTGAAAGCTTGCTATAGTGTCGCAGTCTCGCAGATAATAACTCCGAATTTAGTTGCTCCAATATGACCTCGCAGCAGGTACAAAGATATCAGTGTGGTTGTTAACCTCAAATCAGTAGTTCTACCACAATTGACAAACCGTTATTTGTTGAGAGATATCACAATCATTTATTGGTCTTTGGCAATTCGATTGTAAACTATTAGATCAAGAGAATGCAATTTTCAAGTCTGGGTTGGCATATAAACTAAACCATATTGTTACAAGTTCTTTGATAGAACATGTACATAAGAGAGCAATGGCAGAATTCCATTCAATTTTAGAAAATGTTGTGGCGATATAACCATTTGCGTTCACTCTGCAAATTTGAAATAGGTCACTTTTAACATCTTGATCAATTCATATATCAGTTTCTTGAAGTTGTTTAGCTTCACAAGCATCAGGCCAAATCATCATTTGCAAGAATAGTGAGATAAACATGTACGAATATGATAATTTGCATTTCAACATGACCAACTGATGACTAAAGTTGCCATTATCAATCTGTTGTTATTTCAGCATCCCACAGGATGTAACCTCTAGTTTAAAAAGGCATTTGATCATAATTAGAGGAATTAAAACCTTCATTTCAAATAATGGAAGTTGTTACTTTTTTTATCAGCTGAGCATGGCTAGCGCTCATGACCAATTCCAGGAGTGAACTGTGCCCTAATTCCGGTAATATGAAATCCACCTGAATTTCTGGTAATTACAGTACAAATTCCAGTAAAAACATAAAGATTTCTATAAGACCAAAAATTCGGATGTGAGATGTAAAAAAATTAACCCAAAAACTCACACAAACTTACCTTGATGAGACACACTTGTATTGCTCAGATTTGATGGCAAGAGAGAGACAGTTGGAAAATAAGATTCGTTTCAGCCACGGAGAAGTATTTATCTGTATGTTCCCGATCTTCTGTGCAGCCGGCAGAGATGAAAACATGTGGTAACATCTCTTGACAACGTTCACACTTCCAGGGACATGGACAGCAACCTGCTAAACATGCAGGGTTAATATTTATTGAAGTGCAACTTGAGCGAAAGTGAAATACAAAACAGAGAAATACATAGCACCATGCAGCTTGAGTAGAGAAATATTCGTTTCAGTACAGTTTCACGTCGCATGCACACATCACATGGGTGACCGTTTTTCTTAAAATTTAGCCAGATAAAAAATGTCAAAAATTAGTATCTGCTACTTCATTGTTTGAAAATGGCAGATCCTTTGTTTGTGGCAACAAGGTCGAATAGTTAATCTTAAAGACCAAGAATCGAATTTCCTCATACTGTGCAAGAAAGAGAAATAAAAAGTTAACATTCATAACACAAGATCAACAAAATAAGCACAAGAACAATATGTGCCTCTTGTTTGACAGGCAGTGCATCATTTTTCAAACGCGGCTCCCCAGATAGCATGTAGATGATTCATCCAATCGATAAGGGTTGAATAGGGGTATAAGAAGGTGTTGACAGTGACACATTGGCAATATAACAACTACTTAGCCTGAAATTGTCGGCGATGAGTACATATACTGTAGTTACCAACAAGACGCTGCTTCAAAATTCCTACTCTCAAACAAGATGTGTGTAATTTCCATATAGGATTCAGAATACAATACATAATGAAGTTAATTGATGGGTAAGAAATCACCTGAAATTGATAAAAACCAACTTGATAGATGAATCCAAGAGCTCACTAAACAGCCTAGCCCGTGCACATTTAATCAAACATATTGCATGCAGACGATACATATTGCTCTGAAGATCACAATGTTTCCTGAATGATATCCCAGCATCAGTTGTCTTCTCTTATGCACCACAGAGACGCGGTTCCTATGATAAACATCTCATTGCACTGCACGCAAATGCCATAAAATTTGGAGGAACACTAAGTCAAACACACATATATACATTGAACTTTTAGTTCACATGGGATAGTGACATCGGCTGCTTTTCAGCACTGCATTCAGAAAATAAATCAACAACTTTTAGATAGATAGCATTGTGGGTATCATCTATTCCGGGGCTTCGATTTTTTTGGAAGACAATCCCAGTTTTGCTCATGTGCCTTTATTTTCAGATGTGGATTGCACAATGCTCTGTGAATGTGTTCTCATGTCAATCCTTAATCTGGAGTAAGAGAAACAACCACGAAAAAATATTT
The DNA here is from genome assembly GCA_028641055.1 of Alopecurus myosuroides. Lineage (NCBI taxonomy): Eukaryota > Viridiplantae > Streptophyta > Magnoliopsida > Poales > Poaceae > Alopecurus > Alopecurus myosuroides. Next base: position 635,713,954 of record CM054057.1, on the reverse strand, counting down.
TCTTTGCAGTGGTGTGTTCCTCAGTTCTCCTCGCGCTGCTCATAAACACAAGAAGAACAGTGTTAGAATGCATAGTAGCAGTAAGCTCCCCTCGCCCACGTCTTCTTTGATAAGATCATCCATCAAACTCCTTGGTCTGACAACAAAACGGTCCACTGAATTAAACCCAACATCAGGATTTACTTGTAATGTTTTCAGCTTTGAGCATATAGAAAATCCATCAGAGTTTTTGGAAGATGCAATCAAGTGGACAAATAGACTATTACACGTAGAGGCGTTAGGATCTGACATACCTTCAGTGAGATGCTACCCTTTGAGTTTTGGAACTTTTGATTCGACTGTAGGGAACAAAAACTTGTTGGGCGAAATTAAGCAGTATCAGATCTGGGCTCGTCAACACGTGCTCTAACGGGGGATGGCAAAGACGAGGAGTACCAGGGGGAGTGGACAGGCGACACTCGAGACACCATCCTCTAGGCACATCCTCGAGGGACCAGCGGAGATGCACAGGAAGAGGAGCTCATCTCATTCACATACATCGGGGCGGCAGGGGAGGCAGGCTACCACCTGTTGTATGAGGTTGGCGATGCAGATCTCGTGGTGTGCGGGTGGCTGGTGTCGTCGTGCTCTATGCGTACACGTATGTGTGGCCGGCGGCGTCGAAGGATGCAGGGGCCGGACCCTAGGCGGCGGCCCTCTGACAAAGGACAGGCATGGGAGGGCTGGACCCTAGTCGGCGACCTCTTCTCCGAGATCCGCCATCCATCCGGGTGTGGGCGAACGGGGCGTTAGAGATGGCGATGGTTCTGGGACGATCGTGGTGGCCTGTAGCACGGCGACCTCGTGTCGAGCGTTGTTTTGGGCTTAGTCGGTGGAGACGGCGACGGCAGGATCCGGCGGCCGATGTGAGGAGGCGCGGACTCTAGATGCGAAGAAGGGCAGGAACAAAGAGGAGGGTGGCTTTTGGTATCTCCGGCCGCGACAGCTTGTCGGACTCTAGGAGGGATGTGCGTGCGATGCGGCATGATTGAAGGAGGGAGTTGGACGAAAGGAGGACGCATGGTGGTCGGACGAAACGGGCGACGTATCGCGGAGTACGGGAGAAGACGGAACCAAACTTTTCTTTTAGATAGGAGAGATTCCTCTCACTTTTTGTCTATTAAAACTCTTGGGCTCCTTAATAGGGCCTAGTTGACCTTTTCGGGGTTGGAAATTTCTGCGCGCACCCACTTGAGCGTCGTACGCATCTGCCTGCGAGATTGGCTGGTGGGTCCCATTTCTTTCTCTTGCATATGAATTAGAGCGGGATGAGGTTTTGTCGAATGTACTTTGAGTGAGGAGGTCAAAGCTAGAATCGATGACCGACAACAACGACGTGGTATATTTGTTGATCACAGGAAACAAAAAATATTTTGGATAATTACAAATTATACAATAGTTCATATCGATAGCTCGTAATCTTTGCTAGTCTTGATAAATATTTTATTCTGGGTATCTTGTTCTGTTAGTTTTTCTTTGAACATGCCAATATTAATTTCATTCGGTGTAGGCCAACCAATGTTATTTCTCGTTCTAAAAGGGTACGAATATCTTGGTTACTCCAGTCTTCTTATCCTGCCAACGCTACTTGTCCATCTCCCTCCTCCCCGACTCGATCCACCTCGTCGGGAACACTCGACTTCGTGGGTTGTAAAATATGGGAGTCTCCACCATCACCAATGTCCTTGCGAGAAACCGGACCATGCTTGGGACCCACCGGACGGGGTCTCGGGCTTGGACCGCGCGGCAATCATGTAGATCGCCGTCTCTAACTCCAGGGGAATTTTTCTCGGAGATGACCATCGGCCACGACATGAACCACTACCATAGGGCCCAGATAGGCTCGTCGTTGTCCAGTTCGACAAAAACCCTGGGGCAGGCGAATTGATGAAGCACAACATGGAGGCTAGCTAGCCATAGTTGATGATGAAAATGTCGTGGATTTGCTCCGACTAGCTTTTGGCTCGTACCCGATGCCCTCGCTCGCGCTCGAGGATGGGTTACATGCGAGAATATGTCCATGACATTGACAGGGTGGGAGAAAGTGGTGTATATAAAAAATTTTACTAGTAGAGACGGGCTGGATCGAAGTACAAGACGCATAGAGATAGTGCAATATTGCGATTCGGTAAATGTTTTTCTTTTTTAGACGGTAAGGATGGCAGCATTCCAATAGGCCGGGTTGTTAAGCAGCGGCATTGGCTTATTTGCTCATACACGAATAAGAAGTTTTGAAACCATGGCGTGATCATACGTATGCAAGATGATGGTGGACATTTGATGTTCTTTTGTAAATGAACTGTAAAGTAAGAACACGATCAATCTATACTTCTTATAAAGCAAAACCCCACTAAGATGCATTTATGATTTTTCTATCTCAACATGCAAGCTATCCACATCACCCATCATTTTAGCCAATCAATTATCCATGTCATATCCACTAATAATTGTGATATTACATATTTCATGCCACATAACTATGCCCATCTTTTTCAACCATATAATTATCCATGTCACTAATATTTATTCTCAAAATATACAACAATTTAAGGCGAATTAAATTTGGTATGTCGATAATGTGGTCAATTGAATCTTGATAATGGAATATTTCCACCTTATACCGTTCGGTTTATAGAATATTTCTTTAAAGAGATACCCGCTGCAACACGCGGGGTATTTTTCTAGTTAAAGTCTATGGTGTAACCATTATATAGGATATTTTCCCAAAGCCACCGGCAAGGAATACAATCATAAAAAATCGCCGCTGAGGAAGAATGATGTTTCCATACAAAATCGCTCGAATTCATTTCGATATAATTACGGAGAGCGTACCCATGGAAACGGAAGGAAGCTAATTAAATGTCAAGCGGAGACCCATCGAGCCATTCAATTCATTTTTTTCTCGGATGTCCCCGAAGGGACGCCATTCAATTATTTTAGATTCCGAGATTACGGAGCATACCAACCGCTCGGGTTTACTCCGAGATTAATTGCGGAGCGCATGCCCACCTCGCACGGGAAGGAAGCTAATTAAATGGAAAGCATCCAGCCAATCAAGTTATGGGAATCATGTTTCTCAAAAAAAAGTTATGGGAATCATGCTCACGAGGATCCAAAAGCGTGGGTGACCATCCAAGGCACACACGTACTGCCAGCCTGTCTCTCTACCAACGCACGGAAGTCACCCGCCAAACCAGATCCTCTAGACCTCGACGCATCCACTCCCCGATCCCCTTTCCCCTCCCGCCGTCGCTCACGCCCTAGCGCTCCATCTCGAACCCTCCCCCTCGACGCCGACGACGGCCCACGAGCCCTTCCCCGACCAGCTCCTGACGACGGCCACGCTCTCTTCAAGTCCGTTCTGCCACCGCCACTCAATTCCCTCGACGCCGGCCGCCCCACCTATACAATCCCTTACGCACCCCCCCTGTTCCACGCGAAACCCTACAGCCTCGGTGCTCCTCGCCGGTTCCCCGCCCTCCCGAGCACTAGAGGGCGTTGACCGGTTCTAGGAAGGACGACGACGCGCAAGGAGGATCGGGACGCCCACCTTCTCTCCTCCGTCCAACTGGTGGTTGCGTTGCAACGGCGTCGTCCGCCGTTATGGAGCGCCGACATACCCCGAGCTCCTCCTCTGCCGCCCGTCCGACAGGAGCAACCCCGGGCGTGAACAACACCAACCTGAATCTCCAGGCCAAGGCACCGTATTGTCTGCGATGGTCAGGGGCCGCACCTGCTGCTGCTCCGTTGGAAGGTCGGCAAAAGCCCCATGTCTTTCTTCTTTCCCAACCGGTGCTCTGCTCCATACCGACTCCTTCCAGTATTGCTTCTGCAACGGCGCGAATTTTCCATGTGCAGGGATCCCGAGTCCGCGCAACGCCCTCTGCACAGAGCTAGGAGGGGGCGTCGTCCACGCCTCGGAGCTGGCTGAGCCTCGATTGCAGCCTTGAGAAGCAAGGCATCGTCGGGGCCCAATCAGCGACATCTCTTGCTCGCGTCGTGGTAGAACAGAGCCTCATCTCTCTCTGTCGTGCATGTATTGGATTGTCGGATGGCTGTGATTGTTAGCAGTACACATCATCTCTGTATCGTGTTCTTCTTACCAGGTTTTATTTATTTTTCTGGTCTATATAAATCTGAAATTAACATCGTGTTATCCGAACAAATTTGATCTGTCTTGGCTCTAGGAACTCGTTGTTTGATTAATGTGTTAATATTATGGGTGAAGCACTGTATCTCAACGAGAGCTGCTACTAGTACCTGAAATTCTCGAGAAATGCTCTCATCATTAGTTTTTGCCTAGCGACCAATTGACCTGTGTACGTAGGAGAACCTGATTCCCTGTATTGGCTGATTTGGTTGTTTGGAGCAGCCTTTTGTTGGGGCGGAAAGCTAGATATATAATTATCGTAAGTACAACAAAATAGCTCTTTATCATTGTTTTGCGATTGGATACAGACGGTTGCCCGTCTGATGTAGGTTCCCAAATTGTTCTGCATTTCACAATGTAGTACCTTGTTTCAGGTTCGTAATTTCATAAAACAATTTTATTTCCGTTTGGTTTATCGACAATTACAGTGAATAGACAGCGAATGTCTGTCCTCATGATTCTAGTTTATCTCCATTTTGTGGATAATACCTATGACTCCGAATATGCTATCGCAACTATGCGAGAGAACCAAATCAAGCTGTAGCTAATTCGTGGCTAAGGTTTTGGTATCATTGTGGTGATGTCACCTAGTGTATGAGAAGTCGGCTTTTTTAAGAGTAAATTGTTACGAGACCTGGTATGGTGTCCCTTTTGATGATACCAAGAAGCTGCATAGTTGCATATTATTGGCATCCTAGAACAGGATTATTATGCTTTAAAAGTGCTGCCATATTAGTTTCTTTTCTTTGGTTATATATCAGGATCATTATGCTTTAGAAGTATTGATGTTGTTGCAACTGACGCGAATTTGCCATGTGCAGTGCTTCCGACTCGGCGCAGCCCCTTCCGGATGCGGGCGTCGTGCACCACCATGGAGCTGGCTGAGTCACAAATAAGACCTTGAGAAGTAGGGCAGGGCCCCCATCGGCGACATATCTCATTCATGCCGTGGTATTGAGCGTCACTTTATGCCGTGCGTCTATTGGAATGTCGAGTGGTTCGTGACTGTTAGTGATACTATTGTCTCGCGCCGTCATCTTAGTATCATGCTCTTCTTAGTGGGTTTACTTCTCTAGTCTATGAAATGCTGAAATTAGTATCGTGCGATTTGAATAAATTTAGTCTATTTTGGCTCTGCTTCATTGTTTGTTTTCACAAATCGATGTATGGTTCATGTGTTAATATTACGTGTGCATCACTGAAACTTAACTAGTGCTCTTGAATAATAGTATTTTACTAGTATCTTCATGTTCACCGAAATCTCATGACTTTTGTCTCTTGCCAAATAATCAGATCTTCGATGATGTTCACCCTCCGTTTAGGTTATACATGTCAAATCTCGTTGTTTTTGGTTTACATTTTTCCATGATCTACCTTTGCTTGTAGTAGAAACATAAATGACAATTAGTTTATAATAATATTTTTCTTTATCGATTTTTTTTGTTGAGCAGACAAGGAGTGGATGGGTTGGACGGATGGGTGGATAACTTCTCGGAGTAGTACACCCACCGGTACATCAACGCCTTCTGCTCCCGGTCACTACCGCTGCAATCAAGGTCATGTCGATGCTCCTGTTCGTCTTGTGTAATTGTGTGTGCCTAACAAGACCTAAGATCTCGTGTATGGTGCTTCTTTAGAAGCAGTTTTGGTTTCCGTGCACAACCATGATGTTGGTTTTAGTTGCCCAAAACAAAATTTCAACTTGTGTTTGTATATAAACCACGTGTTCCTAACTTCATTAAAAGACAAAATCATTTAAAATAGTCTTATAGTATGCATTTGTTGATTTAAAGACGAAGACAATTATCTCAATGGTTTGCTAATTTTGTGTGTTGAAAATTGTAGAGCTTGATCCATTAGATGCTGGCATGGCATTCGAATCGAATTCAGCCTCGTCTGACCTTCAACCAGATAAGCAGTAGGGTCTATCTTCCAAACACATCTTTTCTGATGCACCGACCGGTCACACTGCAAGCCCCAGACTGGCAGTAGGTACGTCACTTGCGAGAATGTGCGTACTTCACTTCAATTGTGATGCCGATGCCCTAGGGTGAAATTGATGGGTCAAATGCCTTTTGTGACCCAATTACAATCCTTGAAGTGTCAATTGTTCTATTTCTATTTTCACATGCAAATGATCTAATCTGATGGGCAGGCTAGATACTCCCGATCATTGTGATTGTATTTTGTAGTTGTAAGTCAATATTTTGGGCGCAATGAATACCTAACTTGTTGGTGTCAGAAACTGAGATTCTCATTGCTTTTAACTATATTAGGACTACAATATTCTCCTATTTTTTCTGTCTTGGTTTTGAGATAATGAGGGGATGCGTTCATTCATGTGTTAATATTAATGTATGGAGTACTTTATGCACGCAACATTGTACATTAACTAGTGCTCTTGAATAATAGTATTTGCCTAGTAGCTGGCATTTTATCAAACACTCTCAACTTATGTCCGTGCCAAAGAACTGGATCTAGATTGATGTTCATGACGATTACCCTCCGTTTAGGTGCATACATGTGACACTGCCATGTTCAGCATATCTTATTTTTGATACTCCCTCCGTCCACTTTTATAAGGCTCACTTCTTAGCACTCAATAGTAAGAAGTGAGCCTTATAAAAGTGGACGGAGGGAGTAAATTTCCTTTTAGTAGAATCGTACATCATATATGCTATTTAGTTCATATTTATGCACAATTGCACATGTTGTGTTGTACAACCTCCAATCCAGAATTAGTGATGGGATTAACGTAAGATTTTCTGCTAACTCCCTATTACTTCCACGGCAGTTAATTCGGACTGGAGGTAGTAAAAAGTTAAGCGCATGTAGTTCCCCGCAAAAGAAAACTGAATGTGTGATGTCAGGTGCCACAGTTGTTCCTGCTTCTTGCCACAATGCTGCTTTCCAAGTCGAGTGGATTGCTACCATGATAGTTTGTTGGCTGAAGTTGGAGGAACAAAGGGATCGTAGTGAGTCAGATCTACCTCCCTCTTGTCCGCCCAAGGTGATTTACCCACTGGGAGCCTCGCATTTCACTGGAACTAAGTGCGTCAATTTTCTTGATCCCTCCCTTGTTTCCTTTGGCTTTAAAAGGATTTCCTAGAAAAAAACGAGGCTGGAAGAGTTTTTGTAGTTCTCCATCTCTTTCCTTCAAGGAAATCTTCAAACCGAGGGCCTTAGTGGGGCTAACGCGAGTGGGGGAGGACTGGCATCACGTCCGGCGCAACTTTGTGTCTCCGTCCGTATGGTTCAAATGAGAGGAAGCAACTAAGAAAGAGTGGCACTCACCTATCAAAAGATATGTATTTATCATAGTAAAGCCTACTCCTAATAAGTATCTACCCTATGGAAGAACAGTGAATTTTCATTCAAAAAAAACAATGATAAATGAGGTGGTGAGAAAGCGAGGATTGTAGCACAAGGGTTCCCAGAGGGATCAAATACCGGTTACAAAGTAGCATATGTTATTTTCTGGTATGATCCAAATTCATATAAATATAAATCCAACTTCTAATGAGGGAAGCGAGGCCTGTCGTCGGAGGTTTAGGACCGATACGGAGCAGAGTCTGAAGTTGGCCCATACCGTTGCCCCGTCGTTCCAGGCCAACCTGGGGATGGAGTGTAGTTGACACTCTCATTTAGGGAGGCACTGTTTTTGGATTATCGAAAATGTATTTTTAAAGCATTTTAAAATGTAAAAAAAAAAATCTAATACATGCATGATACCATCCAAACATTTTATCTTTGCACACAAAGTTCCGTAAAAAAAACATATTTTTGTGGCATATGTAAAAAAAACGAATTCTGGTGCTAAAATATTTTTTTACGAGATATTTTTGCATTTTTTTTACAGAAACTTTGTGTGAATCTATAATGTCTGGATGTACGTCATGAACTGAATTTGGAGGACGTCCCAACTAAGACGACAATTAATTTAGACCATCTACTAGAGAGCGATTTTGCCCCTTGATGGTGTATATTTTGTTTAGGGGATGCTTTTGATGAGCTGATGGAGATGCCCTAACCGCATAATCACTTCAGGGCCAGTCACTGTAATTTAGCATGTTCTTCCCCAATTACTTAGGGCACCATTAATCTGGACATTAGTATTCATTGTATGACTCTTAATTTGAGTTTCTACCTCTTTTTTTTTCGAGGGTAAGTTTCTACCTCTTAATTAGAATTGCCGGGGTGAACTTTTTGATTCACGCATGGAAGATAGGTCATGTAACTGAACCATGACGATTATAATTTATAAACAATTTGGATGATACATGAATGACCAATCGTTGACCGAAGAACATAGAAAGTTGGCAGGTGCTTCAATAAAAGCTTACCATTGGCATGAACTTCAAGGCGGGCGGGCCCGTACGTAGTAGCAGTAGCAGTAGAACATTTCTCGTGAGCAGCCTACTACTCCGTTGGTCGTTAGTACTACCGAATTGTTGCACACAGTGAGCATGAGCTACCTGCGCAGTGTTTACTGGACTTATAAGAAGCTAGAGTACTCGCCTAGCAACACAGACTTAAACAGTCAATTAATCAACAATGTCCGTTCGGAAGCTTTCGTCGTCAATGGTGATGGCGCTCCTACTACTGGCCGGTCTCCCGGTGGCGGTGGTGTCTAGCATGGATTCTTCTGATCCGTTAAGCGACTAACCCTCCATCTTCTTATTGTAGTATTGAGCATAGTACTGAGTTTACTCATACAGTACATTCTTCTGACCAGATCGAGTTACTAATCTGGTTATATCTCTCTGTTTTCACCCTTTCCAGTGGCAGCCACGACGGCGCACCGCTGCGCATTGGCCACCTCCATCTGGAAGGGCGCGGCTCCGAAAGGTCACCCTCGCCGTCCGAGGCGACAACCTGCACATCCCCGGTTCGCCGACCATGAGGGAACTTGGCACGCCTGCGCCGACGACGTCCACGGCCAGACTCCCCCGGCGCGGATAAGCTGCGACGACGACGAGAGCGACTACTCCAGCGTCGTCAGCGGCCAGGTGCGCCTCAAGGACCTCCGCGTCGGCAAGGATCGGACCGTGGACGCCCTGGTCGACCTCGCGCGGTGATGATGAAGACCAGCGCCGGTGAGGTCTCGGGAGAAGGAGCCCTTTCCAAAGGGCAAAGTTGCCCGCCTCCAGGCGGACAGACATCGCCGGGAATACGACTCCGGCGGACACGGACGCAGCCAACGACGAAGCGATAGCTCCGACGGACTGGGGAGAGAGAGAGAGAGGGCGGACGATGTCATTGCAGCGGTGGCGGAGATGACTCTCGTCGGTGGATCGCACGGCTGCGGCGGACAGGACTCACGGCGGCCAGGAGTTTAGGCTCTGATACCAAGTTTGAAGATAGGTTTAGGGTTTCCATGGGGTCTAGCCTCCACCTCTCCTCTATTTATATATACATCAACAGAGTCGTACAAATACAATTGTAGTACGGGTCCAGGACCTCACGTACGTAACCTAGACGGTTTCTAACAGGTGCTGCACGGCAAAGGAAATCAGGAATGAAATGGCTAGGTCTGCTGTCTTTCGGCCTCCCATGGGAGCAAGTCCAATCAACAAAACGAGTCCGATTCCCTCAAAAAAAAAACAGGCTGAGAATAGAGTCTCTTTTAGTTCTCCATCTCCATCCTGTTTGGATGTAGGAAAAACGTTCAGGAATTGCCAAATTGGAATTCCTACCCGCTTTCTAATGTTTGGAGTGGTCTAAGAATTGGACCGTGGAAACCGAAACGAATTCCGCGCAGAGGCCCGACCGAGTGTTCCACCTCCTAGAGAGTTTCCGAGCTCCCGACCTCGGAATCACGTGGAAAATTTTATCCCGCAACCCTGCTCGTACCTGTTCACTCCCGAGAGAGCCCCTTCCGTGTCACCCGCACGAAGCAGCAGAGCGCTCGACCTCCTCCCCGCCCGTCGGCCGTCCTCCTCCCCGCAGGTAGGAGTGTCCTTCCTGCACCTCCTCTTTGGCCCTTCTCCAACCTCCTCTCTCCCTCATCGTTTCTCCGGCGCTCAATCCCTGGATCTCCGGCGAGGGGACATGGCGGCGGCAAGGGGACATGGCAGTAGCCAGAGGTCACAACATCGAAGAAGGTCGTGCTTAAATTTCCCCCTTTTGTCTTCATGGTTTTAGCAATCTGTTGTTCCCCGCTTGGGCTGTAATCTGCCCCAATTCATGTCACTAGATCCTGCATTCAACGTCTCGAGAAACCTATGGTTGTTCATCTTTACAAAATCGAGCAATCATGAGCTAGCAATTTTCAGTACCAAACAAAGCACCGGCAACACGTATCAGTATAAGCAAGTTCAGAAAAAGCAAACAACGAAACAATTAGTAGTATAAAAAAAGTAGCAACATTTAGGGAGACACTCATTTTGGATCATTCTTCGTAACGGAGGGGACTTCTTTCCAGCTCCCAGCGTGGAGGCTCCCAGTTCTGTAAAAGTCTTCATAAGATCAAGCATCTCTTCAAAGCAGGGGCCAAACACCGCATCAACAACGGCTCCCACTCTAGGTTTTGGACGGACTCGTGGTATGGGGAGGGACCCTTGAAACAGAGATTTCCGCTCCTATTCAACTCATGCGACAATAAAGACATCTCGGTGGCGGTGGCTATGAGGGATGGCATCCACTTCCGGCGTGCGTTAGATCAGCCGGGAATGCGACAATGGTTGGATGGGATCATAGGGGATCTTCATCTCTCTGAGCTGCTAGATAGGATCTCTTGGTCTCTAGAGACTTCTGGGCAATCTTTGGTGAAATCGATGTACGCGGACCGGGGGCCGAGTATAGCTCATGCCAAAGTTCTTTGGGAGGCAAGGATTCCCCTTAAGTTCTTTGGGACGATAAACTATTTTTTCACGAGACATTTTTGCTATTTTTATAGAAAGTTTGTGTGCGAATCTATAATGTCTACATATACCTTATGAACTGAATTTGGAGGTCATCCAAACTAAGACGACACTTTAGACCATCTCGTGAAAAAATTAGTTTGTCATATGACCCACGTAGAAGGTTGGCAGGTCCTTCAATAAAAGTTTGTCATATGACCCACGTAGTCATCTCTGGCTTATCGCCTTGATAAAGAAAAACAAAGACAAGTGAAAATAACAAAAAGCTTACCATTGGCATGAACTTCAAGGCGGGCCCGTACGTAGCACTAGAACTTTTCTTGTGAGCAGTCTACTACTAGTTGTCCCCACTCCCGTTCGTCGTTAGTACCGAATTGTTTCACACACAGTGGGCATGAGCTACCTGCAATGTTTACTGGACTTATAAGAAGCTAGAGTACTCGCCTAGCTAGCAACACAAACTTAAACAATCAATAAACAATGTCCGTTCGGAAGCTTTCGTCAATGTTGATGGCGCTCCTACTGGCCGGTCTGCCGATGCTGGTGGTGTCTACCATGCATTCTTCTGATCTGTTAGCCGACTAACCCTCCATCTTCTTATTGTAGTATTGAGCATAGTACTGAGTTTACTCATACAGTACATTCTTCTGAACAGATCGAGTGACTAATCTGGTTATATCTCTCTGTTTTCACCCTTTCCAGTGGCAGCGACGACGGCGCACCGCAGCGCATTGGCCACCTCCATCTGGAAGGGCGCGGCTCCGACAAGGTCACCCTCGCCGTCCGAGGAGACAACCTGCTCATCCCCCGGTTCGCCGACCATGAGGGAACCTGGCACGCCTGCGCCGACGACGTCCACGCCCTGACTCCCCCGGCGCGGATAAGCTGCCGACGACGAGAACGACTACGCCAGCGTCGTCAGCGGCCAGGTGCGCCTCAAGGACCTCCGCGTCGGCAAGGACCGGACCGTGGACGCCCTGGTCGACCTCGCGCGGTCGACGGCGAAGACGCTGGGCCACGGCAGCATGAATATCCTGTCCATGATCCTGGATCAGGGCGACGAACCCGCGGACGTGTGGAAGACCATGTCGTGCGCGGTGCTCATCGCGGAGCAGAACGGCGGCGCGTGGCGGAGCAAGGAGGCGAAGCAGCTGCGGTCGCTGGGCATGTTCAGCAGGGGACGTGCTTGAGCAGCTTGGCGTCATTGCGTGGCCCAACGACTGCAGTGAGCCATCACCTTGGATAGGGATTCCCTGTGAATTGCTATCTGGCCAGTGAGTCGATGATCGCTGTTCGTTAGCATGCATGCAGCTCTGTTTTCCCTTGAGGTACCGTATCTTTCTTGCCCTCTCGATCGCAATTATGTCTCCCGCGCGCCTCAGTCCGCCTCGGCGTCCTTTTTTTCGCCTTCTCGCGCGCCTTTGATCGAACCCTGCCTCCCCCCCTGGGAAATTAGCAGGTCCGTACATGTCAGGAGGTACGTACGCAAGCAAAACCTTCTTTTCAAGCAAAGAGACAAAATGCTTGGTACGATTTTTTTCCCCAGCCGTGTGTAGGCTTACGAGTTACGACGTAATATACCGATCCACCCAGCTAGCTGGGCCTTTATTTCCTCTACTCCGTATTTGCATGGATGAGCTAAACAAAAAAATATGACACGTCTATGGATGGATCGATGGAGCCCTAAGATTGAGCAAGTGCCCACGGATTGATGACCTGGATGCCACCCCGGAAATCACGCATTATATTTTCTCTTTATTTTCTAAGACGCATCCATGCGCGCGAGTAATCCATTGCCTGCTGCTTTCTTGGCAAATCTTAAATTGCGGTAGAAATTATTGCAGCTTGCATTTGGTAGGGCGACGGAAGAGAGAAAACGATTGGCCTTGCACTTGGTTTCCAATGAACATTAATTATAAAATCACCATGGCCGGGGCTCTCTATTTCCTTCATGCTAGCTATTGCATGTTCCTTCCTACTAGACTAGATGGAGAGTTCAACTGGTGCAGGATCCATCGTATATGATCAACTATTCATTTCTTTAACAATTCTAAAAAACATGGATACTAATTAACCTGGGATGTCACAACTCCTCGATAGTTTTGTCCAAGGATAGACACAATACAATCCCAAGGAAAAATGATCGATGTACTCCTCGGTCCTAAAATTTATTGTTTGGAGGTTCCAGGCCATGGAATGAGGAGGCGGCTGAAATGGGTTCCGGAGGGGAGGAGTCGGCGCCGGCGTCCTGCGTGCGACGGGAGGGGAAAGGACTCGATGGAGTCTAGAAGAAGAGGAAGAGGAGTTTGTCCGTGTGCGCGGCGGGATGGGAAAAGACCGGAAATTTGGTTTGAGACACAACAGTTCCCCACACTTGGGCCCAAAACCAAAATATTTTGTCCAAATACTTGGCGCCTAATACGTCCTTCCTGCACGGTTTGCACTCTTGCACTTGCACATACACCACGACAACAATCAGCCAAGTGCAAGGGAAATATCGAGAACCCGACTTCAAGGATAAAAGTATCTAGGATGACAACCCTCGGAGATCTATTGGAGCACGACGAACCTCGACTCTGAAGCATCTCAACTATGTCGGCTAGAAGCAACAGCTGTACGTACGTGTTGTAGCGAGGAGGTCCACTAGAAGGTGGGAGCGAGAGGGATGTGATTTGTCGACGACCCCGGCCACGACGTCCGACAACTAGATGTGGGTCAAATGTACGGGTGGGAGGTTGTGGCACATCGGTTGGCGTGACAGCCGGATGTGGTTTTATATGGAGACGGAGAGATCATGTCTCGGGGCAATTCGGTGCATCCGGGGCTGCCGACCGTTACGTCTCCTGCACCCTTGCATCCTCGTCCGGAGGTTGTTTGCCGAGTGTCTTGCAATATTTTGTACTTAAGCATAAAGTTGGCCTTGGACGTTGCTCTATCCTGGTGGCTACGCAACTGGTCTGTGACGATCGACTTTGACACCGCAACCTCGTCTTATATTTATCCTTTGCTGATCTTTTATTTTTGAACTTTTCTGAAATTTTTTCTGATTGACCGATAATTTATACTCGGAAACCACGTGGCAACGAGTTTTCGGGAGTAACATATTTGCACCATACATGAACTGATGTGTCTCGAATTGGCTCAGCATGCTTATACAATTTTCTTTTCCTTCCGAGGGGGAAGCATGGGTACATATACGTGCCTACGAAATCGTTATACACAATTGCCACCAGCTCACCCCGTATACAAGACAACACACGCGCGCCTATACTCTCGTTGCCCGCGACAACGCCTTGATCCTCCTAGTTTGAAAGAAAAAAAAAATCCATGCATGCGTACGTGCACGTACGTACACTAGCACTCCACATGATTCTACCACATAGTTTCACTTGCATGCTTACTGAAACGAGCTGGCCACCTAATAAACTTTGCTCGTGTACGTGCATTCCTTGCATTTGCATGCGGTACGTACGTACACCCAATTCTAGCTACCTTTCTATTATTCCTTTCAAATATAGTCAAGTTATCGTGATGGTCTAGGATAACCGGCGTGGGCATTACCATGTAGGCAACGCGCGTCGTGACCAAACAACATGCCCACTCTTTTTTTTTCTTTCTTTCTCCGGCAAGACAAAATTTGAAGTATTTGTTAGCACAAAAATAAATACAAGCCATTGCTGGTAATAATAATTGCAAGGCTTAGGTCTTCCATAATGCATTATATCTTAGCGCGGTATCCTTGGTAGAAGAAAAATGTAAAAACCTACCACCCTAAGTCAAGTAGCAGTTAATGATTTTGGCCTAATACTTGCTTGTGATTGGTCTATTAATTTTTTTTGTCTATGATCTCGTGCAAGAGTTTTTATCTTATAGGCCTGTTTCAATGCACCGTCTCTTAGCACGTTATCATATGTCTAATAAAACTTAAGAGACAACATGTACGGTGCATTGTATCTTAGATAAGATACAACCTCACTATCTCTCTTCATTAACTATAGTGCCTAATAAGAAAAATACCTATGAAACCGTGCTAAGAGACTTGCATTGGGATAGGCCTAAGATACAACTACAATCTCTTTCATCATTAAATAGGGTGACACGTACGCAAATTGCATATGATCCCGCGCTAAGATATCCCCATTTCGGAAGGCCTTATCCGCAGAGAAGAGCTTAGTGCCCTTGCGGCCACACACCTTCCACGGTTCAACATCGAACTCGACGAGGAGTGAGGGCTTATGTTTGCTTTGGTCTCGTTTTTTTTAGTATGCATGCAAGTTCGTCTGAGTTAATTGTAAGATGCCATGCATCCATCCATCCAGTGGCGGATCTAAGGCCCGGCATGCCCGGGCACCCTGCCCGGGCTAAGGTGACGATTTTCCTTTAAGCACTATTGGGTAGTGAATCTTTTTAAGCATGGCATTTTGCGTGCAAGACCTGATGAGCTAGCTAGTTTATTTAGACTTTGCCCGGGCTAAACTCATGAGCTAGCTTCGCCACTGCGTCCATCTTTTCACGTGGATTGAAGAATTAATAAGTTGGCCATGTGTAACATGATCTTGCTGTGTCCACGTACGCATGCACCATACCTGCGTCGATGTATCCTGAATATAGGATTGGCTGCTAGCTAGTAAACATTATACTACCTACTAAGCCATTCCGTAAATGCATTGTATCTTAACGTATTATCCTAGATAGGAGTACAATCTAAGAAACAGCCACCCTAATGCTAGTATGCTACTCCCTCGAAGCACTGTACAAGGACCTACGTGCCCACCATAGAGCAATCTAGATACCTATCATTTCATGTACCATTTTTTTTGTAGCGGCTTGATTTTATGAATTGCGTATTATTTCATTTGTCGTGCGTTATTTTGATGCATGAAATTAAAGCGCGATAACCATGATTCTTGTGGTCTCTCGTCGCCTTGCCTTATAGGTTTCCTTTTTTTTTTGCCCGGATATACCTACTAATTATCATTTCATGTGTCATCTTATTGTTAGGCGTTATGTTCTTTCTTGGAGAAAATATTGCCTATTATTCATGTTATCTCTCGTTTTTGAAAGTTATTAATTTATGCGTCAAATGATTCTATTACCTAACATGAAATGTTAGGTCAATGTAATTTTATGAGCAGCAACTATTGCATACGATCTCCGATTTCTTTGACTGTGAATTCCGTTGGCATTGGATAACTGTCATGAAGTTTGGTTTTCTGAGACTTTTTTTTTGCGGAAGTCCAATTTTGCAGCCCTCTCACCATACTGGTGCAGTGTGCGCAAAAAATGTAGTGCAAAAAAGTTCACCGAGATCCTCCAACAAGACCCATGAGTTTGATGAGAAAAAGTACTCAAAATTGATGTGAGGTTTAGAGTACTTAATACTAAGTTAGATGTAGGAATTTATTTTCCGTCTTACATAACCGCAAGATCAACTATGCGATATGGATCCATACATGCAATTATATGGTACTTACATACACCGGCAGCGGAAGAATGAAGCTTATTGTTGACATGGTCAATGAAGCCTGTTGGAGATTCTCACATGCAAGACTAAAGGTGAGAATATTGTCGATTACTATTCACTAGGCGATAACGAAGAGAGACCAGGCTTTCGGCTTATCTATGGTGGTAGCTATAATCAACTATATCAGATCTACACGATGATTTATCAACACATGATAGGGAGAGACACAACTAGATATCGTCTAGAGGAGAGGATACCTCAAAATCCCCGTAGAGAGATACCCAAGAGCCAATTGTGTGTTTGATTCCACGCGAGTGAGGGCCTTTATATAGTGGAATGGGGATGGGACTTTCCTTGGAGGAGGGGGCCTAGTGACGCCAATCTAGGGTAGTCGCACCCCTTCCCCTAGACCAATCCGGATTGGACTCCCCAGTTGGGAAATCCTTTCCTTTTACCCTTCTCCTCTTTCCTTTTTTCCTTTCTTTAGTCTTTTCTAGTTATCTCCAAAACCAAACAAGGAAATTCCGGAGGGGGGTGTGATCCTAGTGAGCCTAGGGATAATGCGACATCACGACACAATGTGTGCCATCACCCGAGGCCCCCCTTCGGTACTTCCCCTTTCTCGCGCTTTTGTGTGAAACTCTTGTAGAACCCTGTGAACCTCTATAGATTAAATCATCAAAATTATCCAATGGTTTCAGAAAAATATTTCTCACATCACGGGACATCTCATGTCCTCCCATGTCTCCCTGAAATAATTCTGCCTTCCACTGGCATTATTTCCCTTAGATTTTTTGTTTTGTTTTGTAGTATTTCCATTTATTTTCAGCGCAATTTTTTTGAGTTTCCCACCCAATTTTCATGATTGTGATTATGTAAGTAAGCAATATCTAGTTTGTAAGCATAAAATACAAATTCCTTCAAGATCAAATAAAAGACTTAGCATATTCCCCGGAAATATACAAGTTTGGTAGTTTTCTCGCCTAACACACACACTTTTTGCCCCCCCCCCCACGTTTTTTTCGGGGGGGGGGGGGGGGGGCTTATGTAAGTAGACATTATCTAATTTGTAAACATAAAGAGAAAGTATCGCAACTGGAATGAAAGACATGGAAAATTCTTGTCCTTTATATTGGTAGTTTCCACCCATTTTCAACACACACACAATTTTTAGGATTCCTGCCTAATTTTGACGACCGGTTATTACTTAAGTACATTAACTAGTTTGTAACCATGCAGTATCAAGTCCTTCAACATGAATAAAGACTTGGTAGTTTTCCCATATGTTTCAACACAAATAGTTTTGGTGTTTCTCCTCAAAGTTTCACGACTATTGATTATCTAAGGTTTTATTGATTTTGTACGAATACAATATCAAATCCTTCAACATGACGATTTTACCTTTGGCTATTTTATCGCCCAAACACGCACTTTTTGAGATTTCACACCCAATTTTTTCTCCATGTGATTATGTAAGTATGCATTATCTAGTATGTAAGCACAAAATAGAAATTCCATCAACATGAGTGAAAAAATGGAATTTTCCCCACTCATTTTCATTTTCATATTTTTACCGCTCCTTCTTAGGGCACATAATTTTTGCCCCGTCGCCCTCCAATTCATGGCTCGTGATTTATTTATGTAGGAGTTATCTAGTTTGCACGCATAAATATTAAGTCTGTTTACTTGGCAATTTTCCGCTCGCTTGCGTCTTTGAATTTTTTTCCAAATGCTTCGAACACACACACTTTTTGGAGTTTCAACATGAACGGTAGACTTAGAATTTTATCTAGTGTGTAAGCATAAAATATCAAGTCCTCCAACATGAACGGTAGACTTAGAATTTTTCCCACCCATTTTCAGTTTTTGCAATTTTCCCATAACTCACACCCTTTTTAGGATTTCCCGCCTAAAAATTACGATTATGTTTCTTTAATCAGTCATTATCTAATTTATAAGAATAAATATAAAGTCCAAAATGAATGAAAGAGAATGACACGATCAATAAAGCCCATGTATAAATTTGTGAGTTTTTGTTTTGGCACTTTCTGCGCCCATTTTCAATACATCAACTTTTGGGTTTTTCTGTCCATTTTTTGCGACCAATGAATATCTAAGTAGCCATTATCTAGTTTGACATACCAAAATATCAAGTATTTCAACTTGCATGGAATAACAACAATCACATGCATAGCAATGATTATAATGCACATGAAATTGTACGCATGCACACAACCCGCATTTACCTGCACGAGAATAAATAGTATGCCTTGTGTCCTTATTTTACAATTTGAATGGAAATTATGACCTTTCATGAAATGTAGCTTAATGTATCTATACTTCTTGTAAAGAAAAACCCACTAACATGCATTAATTATTTTTGTATCTTAACATGCAATCTATCCACACCATCTATTCTTCTATCCAATCAATTGTACATGTCATATTCACTAATATTAATTAATCATTACATGCAACCTACACAACATCCACTTCTTAAACCATCAAATATCCATATTAATAATTTAAAAAAAAATACTAAGATCAATTGAATGCATATTTACTAAGAAAACATAATGTACTACATCTTTCATAAACTTTTGTTTACAATATTTAATAGTTTTTAAAGCAATCCCCGCAGCAACGCGTGGCGTATCTTCTGGTTCTTAAATTGGTAGAGTACAAGCTATGATCGAGAAAATTTCAAGGTTGTTTCATAGCTCCCGAGGAGTTAGGTTATCCGTGGATTGCACGTTTCATCAAACATCAGTTAGGTTATCCGTGGCTTGCATGTTTTTTGAAACACCATTTTGTTTCCTTCTCTCCGTACACGTGCATGCCCTTTAATACAAATACATGCATGGAAATTTATATCTCTTAGCATAAATCAAAACCTTATTAACGAACGGGGACGAAATGACAAGCAATAATCGTGTTGCAAAAAAAGGTACCTCGTAAGAGTCAACGACGAAATGGCGATTGAAATTAAAGGTAACAACCGTCTCCTAGTTTATATAAGATTAGTCTATGTCGATTTACAACCATGGTCTACTATCTGTTGGGCATGGCTATGAGGTGGTAAGTCACACAAGAGGGATTTGTAAATTAAGAGTGAACTAGTTGAATGCCCGTGCGTTGCCACGGTCACCATTTTGTTTTATTCGACAAACATGTAAAAACAATAGGCGTGAAAATCAGGTTTCTGGGAAACATTAAGACCATTGAAGCATACAAGGAACAAACACAAATAATTGCCTCTTATACTAAGATATGCTCTCTAATACGCGTAAGATAGGAGGGGTCATCGAAGCAATAGAAGCACTTTGGTGACCGAACAAAGTCTTCCCCATGGCATCTCTTATACTCATCGATAATTGCAACCGAATTGTCAGCCCATTTTACGGGAGATCACGCTTTTCGTCGTCATAGTGTTGTTTTCCCCAAACCGTCTCATGTTGCCATTGAGTTAGAAACACGTTGTGCCCCAAACCCGTCCCATGTTGCCATTGAGTTAGAAACACTCCGAAATTGTATCGCGACTGCATGAACGACTATGGAGATCTTCTATGGAAACCAACCATGTTGCCACTGAGTTAGAAACACTCCCATATTGTCGCCTGGCCGGCTATGTGGATCTTGTATTGAAGGCCTGACAAGCAAGGTTGGCGCTCACTTCTCCTCAAGTATTGAGGGAAAAGCTCGTCTCTCTCAGATCTAGCTACCTGTGTGTGCCGCGTCTCTAGTGTTCAGTTTCATTTCAAATATAACTAAAAAGCCTCATCACCGATTAACGAATCATTTGGGCTATGGCCAGAGATCATTCTCTAGAAGCAGAAACATGGTCAGATTTGAATGGTTAAAGATTCCTCGGATTATTTAATTGGTAATTTCATTCTTCAAAACACTCAAGGCAATTTGGTAACCCTCTTTTTTCAGCTGATGGAACTGCGCACAAGTGTTGCTCGTCTTCTATAACAGTTGAACGCACTTCTGTGATACCTGAATTTACCTGCAACATTGCTTGTCTTTCATACATTCTAATCTTGAGACTTGTGCAAAAGTTTCACTTTTCAACACACAACATGTTAATTTAGTGGATGTTATTGATTAAAATAGTAGTTCACATAATAATGTACGAAGTATTACCATCGTACACCTTGACTGATATAGATTATGAACCAGGCTACATCGACCAAAGCAGAAGAACCCATTTATAAGAGGCAATACATAAGTAAAGTAATCCAGTGGATTGCATACCTCGACTGATACAAACAGGTTTTTCTATGCGGGGCAAAGATCAGAGGTACTCCATCAGGACGTGATACCAGAGGTACTCCATCAGTGCCTGGGATACTGGCCTAGTCAGTGCTCTGTAAAATCAAAATTGTAGATTGATCGGACCGGCATCTACGCTGAGATAGGCCTTCCCTTCTCACGGTCCACGCGTCCGCCAAACAGACCTTCTCGGAGCGCGTCAACTTGCAGGCGCACATGTCCTTGTAGGAAGAGCCTTCCCCGTCAGGGATGCCATATCATCGCCGACAAGCATGTCCACATAGATGCGGCCTTCTTTGCCCACTTGTTAGTGCACTCGACTGCTTGCTTCCGTGAAGCACTGATCTGGAATATAAGATGCAAATCATTTGAAAGCTTGCTATAGTGTCGCAGTCTCGCAGATAATAACTCCGAATTTAGTTGCTCCAATATGACCTCGCAGCAGGTACAAAGATATCAGTGTGGTTGTTAACCTCAAATCAGTAGTTCTACCACAATTGACAAACCGTTATTTGTTGAGAGATATCACAATCATTTATTGGTCTTTGGCAATTCGATTGTAAACTATTAGATCAAGAGAATGCAATTTTTCAAGTCTGGGTTGGCATATAAACTAAACCATATTGTTACAAGTTCTTTGATAGAACATGTACATAAGAGAGCAATGGCAGAATTCCATTCAATTTTAGAAAATGTTGTGGCGATATAACCATTTGCGTTCACTCTGCAAATTTGAAATAGGTCACTTTTAACATCTTGATCAATTCATATATCAGTTTCTTGAAGTTGTTTAGCTTCACAAGCATCAGGCCAAATCATCATTTGCAAGAATAGTGAGATAAACATGTACGAATATGATAATTTGCATTTCAACATGACCAACTGATGACTAAAGTTGCCATTATCAATCTGTTGTTATTTCAGCATCCCACAGGATGTAACCTCTAGTTTAAAAAGGCATTTGATCATAATTAGAGGAATTAAAACCTTCATTTCAAATAATGGAAGTTGTTACTTTTTTTATCAGCTGAGCATGGCTAGCGCTCATGACCAATTCCAGGAGTGAACTGTGCCCTAATTCCGGTAATATGAAATCCACCTGAATTTCTGGTAATTACAGTACAAATTCCAGTAAAAACATAAAGATTTCTATAAGACCAAAAATTCGGATGTGAGATGTAAAAAAATTAACCCAAAAACTCACACAAACTTACCTTGATGAGACACACTTGTATTGCTCAGATTTGATGGCAAGAGAGACAGTTGGAAAATAAGATTCGTTTCAGCCACGGAGAAGTATTTATCTGTATGTTCCCGATCTTCTGTGCAGCCGGCAGAGATGAAAACATGTGGTAACATCTCTTGACAACGTTCACACTTCCAGGGACATGGACAGCAACCTGCTAAACATGCAGGGTAATATTTATTGAAGTGCAACTTGAGCGAAAGTGAAATACAAAAAACAGAGAAATACATAGCACCATGCAGCTTGAGTAGAGAAATATTCGTTTCAGTACAGTTTCACGTCGCATGCACACATCACATGGGTGACCGTTCTTAAAATTTAGCCAGATAAAAAATGTCAAAAATTAGTATCTGCTACTTC
This sequence comes from Alopecurus myosuroides, assembly GCA_028641055.1. Taxonomy (NCBI): domain Eukaryota; kingdom Viridiplantae; phylum Streptophyta; class Magnoliopsida; order Poales; family Poaceae; genus Alopecurus; species Alopecurus myosuroides. Next base: position 635,691,557 of record CM054057.1, on the reverse strand, counting down.
ATTGTTTGAAAATGGCAGATCCTTTGTTTGTGGCAACAAGGTCGAATAGTTAATCTTAAAGACCAAGAATCGAATTTCCTCATACTGTGCAAGAAAGAGAAATAAAAAGTTAACATTCATAACACAAGATCAACAAAATAAGCACAAGAACAATATGTGCCTCTTGTTTGACAGGCAGTGCATCATTTTTCAAACGCGGCTCCCCAGATAGCATGTAGATATGATTCATCCAATCGATAAGGGTTGAATAGGGGTATAAGAAGGTGTTGACAGTGACACATTGGCAATATAACAACTACTTAGCCTGAAATTGTCGGCGATGAGTACATATACTGTAGTTACCAACAAGACGCTGCTTCAAAATTCCTACTCTCAAACAAGATGTGTGTAATTTCCATATAGGATTCAGAATACAATACATAATGAAGTTAATTGATGGGTAAGAAATCACCTGAAATTGATAAAAACCAACTTGATAGATGAATCCAAGAGCTCACTAAACAGCCTAGCCCGTGCACATTTAATCAAACATATTGCATGCAGACGATACATATTGCTCTGAAGATCACAATGTTTCCTGAATGATATCCCAGCATCAGTTGTCTTCTCTTATGCACCACAGAGACGCGGTTCCTATGATAAACATCTCATTGCACTGCACGCAAATGCCATAAAATTTGGAGGAACACTAAGTCACAACACACATATATACATTGAACTTTTAGTTCACATGGGATAGTGACATCGGCTGCTTTTCAGCACTGCATTCAGAAAATAAATCAACAACTTTTAGATAGATAGCATTGTGGGTATCATCTATTCCGGGGCTTCGATTTTTTTGGAAGACAATCCCAGTTTTGCTCATGTGCCTTATTTTCATGTGGATTGCACAATGCTCTGTGAATGTGTTCTCATGTCAATCCTTAATCTGGAGTAAGAGAAACAACCACGAAAAAATATTTTCTTTGCAGTGGTGTGTTCCTCAGTTCACTCCTCGCGCTGCTAAACACAAAGAAGAACAGTGTTAGATGCATAGCAGTAAGCTCCCCTCGCCCACGTCTTTTTGATAAGATCATCAAACTCCTTGGTCTGACAACAAAACGGTCCACTGAATTAAACCCAACATCAGGATTTACTTGTAATGTTTTCAGCTTTGAGCATATAGAAAATCCATCAGAGTTTTTGGAAGATGCAATCAAGTGGACAAATAGACTATTACACGTAGAGGCGTTAGGATCTGACATACCTTCAGTGAGATGCTACCCTTTGAGTTTTGGAACTTTTGATTCGACTGTAGGGAACAAAACTTGTTGGGCGAAATTAAGCAGTATCAGATCTGGGCTCGTCAACACGTGCTCTAACGGGGGATGGCAAAGACGAGGAGTACCAGGGGGAGTGGACAGGCGACACTCGAGACACCATCCTCTAGGCACATCCTCGAGGGACCAGCGGAGATGCACAGGAAGAGGAGCTCATCTCATTCACATACATCGGGGCGGCAGGGGAGGCAGGCTACCACCTGTTGTATGAGGTTGGCGATGCAGATCTCGTGGTGTGCGGGTGGCTGGTGTCGTCGTGCTCTATGCGTACACGTATGTGTGGCCGGCGGCGTCGAAGGATGCAGGGGCCGGACCCTAGGCGGCGGCCCTCTGACAAAGGACAGGCATGGGAGGGCTGGACCCTAGTCGGCGACCTCTTCTCCGAGATCCGCCATCCATCCGGGTGTGGGCGAACGGGGCGTTAGAGATGGCGATGGTTCTGGGACGATCGTGGTGGCCTGTAGCACGGCGACCTCGTGTCGAGCGTTGTTTTGGGCTTAGTCGGTGGAGACGGACGGCAGGATCCGGCGGCCGATGTGAGGAGGCGCGGACTCTAGATGCGAAGAAGGGCAGGAACAAAGAGGAGGGTGGCTTTTGGTATCTCCGGCCGCGACAGCTTGTCGGACTCTAGGAGGGATGTGCGTGCGATGCGGCATGATTGAAGGAGGGAGTTGGACGAAAGGAGGACGCATGGTGGTCGGACGAAACGGGCGACGTATCGCGGAGTACGGGAGAAGACGGAACCCTTTTCTTTTAGATAGGAGAGATTCCTCTCACTTTTTGTCTATTAAAACTCTTGGGCTCCTTAATAGGGCCTAGTTGACCTTTTCGGGGTTGGAAATTTCTGCGCGCACCCACTTGAGCGTCGTACGCATCTGCCTGCAGATTGGCTGGTGGGTCCCATTTCTATTCTCTTGCATATGAATTAGAGCGGGATGAGGTTTTGTCGAATGTACTTTGAGTGAGGAGGTCAAAGCTAGAATCGATGACCGACAACAACGACGTGGTATATTTGTTGATCACAGGAAACAAAAAATATTTTGGATAATTACAAATTATACAATAGTTCATATCGATAGCTCGTAATCTTTGCTAGTCTTGATAAATATTTATTCTGGGTATCTTGTTCTGTTAGTTTTTCTTTGAACATGCCAATATTAATTTCATTCGGTGTAGGAAAAAGGCCAACCAATGTTATTTCTCGTTCTAAAAGGGTACGAATATCTTGGTTACTCCAGTCTTCTTATCCTGCCAACGCTACTTGTCCATCTCCCTCCTCCCCGACTCGATCCACCTCGTCGGGAACACCTCGACTTCGTGGGTTGTAAAATATGGGAGTCTCCACCATCACCAATGTCCTTGCGAGAGAAACCGGACCATGCTTGGGACCCACCCGGACGGGGTCTCGGGCTTGGACCGCGCGGCAATCATGTAGATCGCCGTCTCTAACTCCAGGGGAATCTTTCTCGGAGATGACCATCGGCCACGACATGAACCACTACCATAGGGCCCAGATAGGCACGTCGTTGTCCAGTTCCGACAAAAACCCTGGGCAGGCGAATTGATGAAGCACAACATGGAGGCTAGCTAGCCATAGTTGATGATGAAAAGATGTCGTGGATTTGCTCCGACTAGCTTTTGGCTCGTACCCGATGCCCTCGCTCGCGCTCGAGGATGGGTTACATGCGAGAATATGTCCATGACATTGACAGGGTGGGAGAAAGTGGTGTATATAAAATATTACTAGTAGAGACCGGGCTGGATCGAAGTACAAGACGCATAGAGATAGTGCAATATTGCGATTCGGTAAATGTTTTTCTTTTCTTAGACGGTAAGGATGGCAGCATTCCAATAGGCCCGGGTTGTTAAGCAGCGGCATTGGCTTATTTGCTCATACACGAAATAAGAAGTTTTGAACCATGTGCGTGATCATACGTATGCAAGATGATGGTGGACATTTGATGTTCTTTTTGTAAATGAACTGTAAAGTAAGAACACGATCAATCTATACTTCTTATAAAGCAAAACCCCACTAAGATGCATTTATGATTTTTCTATCTCAACATGCAAGCTATCCACATCACCCATCATTTTAGCCAATCAATTATCCATGTCATATCCACTAATAATTGTGATATTACATATTTCATGCCACATAACTATGCCATCTTTTTTCAACCATATAATTATCCATGTCACTAATATTTATTTCTCAAAATATACAACAATTTAAGGCGAATTAAATTTGGTATGTCGATAATGTGGTCAATTGAATCTTGATAATGGAATATTTCCACCTTATACCGTTCGGTTATAGAATATTTCTTTAAAGAGATACCCGCTGCAACACGCGGGGTATTTTTCTAGTTTAAAGTCTATGGTAACCATTATATAGGATATTTTCCCAAAGCCACCGGCAAGGAATACAATCATAAAAAATCGCCGCTGAGGAAGAATGAATTTTCCATACAAATCGCTCGAATTCATTTCGATATTAATTACGGAGAGCGTACCCATGGAAACGGAAGGAAGCTAAAAATGTCAAGCGGAGACCCATCGAGCCATTCAATTCATTTTTTCTCGGATGTCCCCGAAGGGACGCCATTCAATTATTTTAGATTCCGAGATTACGGAGCATACCAACCGCTCGGGTTTACTCCGAGATTAATTGCGGAGCGCATGCCCACCTCGCACGGAAGAAGCTAATTAAATGGAAAGCATCCAGCCAATCAAGTTATGGGAATCATGTTTCTCAAAAAAAAGTTATGGGAATCATGCTCACGAGGATCCAAAAGCGTGGGGTGACCCATCCAAGGCACACACGTACTGCCAGCCTGTCTCTCTACCCAACGCACGGAAGTCACCCAGCCAAACCAGATCCTCTAGACCTCGACGCATCCACTCCCCGATCCCCTTTCCCCCTCCCGCCGTCGCTCACGCCCTAGCGCTCCATCTCGAACCCTCCCCCTCGACGCCGACGACGGCCCACGAGCCCTTCCCCGACCAGCTCCTGACGACGGCCACGCTCTCTTCAAGTCCGTTCTGCCACCGCCACTCAATTCCCTCGACGCCGGCCGCCCCACCTATACAATCCCTTACGCACCCCCCCTGTTCCACGCGAAACCCTACAGCCTCGGTGCTCCTCGCCGGTTCCCCGCCCTCCCGAGCACTAGAGGGCGTTGACCGGTTCTAGAAGGACGACGACGCGCAAGGAGAGGATCGGGACGCCCACCTTCTCTCCTCCGTCCAACTGGTGGTTGCGTTGCAACGGCGTCGTCCCGCCGTTATGGAGCGCCGACATACCCCGAGCTCCTCCTCCTGCTGCCGCCCGTCCGACAGGAGCAACCCCGGGCGTGAACAACACCAACCTGAATCTCCAGGCCAAGGCACCGTATTGTCTGCGATGGTCAGGGGCCGCACCATGCTGCTGCTCCGTTGGAAGGTCGGCAAAAGCCCCATGTCTTTCTCTTCTTTCCCAACCGGTGCTCTGCTCCATACCGACTCCTTCCAGTTGCTTCTGCAACGGCGCGAATTTTCCATGTGCAGGGATCCCGAGTCCGCGCAACGCCCTCTGCACAGAGCTAGGAGGGGCGTCGTCCACGCCTCGGAGCTGGCTGAGCCTCGATTGCAGCCTTGAGAAGCAAGGCATCGTCGGGCCCCAATCAGCGACATCTCTTGCTCGCGTCGTGGTAAGAACAGAGCCTCATCTCTCTCTGTCGTGCATGTATTGGATTGTCGGATGGCTGTGATTGTTAGCAGTACACATCATCTCTGTATCGTGTTCTTCTTACCAGGTTTATTTATTTTTCTGGTCTATATAAATCTGAAATTAACATCGTGTTATCCGAACAAATTTGATCTGTCTGGCTCTAGGAACTCGTTGTTTGATTAATGTTAATATGGGTGAAGCACTGTATCTCAACGAGAGCTGCTACTAGTACCTGAAATTCTCGAGAAATGCTCTCATCATTAGTTTTTGCCTAGCGACCAATTGACCTGTGTACGTAGGAGAACCTGATTCCCTGTATTGGCTGATTTGGTTGTTTGGAGCAGCCTTTTGTTGGGGCGGAAAGCTAGATATAATTATCGTAAGTACAACAAAATATAGCTCTTTATCATTGTTTTGCGATTGGATACAGACGGTTGCCCGTCTGATGTAGGTTCCCAAATTGTTCTGCATTTCACAATGTAGTACCTTGTTTCAGTTCGTAATTTCATAAAACAATTTATTTCCGTTTGGTTTATCGACAATTACAGTGAATAGACAGCGAATGTCTGTCCTCATGATTCTAGTTTATCTCCATTTTGTGGATAATACCTATGACTCCGAATATGCTATCGCAACTATGCGAGAGAACCAAATCAAGCTGTAGCTAATTCGTGGCTAAGGTTTGGTATCATTGTGGTGATGTCACCTAGTGTATGAGAAGTCGGCTTTTTTAAGAGTAAATTGTTACGAGACCTGGTATGGTGTCCCTTTGATGATACCAAGAAGCTGCATATTGCATATTATTGGCATCCTAGAACAGGATTATTATGCTTTAAAAGTGCTGCCATATTAGTTTCTTTTCTTGGTTATATATCAGGATCATTATGCTTTAGAAGTATTGATGTTGTTGCAACTGACGCGAATTTGCCATGTGCAGTGCTTCCGACTCGGCGCAGCCCCTTCCGGATGCGGGCGTCGTGCACCACCATGGAGCTGGCTGAGTCACAAATAAGACCTTGAGAAGTAGGGCAGGGCCCCCATCGGCGACATATCTCATTCATGCCGTGGTATTGAGCGTCACTTTATGCCGTGCGTCTATTGGAATGTCGAGTGGTTCGTGACTGTTAGTGATACTATTGTCTCGCGCCGTCATCTTAGTATCATGCTCTTCTTAGGGTTTACTTCTCTAGTCTATGAAATGCTGAAATTAGTATCGTGCGATTTGAATAAATTTAGTCTATTTTGGCTCTGCTTCATTGTTTGTTTTCACAAATCGATGTATGGTTCATGTGTTAATATTACGTGTGCATCACTGAAACTTAACTAGTGCTCTTGAATAATAGTATTTTACTAGTATCTTCATGTTCACCGAAATCTCATGACTTTTGTCTCTTGCCAAATAATCAGATCTTCGATGATGTTCACCCTCCGTTTAGGTTATACATGTCAAATCTCGTTGTTTTCTGGTTTACATTTTTCCATGATCTACCTTTGCTTGTAGTAGAAACATAAATGACAATTAGTTATAATAATATTTTTCTTTATCGATTTTTTTTGTTGAGCAGACAAGGAGTGGATGGTTGGACGGATGGGTGGATAACTTCTCGGAGTAGTACACCCACCGGTACATCAACGCCTTCTGCCCCGGTCACTACCGCTGCAATCAAGGTCATGTCGATGCTCTGTTCGTCTTGTGTAATTGTGTGTGCCTAACAAGACCTAAGATCTCGTGTATGGTGCTTCTTTAGAAGCAGTTTTGGTTTCCGTGCACAACCATGATGTTGGTTTTAGTTGCCCAAAACAAAATTTCAACTTGTTTGTATATAAACCACGTGTTCCTAACTTCATTAAAAGACAAAATCATTTAAAATAGTCTTATAGTATGCATTTGTTGATTTAAAGACGAAGACAATTATCTCAATGGTTTGCTAATTTTGTGTGTTGAAAATTGTAGAGCTTGATCCATTAGATGCTGGCATGGCATTCGAATCGAATTCAGCCTCGTCTGACCTTCAACCAGATAAGCAGTAGGGTCTATCTTCCAAACACATCTTTTCTGATGCACCGACCGGTCACACAAGCAAGCCCCAGACTGGCAGTAGGTACGTCACTTGCGAGAATGTGCGTACTTCACTTCAATTGTGATGCCGATGCCCCTAGGGTGAAATTGATGGGTCAAATGCCTTTTGTGACCCAATTACAATCCTTGAAGTGTCAATTGTTCTATTTCTATTTTCACATGCAAATGATCTAATCTGATGGGCAGGCTAGATACTCCCGATCATTGTGATTGTATTTTGTAGTTGTAAGTCAATATTTTGGGCGCAATGAATACCTAACTTGTTGGTGTCAGAAACTGAGATTCTCATTGCTTTTAACTATATTAGGACTACAATATTCTCCTATTTTTCTGTCTTGGTTTTGAGATAATGAGGGATGCGTTCATTCATGTGTTAATATTAATGTATGGAGTACTTTATGCACGCAACATTGTACATTAACTAGTGCTCTTGAATAATAGTATTTGCCTAGTATTTTATCAAACACTCTCAACTTATGTCCGTGCCAAAGAACTGGATCTAGATTGATGTTCATGACGATTACCCTCCGTTTAGGTGCATACATGTGACACTGCCATGTTCAGCATATCTTATTTTTGATACTCCCTCCGTCCACTTTTATAAGGCTCACTTCTTAGCACTCAATAGTAAGAAGTGAGCCTTATAAAAGTGGACGGAGGGAGTAAATTTCCTTTTAGTAGAATCGTACATCATATATGCTATTTAGTTCATATTTATGCACAATTGCACATGTTGTGTTGTACAACCTCCAATCCAGAATTAGTGATGGGATTAACGTAAGATTTTCTGCTAACTCCCTATTACTTCCACGGCAGTTAATTCGGACTGGAGGTAGTAAAAAGTTAAGCGCATGTAGTTCCCCGCAAAAGAAAACTGAATGTGTGATGTCAGGTGCCACAGTTGTTCCTGCTTCTTGCCACAATGCTGCTTTCCAAGTCGAGTGGATTGCTACCATGATAGTTTGTTGGCTGAAGTTGGAGGAACAAAGGATCGTAGTGAGTCAGATCTACCTCCCTCTTGTCCGCCCAAGGTGATTTACCCACTGGGAGCCTCGCATTTCACTGGAACTAAGTGCGTCAATTTTCTTGATCCCTCCCTTGTTTCCTTTCCATTCGTTAGCTAGCTAGGTTCATGCTCCACCCCCGACATCATGCGAAAAGATAGCCCCTACTGCCCCTCTCGTGTACAAGCTTTGCTTGTTCTTGCAACATACATACTTAGCAGCTTACCTTGGTAATCGTGATTTTATTTCATTTTTTTCCTTATTTTATTGAGTATGCTCATGGTTCCTATGTTTATATCTAGTTTAGTCTTGTGAGATTAAGTGATTCTTAAGTCTCACGAAGGATCTAATTTGGGTTTTAAGCTCAGTTACAGACCAAGATTACTATGCGTTTCTTGTCTTGATTTTGCCAGTACCTGCCAGTACTTATGTGCTCAATTCATACACGTTTTTTACCCTCTCTATCCGTTGCGACTTGTATAACCAACAAATGTACTCACCTGTTGGCAGGTGCTCGAGCATGGGGTCTAGGAGGCCGCAGCTGCCAAGGTTCGGTGAGGATAATGGTGGGGAGAGGGTGTCAAGGTCGCCGAGGATTGACCTGTTCATTATCGTGATCGCCCAGCAGCTGTGGATCCCGCCGCCCAGCAGTTGTGGACCTGGGGAGGTGGTTCCTTCTCGCAATGGAGTGGAGGTCATAAGGCCTACTCAGATTGAACTGCCACTGAATAATCGGTAAATCTCACCTTTAGAGTCAATATGTATTTTCTACCGTGAAATATGTGTGCTATCTTATAGTACATTGTGAGCCACTAATGGGTAAGGAAAATTGCTGCATTTCTATGTCTCATAAGTGTTGTTTGTTCCAGCCGTAACATTCAAAACTAAACATTTCTGAGAATATGTCATGCATCTTTGTATCTAGTTTGTCATTCATTTGTCCCTATTTGTTCTCAGAAAATTGATGTCATCTGGTAACCGTCGGCCACCTTTTGGCTATAGTTAATTCAAATATGTTGGCTGCATAAAAAAACTAAAGGAAAGTGACTGCATTTGAGAACTGTTGTGTATGACTTGACCTCTCTTTGGTTATTCCATTTTTATTGAGGTGTGAAGTAGGGATTGTAGCTAACATAGTAATACATGTTATGATGAATCTCCTTTGTTCTTGAAAATTTGAAGCACTTGAGATTTATACTGTTTAATGTCGATTTACTTTTTACACATGTTTTCCCTAGTGCTGGTATGGCCTTTGGCTATTTCCATGTATTTTCGCTGATGTTTAAATGCTCTTATAATTGGGGTGGTCAATGTCATTAACGATGACATTAGTTTTCCTTTTACGTCCTAGAGTTTGTTGTGAAATTATGCAAACATGTTTATCTGTTGTTATAATAGTTGCTAGTGTGGCCTGTGGACATCTGCAAACATGTAGGCAAGATAACTTTAGTCCGGTTTATTCTCTGAACGGGTGGATTTCACAGAATTTTTATCTAAAAATGCCGCATCTATGACATATACTGCCCGTGACATACTCTTTGCTCTCTTTTAATGTGCAGGTGGTTGAGGACGATACAACTTGAGCTTGTGTGGTCCCGCATCCCTCGTCGACCGCTAATGATTTTTTTGGTTGTGGCCCTTGGTCCCCTTTTCCGGACGCCTCCATCTTGTCCTTGCTTGGTGAGATCCAGGAGGAGCAGCCAGCGTCTGGCGAAGTCGAGTCGCATGAGGCGATGTAATGGGGATCCGCAGGAATCTGGCGAGTTCCATGGAGAGGAGTAGGACAGAAACGAGGTCTGGCGGAGAAGGTATACAAATATTACAGTCCTCTCTCCCACTTGCTTATATTCCATCTTGTCCCTTGAGCAGAATTTAGCAACCCTCTTTGTTTCCTAGAATAGATTGATGGCTCGGTCTAAATTTCCAAATTTGGTCTTGATTTATTCACGATACGCAAGTGATTTCTAGAATTTATCCATGATGTTCAAGTGGGTATGTGAAATTCAGGCATGTAACTCAACATTCTTCATGATTTTGCTTAGGACCGCTCGCCCGTAGGCTTTCGGTCAGACTTCGATTTACCATATTTTTGTTGTTTGTCCCATTCCCCTCCAACTATTATAAAAAACAAAACTTGCTCAATTATGGAGTGTTGATTTCATTGATATGTATGTCAGCAAAAGGAGAGATGTATAGAAAGCATGTTAGGCCACAAAAATCATAGTGAGAGAGGAAAATATCAGCTAGCTTCTCGTATCAAGAGTCTCACAAAATTTTCTTGCAAAGTTTTTTGTTAAGTAGATCAAGTAGGCTTTCCAATGGAACAAAGATTCATTTTTTTGCAGTATTAAAGCCCTAAGTTCGTGATGCAACTTTGATACTTACTATTCTATGTTACATGATTCTGATGGCAAATGCAACTATGCAACACGAGAACTCATTCTAGAATTCAAGAAGTATATGGTAAAAGTTGATGAAAAGGTTGGACGAGTTATGACCACTGTGTCTTTACTGTTTGGAAATCATAATCGTCACTTATTGAACATTCATGTTTCCTGTGTGTTGATGTCTAGCCTATCCCAGTAGTTTCTCATGTCATACGTGGAGTTTAACTTTTCTGTCTGTTTAGTGGATGTAATGGAGTAGCTGGCGCTTGTTTGATCAGTGGTAGTTGCTAGAGCAGTATGTACATGGAGCAGCAGATTACGTTGGCATTCGTGGAAGGGAGAAGGGGAGCTGGCGTGGGCCAAGAAAAGCCATGGTTTAGGTGATTCCCTGTGTTTCTTTTGTGTGTCATGTACATGCTCTGTGACACCAGGGCCAACTAGCCGGTGAACTGCTTGGTTAGGTTTCGGTGACATGTTTTCTATCATGCGTAGTTAGGAATACAAGTTAATATATTTATTGCCTTGATATTTTCAACTTTGCTTCTCCATTAATTTCAAACAACAATAATCTTGCTGCTCCTTATTGAGATGCACTCAAGGCATGTTGGCTAGGCGCTATTGGTAACCTTATAGGAATTCAAATTTCTGGAGATTTAGTTCTCTGGTTAAACTTCACACATGAAACAATAGTTTTTATTTTCTTTTCTTGTAAAGCATCTTGGTCATCTATTTGATATTATGATGTAAACAATCCTATGCATGCTCTCCAAATTATTTTGAGTTAAAATTATTGTTGTTGTTTTGGTGTCAAGATTTGCTTAGCCTGAATATGTAGATAGTCATGTTTGTGTACTGTCCTGACTTGTTGAGCTTTCCATCTACTTCAGGGGATCATGAGATGCCAAAACTGTTGGTTTCTTCTTTCAAAAGAAGCAGACTATGTCCCTCATGCTATGCTGGTCTGGCTCGGCTGGTCGTGCTGCTGGGCATCGACTCTTGTAATGCTGTGTTCAATGCAATTCCTTGCACAAGGTGTACTAATTGTGTGATAGTTTCCTCCTCGAGGGAGTATAAATGTTGTGCTTTCTTTCTTTATTTCCTTATTTCTCGAGGAGCTAATGTCGGACTGGCTTCATTCCTAGTCATGTAATTTGTAATAATAATAGTACTTATTTGGTATAAATTCTGGGCTGAATCGTGTAATAGTTTGGTTTGTAACTGGGGGTGGCTGTCTGTTGCGTTTATTGACTAGGTCGTGATGTTATTTGCATCTCGTGGTCCTCAAGAGAGTAGTCTAGTCATTTCCTGCTAACATATTTTCAAGCAAATCTGGATCTTCAGTACCAACTACCAAGCTACCTACCTACCATACATGTCGAGCGACTTGGGTTTTGGTCGAGGACGAGGCGTGGCGTGGCCTGGATGATGTGACGCTGGCGACGCCAACACAAATGAGCTTCATCCGAATCGTCAATTCAATCCAGCGTGAGGTCGTTGATTCGAGTTTTGGTTGGCCGGAAGCAGGCAACCATGGCTATTGTTTTCCTTCTCATGTATCCCCGAGATGTAGGAGGAAGCTTCCTCTACGTAGTTGATCTAGCTAGAATTGTTGTTTTAGAACTAGTGTCTACTCCACCTTGATGCAAAATCTACGTAGTTCCTCATGTATCCCCGAGTACGTCCTGCTAGAAAACATAGTAGATGGATCCTGGCTTGTATGTGAGCTCCACCTTGAGGCAAAATCTTTAGGCACCAAAGTAGATGGATCTTGGTTACGTGCATCTCTCCGCGATGCGAATTACTTCCCATGTTCGCCGGTGCGGTACTGACGAGGCGAGGCCGTGGTCGGGCTCTTAACCAAATGATGGTTTAGAGACTTCTAATTTTGTTTTTCCAAGAAAATTCGTTTGGTTTCTATAAGCAGCACGAGGAAAATAAGACAAAGAACTAGTTACAGTGTCTAAAAACGCATGCATGCTAGAGGAGTTGATTCCAAGTACTGCTTCTAGGAAACAAAAAAATAATCAGCTATGCATCATGGCATGGGAACAAGCACCGGCCGTATGCCATTTGTAGTTGTAGGTAGGATGTGAAGCAACCTGGTGTTGTTAGCTTAGCTTAGCCACAAATAGAATTGTACTACAGGTTCCCACTTGTTTCAAGTAATCCGTCAAGCTGAATCCGTCTATCGGCGCCCTAACCGGGTGGACGTCATCCACCGGCCGGCAGCACGCCGAGGTTGACGTGCTTGCCTCTGCTAGATCCGGTCTCGACTCTCGACATGCTTCTATCACGTGAATGAGAGAGAATGTTGGGCTGGATTAAATTTACCCGGGAAGAAATGGTTCTACCGTGTGAAAGAGAGAGAATGTTGGGTTGGATTAATTCTACCCGGCAAGGAACGCTTCTACCGCGCGTGAAAAAGAAGAAGAAAAATGCCTGTGTGTCTCGAGATTCATTAACGCATAGCAATTAAGAGCATGCATGTTTTACGGCTGTATTTATTGGCTACAAATCCTGCGGGTTAGCCAAGCCGTGATTTATGGCGAGATATGAACCGCTCGCTTCCTATCAGAGACACCCGGATTTATTATGGTACCGATCCGTGCCTTCACCCTATGTCAGCCGTCCATCGCTCAACAAGCGGCAACACGGACGGTGCTGGATCCGAAATACGTCCCACCATTCTTCCCTCCAGAATTCCGAAGAGAACTTTTGGTTCCGTCCAAGTAAGCTCATGCATGCCTATAATCTAAGGCCATGGCCACAGTCCGCGTGCGGGTTGCGCGTGACTTGGCGACTTGGGTCTTGGACGAGGACGAGGCGAGGCGCGGATGATGCGATGGCCGTGGTCGTTGATTCGATTTCCGGCCGGCCGCAAGCAAGCATGGAACAACCACGCGTTCTTATTCTTCTTCTCTCCACGTAGGAGAGAGCCTCCTCTGATGTGTTCCATGTAGGAGGGAGCTTCCTGTTTAGATCGATCGTCTTTTCTTTTTGAGCTTGATCGGTTCCATGTAGTAGGAGGCCGCGAAACCACGCATCCATGTTAGTCAATGCCCGATTTTGGAGTTCATTGTTTTTTTCTACTACTGTTCTTTTGAGAGGTTTCTTCAAGCCTAGCGATTGCGGGACTAGATGGGAAAAGGCCGAGCGATTTGGTGCCTGCGCGAGTGCGCGAGAAAAAAAAGGTGTTTCGTTGGATCGGTGGCGTGACTAACTAGGAGTTCCGATCGACCTCATCAGCCTGCCAGGTGGAAGTGGAGCCAGCGTGCGATTGCACGAATAGCAGGTCATCAGCCTGCCAGGTGGAAGTGGAGCATTGCGAGGTAGCGGGGCGGAACCCGGCATCGGAATCGCGCCGTGAGCACATCTGGAAGGGGGGGGGGGGTGATCCTAGTGAGCCTAGGGATAATGCGACATCACGACACAATGTGTGCCATCCGGACATTTTATCTTTGCACACAAAGTTCCGTAAAAAAAACATATTTTTGCGGGATATGTAAAAAAACGAATTCTGGTGCTAAAATATTTTTTACGAGATATTTTTGCTTTTTTTTTACAGAAACTTTGTGTGAATCTATAATGTTGGATGTACGTCATGAACTGAATTTGGAGGACGTCCCAACTAAGACGACACTTAATTTAGACCATCTATTAGAGAGAGATTTTTCCCCTTGATGGTGTATATTTTGTTTAGGGGATGCTTTTCGTGAGCTGATGGAGATGCCCTAACCGCATAATCACTTCAGGGCCAGTCACTGTAATTTAGCATGTTCTTCCCCAATTACTTAGGGCACTATTAATCTGGATATTAGTATATTCATTGTATGACTCTTAATTTGAGTTTCTACCTCTTAATTAGAATTGCCGGTGAACTTTTGATTCACACATGGAAGATAGGTCATGTAACTGAACCATGACCATTATAATTTATAAACAGTTGGATGATACTCCCTTCGTTTTTCAACGTACGACCACTCAAAATGTTTAGAAAAAACATGTGCATCTAAACAATTTTTAACGACCATGTTATCCATACACAACTTCCACCTAAACCATTCCATCATTTCCTCGTCCATTTTCGTTTGGGACAAGAAAAGAATGACGAGTCCTCCTTCTTCTGAAAATCTAGAAGACCATGT